>OX454269.1:13646859-14246859 GCA_949715065.1 Periphyllus acericola
ATGATCACGTTTTTCGTCCCCCACTCTATGGGTGAAGGGTCCCATCTGAGGGAGTGTCGGTTGTACACTAGTATCTTAAACCTACACTACAGCTTTTACATAGTTTTCCGTCGATTTGAAGCTTAATTTTTGCTGATTTTTTTTCGGTATAAGTAGCATAAGTTAAGGAGAAGTATATTATAGATACTATTGAAATAGTAAATAAGTTATATCTTATTAATTTTCTATTTTAGGATACTAAGTAAAGACATTTATTATACATTTAAGCATTTCGTTATAATCGATAATTAGGTAGAACCTACAGAAGGTAGACAACAGAAGAGTATTATATTATTATTATACGGGAATGACTACATTGTACTATAGGTATACACGATACAATAAGTTTGGTGATCGTGCACTCGCGTATTACTCTTTTTTAAAATTACACCTGTGCCTTTGTTGGTGGCATACAACCCTATGAGGACCCTTCAAAAAATGTGTACCTGTACCATTTGTTCGACGTGACTTTGCCTGCAGCACGGATTGTTGTTTAGCTGCATGCATTTTCTGTGGCAGTACATCTTGCATCCTGAACATTTCACAATCCGGCTGAAAATTTTCCTTTTTCTGCACTCTGTGCACTTTCGGAAAGAATTGTAGAAAGGCTTGTTGATAAATACGTGTTCCATACATGAGTCCATTTTACTTTTAAAAATATGAATTTAAAAATTTTAAAAAAATCGTCAGAAACGTTTAACGCTCTCGGATGTACTATTAGAATTTAACTTTTATTGAAAGGTATCCTTGGTAGTTCTATATTGTGCTTTTCGATAGTTTTGCTTAGTGAACTCACTTGTTGACGTCAGCCAAATAACATAGTTTCGAAATCGCTGTTATCAACTAGTATAGTATTACATACCTATGTTATGTATTTGCTTACGATTTTAATCAACGCCTGCGCCCGTTGCACGTGATTGGTTCGACAAATCTAATCGATAAATAAATTCCTATCGCCCCGCCCACAATCTGTGGGCTCGGGTAAAGTAAACCAAAAAATTCACATGTCTAAATTAATAAGAACAATACAATACGCAATATTACCAAGCAGCTAGTTCGAAGTTTAAACGAGTCCTGGACACTTAATTACTTAATTACTTATTTTATTTTTTATTTATATATTATATTTAATAGTTTACTTGTATTGTTGATTATGTCAAGACAACATTGTGCCACATAGTGATATTGAAATGTTGGCTCTGCATGCGATACCTAGGTATATGAATCAACCGTTGGTATAAATTTGTGAATTAATGTTGTTTTTGCAAAATTCGACGATAACAAATGTTTGATTACGAACATGACTAGGTATGCACACGTTCTACGTCAAAAAATGATCTGCGGAGTAATAAATAAAAACCTCATGCAAATCCGGCCATCAAGTTGTTGAGTTTATCCCGGACAAAAAAAAAGGCTTATACTATGATGTATGATATGTACTATAGCTGAATAATTACGCGGCGCAGCCTGTGAAAAAAATTGTCAGTGCATAACTCCTTTTGGATGTCACTCAATATGAAAGCAAATCCTTTTAAAGTGTAGGTATACGTTGCCCGCGATAACAATAAAAATATTTTAATCATTCGTATAATAATTATAATATTATGCCTTTAAACACGCAAGTAAAAATACTGCCTGCCTCAAGCTTAGTAAATTGTAAAGGGATGTTTTTATATTGTATTTATCGTAAATAATATTAATTGTATGTATATAGTTACTTGAGTAGACAAGAATACAAGAATAAAACTATCACACAAGGCTCGAATAAGGTGCCGACACGGCGACACCTTCTAGCCCGATGTTTAAAATGAAAAAAACGCCCTTCGAATCTTATCGGTATCGAACAACTCGTGCCGGATAATGGAACGATTACCTGAAAACATTGGCTTTAGGACTCAAAACCACTCGTGCTGCACTGGTAACGTTTTTTCTCGTACAGTTATTCGTCTCCGATCAAACCACCTCAACTATACTTAACATTCGAGACTGGGCGTTACCGAGGTTAAAAGTTACACTTCTGTTTAACGCTTTTTGAGTTACGGAACAGGTTACTGCATTATTTTTTTTTTAATAACTCTTATAACCCGACGAGTGCATATCGTTTTCAAATCCTTAGTTATCCTTCGGTCACTTAATTTCTTATTCGCGTAAAGTTAAACACTATACTGTTAGTGTATAGTTATATAGTTTGGATTAAACACTTTTAATTTTATTGTTCTCTCCGTAATGTCGTACACTCTGCGTCACCCGAGTTTAGTTACTATTTTCCCTTTTACTTTTTAAGTAAACTAAAAAATAAATGTAACTTTTAACTGTTTACGTAACTTTCGATTCTTTGAATCTATACAGCAGCTATACGTACATACATATAAACTTAACGAATTGAATGAAAAAAAAAATGATTGGCTCCCCGAGCTTTGATTTTCTTATATTGTATCGGTACACATGTCTTCTTACAGTACGTAACTATGTTACTCGTACGGTGTGTTACACTTTTTCGTCGAAACATACGACGTTTCCACGAGCTGTAATACGATTATCTATAAGAAGATGGCAGAAACGCGCACTCTATAATGTCTAAGCAGGTATCTTAGATGTGTAAAATAATGCTTGGGCTAAATTGTCAATAAACTACTTTTTTCCGGTGGGCAAGGGAGGGCTTTTCTTTTTTGTTTATGCAAAGGTAGTATAATGTTTATCAAATAAATTTAAATGCAAATCTATAGGAATGCTTTGTACTTTCTTAAATGCCCCCCCCCCTCGAACATGAAAATGTTCAGAAAAAAAAATTATATTCCATTTTAGATTTTGAATGAAACGAATCTTATCGTGATGTGTGTGTTTTTTTTTTTTGTACATCTGTGTACACAATTTCGACCGGGAGCAGTGCTCAGATTCTCACGATAGTTTTGGGAAAATTGAATGATGAACTAAACGGAAATTAATGACGGAAATAGTATGATTGACATCACAATCGACCATCAAGTCTTTCAATACAACTAAACCGAATTTATTAAATTTCGCACTTTTCACGACTACTGTTCGCGCTGCTGAAACATTTCGCGATTTTTATTTTTCGCAATTCAGACTCACGCGATTTTGACTGGCACACTCAAACAATACAAGGGTGTTCCAAGTATATTAAATTGATCGGGGGTACGGTACTAAAAACGTACAACGGTTGTAATATAATAAAATACCTAGTACGGGTGATATGGAAAATTCGAGAGGGCAAGCGTATCCGGTGCAGCTTTATTGGCTAATTTAATAAATTGGTATAAATTAGATAACCTTTTCAACGGCGATGTCATTGCCGTCGTCATTCGCATTTTGCGCGGCCGTATAATAAAGCACCATGGTACGAGGTAAAAGGTTACCTCGTTCGTAGTAATTTATGTTTAACGAATAACGTTGTACGCTTCACCCTCACCCGTAAGCTTACATTAGCCCAGGGGTCGGCAATCTGCGGCTCGCGAGCCACATGTGGCTCTTTCGGTCTAAAGTTGCGGCTCTCCAGCTACACACACACAAAAATTAAATATTGCTGGATTTAAAAAACAAAGACCTGTGGAGTGACAAGTTCATAGAACTCAAGAGTAAGTTGGAAGAATTTGAGGTTCAGAAATGCATACACGTCGCGCAGAACAAGTGGACTAAAAGGTTCTAAAAGAAAAGCCGAGAGTAGAGGAATTCATATACGACGCATGGAATAGTCTTCCAGAATGCTACAGTGAGATGAAAAAGTTGGCATTTGGAATGCTGGCAATTTTTGGGTAAACATATTCGTGTGAGCGAGCGTTCTCTTGTATGAATACAATAAAAAATAAAGTAAGAAGCCAACTAACAAATGAAAATCTAGAGTCGTGCTTGAAACTTTAAATAACAAGTTATGAGCCAAATTTTAAAGAACTTTCAAAAGACATGCAAAGCCAATGCTCCCATTGATTTATTCCCTATTATTAAAAATTGTATTTTTTTATTAAAAATGTATTATATTATTATAAATTGATTTTATTATTATTATGTCTATTGAAATTTAAAAATGAAATTATATTTAAAAAATAACGAAAATTTTGAATGGCTCTTTAAAATCTGGAAAATTTTGTATATTGTAACTTTTGGCTCTTCCGTCAAAAAAGGTTGCCGACCCCTGCATTAGCCGCAATGATTATGAAACCGATCATTCGATTTTCATTCGCGATACATTTAAATACACATAACGACTCGTACCGAAGAATATGGCTATTGAGTAACGTACGATAGAAATAAAAATGTCTAAAGGTGCGATTCCTATGACGCGTCAGACGCGTGCGGCTAACGCAGGGGACTACTTCCAAGGTTATCCAATGGTTACGTTTCCTAAAATGCGTCAACAGCTTTGCGGCGGCCGCAAGTTGCGTCAGTCGCACGGACCGTCCGCTCGGTTAGCAGTATAGACGCAGCCGCACGCGCGTTCGTTTACAAGTGGATTACTCATCACTGTAATGAATGATATTAAATATCATAATAAAAAAATGTGTTTATATACATTTTTGAATTTTTAGTAACAGAATAAACTACTGACGTGGAACTTTGTTTTGAATTTTTAATCCTTAGCTATAAAAGTTGAACATTTTATACATTTTTAACTACTAAACAATTTGTAGATTTTAAACTTGATAAATTTCGTCAAAATTTGAACTTTAAATGCTTATAAAAAAAATTGTGCTTATGTATTTTGAATATTTTTCATCTGCCTTTGAAACAACACATTAGGAGTCCTCTATTAAATTTTCAAGCTTTTTAATTCAATGCCTTTTTTAATTTGCTAATTCAATGTTCCCATGACTTATTGGCTATATAATTCAATAATTTTATGGTTGAAATTACAGATAAATAATTATAATTTATATGGCATAAGTATGATACCATTTAAAACATATTACGTATAATATTACCTAATGATTTTTACTCACCGCAATGTTAGAGCTAATTTTTCCGCTGCAGTTATTGGGTATGGATGTCGATTTGAAGAATCCACCGTGATATCATTTTCAATCAATTGCAAAATGTAATTAAATTTATCAATATTCAGCCTGAAAAACTCCCGGAACTTCTTGTCATCATGTATTAAATGTCGGTTAACTAATATTTCAAAAAATCCTTCTTCTGGCCTTGACGTAAATAAGGGATGTTCGTTTGCATTCCCCTGTTCTACTAATAATTCTTCTATGAGAAATTCTTCTTCTTCAATTTGTTCAAGAAGAAGACGAGACAATAACTCACGTTGGCTCATTTTTAATTTTTTAATTAAAAATATTTTTATATTTTTAAAGTAAAGGTAATAATATAATTATTTTTTATTAAATAAAAAATTGGCCTAGACGTCTACTACCTCTCAACGACTGCACACAACTGACGCGTCATAGGAATCGCACCTAAAGTTATTTTTTCCTGCCACATAAAGGATGATAGTAGACATTTGTCTAAAAGTGTTTAATAACTATGTAGGTACTATTAAACTGAACGAAAGCGTAATAATTGCATAGTAAAATCAATATAAACGGACATGATTGTATTTCCGTCGAAATCACACGGTGATGGACCACCCTGTATGTATTATTAAAACGCGTGTATTTTAACCTCGTCCCCTCGAAATCGTTCTGACTGATCCACACTGCTCCCCACCGGAGTCGCTCCACTGCGGGGAGTGAAGTCAACACACGGCAAAATTACCTTCTTGGAGAATAGGGTACAAGTGTTACACTGCACTTTACCCCTTCCAAGTGTCAAGTAATTGACGAAGATCTAGCGGTCGTTTCAATGAAAAACAAATACAAAAAAATAATAAGAATCATTCTTTCCAACAAACTTAAGTCTCTGATAAAAGCTCATAAAAGCAACACATACAAAAACCACATTCAAAATCTCTCTATAGTAAATGGATCTATCTGGCGTAAAACAAAATCAATCCTACGAATCAAAGACTCCCTTACACCTCTTCGCCGTCCAGACAACTCCCTTGCATCCACAGACAAGGAAAAAGCTGATATTCTTGCCGAAGAACTTACAAAAGTCTTCCAACCTCATCTTATTGACCCACCAGCTCAACATCTACTGACAATCACCGAATCACTACAATCACCTTTACCTATGGCTTTACCCACAAAATCTACTTCTCCAGCAGAGATATCTGGTATTATTAAAAATCTGGCAAACAATAAATCGCCGGGCCACGACCTTATATCAAATAAAGTGGTTAAAAATCTTCCTATTAAAACGATCATTCATCTCTCACATATATATAATGCCGCTCTTCGACTATCTTACTTTCCAACAACCTGGAAAACATCAATCATAGTCACATTCCTCAAACCGGGAAAACCTCCAGAAAATCCCTCCTCGTACAGGCCCATTAGCCTGTTACCAGTTCTCGGCAAAATCCTGGAAAAAATTCTACTAAAACGCATTACAATTATAGCCCAATCAAACAACAGTATTCCAAACTTCCAATTTGGTTTCCGATCGAAACATGCTACTACACATCAACTGCACCGAGTCATAGACACCATTTCATCAGCTCTGGAAACTAGAAAATACTGCGCGGGAGTCTTCCTGGACGTATCGAAAGCGTTTGACACTGTATGGCACAACGGGCTTCTATATAAACTCAAAAGCCAATTACAAGCCCCTTTATACCTAATAATAAAATCCTATTTAGAAAATCGTTCCTTCGTTCCACAATCTACATCACTCAAACAACTACACTATTTCTGCGGGTGTTCCCCAAGGCAGCGATATTGCACCATTTTTATACACTATTTACACCTCTGACCTCCCCACATCACAAAATACAATTATTGGAACATACGCAGATGATACTGCATTATTATCAACATCTCAAGATCATACTATAGCATCCTCCCAACTTCAAACTCACCTGGATTCTCTCTCAAAATGGTTCGCCAACTGGAAAATCAAAATTAATGAAACCAAGTCTTCATATGTCACTTTCACGCTTCGACCTCTCAACTGTCCTCCTGTTACAATTAATAATATTACCATTCCCCATTCAACCGAAGTGAAGTACCTGGGCCTAACATTGGACAGACGCTTAACTTGGTCATCACATCTAAAGGATAAGCGCAAAAAACTTAATGCTCGACTTCATCTATTAAGACCTCTCTTACGCTCAAACTTAACTCTTCCCCTCAAAATCATATTATACAAAACACTGCTACAACCCTTGTGGGCGTACGGCATTGTTATCTGGGGCTCCGCCAAGAACTCAAATAAAAAAACAATACAATCATTTCAGAATATCTGCCTTCGAATAATAACTGGTGCACCTTGGTTTGTCTCAAACGACTCAATAAATAATGACCTCAAACTACTCTCAATCAACAAAACTGCTTCACTGTATTACAAACGCTTCCACGCCAAACTCCTATCAAACCCCAATCAACTTATCAAGGAACTGGCATCACATACACTCCCCGGAAACCCGACCAGACGCCTGAAAAGGAACTGGTGCCGAGACCTGATAATTTAAGAAAAAACTCAAAAATAATCGAGGTGTCACAAATGTGTGACTTCCTTCTCATATTTAATAATTGTCAACTGTTTAAATTTAAAAAAAATAACTTATTGTACATATGTATAGATTGTAATTTTTCAAATAAAGCCATTTTTATTTAAAAAAAAAAAAAAAAAGAATCATTCTTACTCCCGTGGTTCGCGGCAGTGTATGTTCAAACAAGTGCTCGTATCGCTACATACAGGGTGTCCCACCGGGATTTATACACAGTGGTATCTCCCATGTTAATGGAGATAATCAGATTGTTTTTTTTTTTTATGAGCATCCCTGGGCAAAGCAAAGGTAAATTTGCTGACCATAGTTTGGTATATATATGTGTATAAAAATAAGTTCAAAAATTAAATTTTTAATTTATAAATAAATAAAAATATATATATAAATTTTGAAAATAGCTGTTTTAACCCTTTATAGGGCATAAGGCGCTTTTACTTTATTTTGGCCAAGTTTTTTTTCCATAATCACACACAAGTATATTTTAATACATTTAAAAAAAAAAATTTTTTGCCAGCAGTTTTTGAGTTATAGGATGGTAAAATAGTTTACCACTGATCGTTTAGGACTTGAACTAACAGTAATAAATTACTGGTTAATTATTTTACCACTTGATGGTTTAATAGGAAAGCAATAAAATAACAGTCTAATATGCAAATAAAAATATTTTTTTATTAGCCATAAATATACAGTAATTAACAATATAAAAAATAACTTTAAAATGTATTAGTTTATACTTTTCAGACTTTGTAATAAAAAAAAATGTTCATACTTTTAATTATAAAACAAAATAATAATTAAATTTAAAAGAAAACAGACTGACTTTGTCTTATCACACAGCTTATAGGCAGGTTAAGATAAAATAAAATAAATCTAATTAATGAAAGTAGTAGTAAAAAAGTAAATACAAATAAAAATGTTTTTTTTATAGAAAGTAAACATATGAAATATAAAATATTATATAGGTAATATAACAAAAATTAATAGTGACTATACTTTTCAGTCTTTTTTAGGTAAAAATATGAAGGTACAATAAAATATATAAATATTTATTCATTTTGGCCATGAAAAGGCCCAAAACAACTTTTGCATAATGCTTTATTACATTCTTTACAAATTAAATTTGATCTTTTTTGCTTCTCTTTTGTACTACAAAAACCCCACCTACGGAAATCAGAAAGCTCAGCTTGGTCATCTGTGATTGTGTTGAGGTTTGAACATATATCAATATCCTTCATTATAATATGATCTATAACAATCAAATAGAACAAAAAAAAAATCAAAAACTATATGTAGCATAGGTAGTGAAAAATGATGTACATGACTTTTGTCATTATTGAAATAATGTTGATAAATTTTTTTTTACTAATATCAAAATATTTTCCTTGGCAAACCAGTAGTTAGCAGTGGCGGTGCATCAGGGGAAACTTTGAGACTCCGTCTCCCCAATAATTATGACATTGGAAAAAAATATTTGTTCTAATTTTTTAAAATTATTTTCAAGTATTTGTGTAATCTATGTGTAAATAATATACTGTTGTCCTTGTCAACTATATTTACTATACATATATATTATGTGTGTATATAATGTCCATCGTGGTGTGAATACGTATGATTCAATGAAAATACATTCTGAGCTATTTTCGGATTTAGCGATAACGACGGACGACGCCATCGCAAAACGGCTGAGACGGTCGAATGACAGTCTCAATTCTAATAGAAAGGAGTTAAGTAAAAGTTTGGGGGGTATCCCATCGATAATGGTTACTGTACGGAGTCCGGGAGACTAGTCTCTGCAACGGGCGACACATTCTTTGCGTATACACCTGTGTTAGTGCGTCATCTTATGGATTAGATCTTGTAGCGTTTTTGATCCAATATTATATAATAATGGAATGAAAACATTGTACATTAGATGAATTATTAGACAATGATTTTCATTCATTTACGTATGATGAAAAATGTAAATTAAAAAACAAAAAACCTACTCCATATTTATCGATTGAATATAAAGACGGAAAATTTACACGTACATTTCAAAGTAGTTGGTACGATAAATTGACGTGGCTTAGTGGTTGTAATAAACGCGGCCAAACTTTTTTGTATCATTCGTGTATTTTTTCGAGGTGAAAAAGAATGGATTTTTGATGGAATATCAACTATAAAAAAATAATAAGAAAAGCAGAAAAACATGCTATTTTGAAAACACACTTGAAAAATCGAGAACAATTTTATCTTTCGGGAAAAATTCGTATTGAACATGCCATTTCAGAAGGTCGGCGACTAGCAGCGCCAAAACATAATGAACAAGTTGGTTTTAACTAAAGTTTGAATTGAATTTCTATATACCTAATATACCTAATATATATATATACAAACCTATCATAATATAGTATACAATAAACTATGAATAATCAATTTTTCAGTACCTAGTTTAAATTAAAAACTTAAAATGAAGTAGAATAATTTGCTATCAAAACTTTAATAATAACCAATAGTTACACGAAAATTAAGTCTCCCCGTAAATTGTGTTCACGCACCGCTACTGGTAGTTAGTACATTTAAGATTCATTTAAGCTCTACACAACATGTGCAATACATGATATAACTCACATGTACAAATAACTTAAAGTTAAACTATTTTAAAAAATTATCTAAGTTTACACAAAATTAATTTATTAAAAAAAATAAAATTATTTTGTTAACATTTGTATACTGAAATAAGAAATTATGTAATCATTATGCATGAAACAGGTTAAATATGTCGTAAACTAAAAAGTTACTTACCGTTAAAAGTCTATACATTCGTATCTTGAGAATTGTTCGACTTAAAAGTCCTAACAATCACATTTCATGAAATATTGTATGCATTTAAAACGCAGTTGTTTAATAATTTACCATTTTGATATACTATCACGATTACCGCTAAAATTAAAAAGATAACAACACTTCGCGTACAGGTTAACCACTCATACGACCTTGAATACCCGTATTAATATACCGTAATATACCCGTTGCATCCATTGGTAAAATAATATACCATTAACTGTTCAGTAGAAAAATTATAAACTCAGTGGTAAATATAGCTACCAGAGACCTATAAAAGGCTTATTTGTCTGAAATATCTGACGGTTCAACTTTCAATTTTCATTAAATTCTTGATTTTTAATCATTTTTCTAGTTTACAAGAAAATAGTTTACTGTTGCACAGATTTATATGGTAATAACATTAGCAGTAAACCTCATCGGAAGAATGACGAGGTGATAATAATTTACATTATATCTCTGTATACTAAAAAAATATTATTAAAAATCATCAATCCTATATGAAAACTGAAAGTTGAATCGTCGACATTTTCAGAAAATTATCCCTTTTATAAATTAAAATTTACGCGATACAAAATTTAGCCTTGTATAACGGGGTGGTAACTACTTATAATTTGTGTTATCACTATTTCTATTCGATTCTTACAGACATCAATACGTCTTGTTCATATTTTTACTTTTCAGTGTATACTGCGAATGAATCGTCACACGACCGTGTATCAATAATATTGTCAGTTTATCAGTTTAATCCGTTCAAATTATATGTTATTGTTAAATTTACGTGTACTTCATAAATCATCCCCTGGCGACCGATACCACGACAAGGAATGTTGTCTGATTGGTAGAGCTTAGGGGGTGAGGTAAATTTACAAAATCCCCAAAAATAATCTTAAACTGTAAGCAATAACTATTTTAACATGCATAAATGTTCTTAGTACCCGCAAATGCTAAAAATGTTTTCTATTCTTCTACGATTTTCTAAATGAGTATCTGTATACTTATAGGTAAACTCTGGATGATCTAAAAATCTGGATTTTGACATAAATTGGAATTTCCTAAATTAAATATCAAAAATAAAAGAATAATGATAAGGTCGTAAAGGTTTTTTAAAATATAATTTTTATTTACAATTTTAATAATTTCAAGTGTAAACAATCTCTGTTAGAAAATCAATTTTTATAAAGCAATAATGAAGACGATTTGAAAACCATGTGTTAGTGCCACCAACATCGCCATAACACCCACCATTCTAGTGGTTTCGAAGAAGTTTTTTATCTATCTGATCCGTTACAACCAATATTTTTTATCACCAAATTAAATTAATTTTCAGAGTCGAAAGAGGTAAAAGGATTTTGAGGAAATGCCGTAAGTAAACAATTAAACTTACGTATTTTGACTTTAAGAATACGGAATCGGCAATGAAGATAGTTTGAATTTAAAAAATGTTTTCGAATGGTACGTATTACTTAGATATATTATCAATGTGGTTAAACGATTTTAAACAATCATTGTTATTAAAGACCATTCGACGGTCTATTACACAAAGAATCGGTCAAGTAAAAATTAAAGTATAAACATTTTTATTTAATTTAAAACCTAAAATTCAAAATCATACAATTATCTTTTGTTCTTCAAGTACCCAGAAGTGCTTTTAAAAATATAAATTAAAATGGTCCACCATCATTAAGTTATAATTATTGTACTTTTATCCGTAGACGTGCTTAAATAATTCAACGACGTATAGTTAGAATCATTTAAAATAAAGTTAGTACTTTTATACGTCATTATTTAAAATTAATAAATTAACTCCGCTCAAGCTAATTTTTTTCAAAATTATTATTCTGATCAACGATCTTCCAAAAAAATAGTAACATACTTCACAATATTTTTAATATTCATATAAAAAATCTCTTTTGCAAACTTGGTGGAGTGTTGACAACATTTTTTAAAACATTTTTCAATGTTCAAAACCCAATTACTATTTTTAGTTTATGCTTTAAACGATATCCTTAACGTAAAAATCATTACTCAAATGCAGACAAATCAAGTTATTGAGATATAACCACGTTTTAGAACTTTCAACGCTTAATGGACCACTCACTAGAATCAAAAAAGTGATGTTATTCGATTTTTATGTAGAGTAACCAGAAAAAAATTGTGGTCGGATTTGATTGTAATTTATCGAACCTGATCCATTTATCGATTCATTAATAAATGCAACAATTAAAATAAAACATACTTTTCAACACTCGTTCAATATTTTATAAGTTTACACGAACCTTATCAATTGCAATTTTACTGTTCTAAACGATGAGGTCGTAATGAAAATGGACTATGTAACTCGCGGGTCGCCAAACGGTCCGGGAATGACAAAGGTTTCATCACATCGGCCTTTAGAATCGTAGTATATTGATTGAATTAATATGGTCATATTGAACAAGTCTTGTAAAATACATCTGTGATTTTAATTGTCTGGTATTTATTAATGAAAAAACAAAAAAAATTAGGGAATTCAAATCCTATACGAGTGCAACAACTACATAACTCATTTTCACCCCTCATTTAAATCGATGTAACACCCAACTTTTTTTCATTCTAGTGACGCCAATAGCGGTGGAAGAACGACACTATATCTCGATACATATAAGATTGTGAATCATGCGAGTAACTACTTTTACATTAAAGATATTATTGTGAGAATAAAATATTAAAATATTAAAACTTAAGTTTTGGCGATGGAAAAATATTTAAAATATGTCATATTTGTTACGTATGCTCCACCGAGTCCGGGTGTTCTAGTTTCCCTATACTTTTGATAAAAACGCTGTAAGTACCTAATACATTTTTCGAATATCGAATATTTGATATAATGTGAAATATTTATTTTGAAGAAACTATTGTGAAAAAAATTACTATTAATCTTGATTAACGCTTATAATAATATGATTTTCTTTTAATTATTCGGACTAATCATATTAATTACGTATTTCAGGGAAATTTTAAATTACGAGTATATTAGCACGTCTACAGATAATAAAAATGATGAAAATATGTATACAAGCTACTTTAAAAAGCTGATTTAATCGAATAGTTGATTTATATTTTTAAAAACTTTTCTTGGTACTTAAATAAAAAGAAAACTACTGTTATCTATATAATTTTAAGATGGTCAAAAAATACTATTTTGTCCACTAGTTATCATGACGATAAACACATTGTCTTTGTGTTTATATTCTACCGCAAACGTGAAAATGTAATGTTTATATTTTAATATTGACCTGACCCGATTCTTCAAATAATTGACTGAAAAATGTTAATTATTAACAATGATTGTTTAGAAAAGTTGTATTTCTTGGATGCGAACTATAAAATTGAAGTAAAACTTTTGATGGATAAGAACCATTCTGTACTCTTTCAGGACCATACTTCTCACATTTAGGGCTGAAAAGTGGGCTGAGTGTGGGGGTATTATAGCACAACATGTGTCTCCGAATCTACTTATGTTACTAGGAGTTCTGAGCGCATTACAGGAATCTTCAAATTTACAGTGGTTAATGCGCTTTCTAGTTTTGCTTAAGGCACAGCAGTGGACTCCGAATCTACTAATGATGGCATTTCTGTTAGGACTGGAGGCTCAACAACTGACTGTGGATCTACTACTCCTAATTGAACATCCGATACTTTTGTCTGAGACACAACAGTGGACTCTGATTCTACTAATGATGACGATGGAATTTCAGATGGGGCTGGAGGCTCCAGAGCGGACTGTGGATCTACTACCGCTAATGGAGCATCTGATATTTTTACTTGGGATACAACATCTGTTGACTCAAGTGTTTCTAACGTTTGTTGTTCTGAATTCACTATTGGTACCTCTGAAGCTATAGCCGGTAATAAAGCTGCTGTTTGAGGCAAAAGAACTTTTTCATTAGTAGCTTTCTCGGCCTTAGTAGGAATTTTCATATCCTGTCGCCTTGGGATTTTCCTTATATTTTTTCCATCAGGTTTCCTTAGTTCACTACTCATAGCTTTCAATAGGTCGTTATTAATAGCATATCTAGGAGGGCCACTTTGTGGTACCGGAGACACAAATGAAGGTGGTGGAGGCCCAAATGGAGGTGGTGGAGGAACTTTAGGAGGTCCTGATGGCGGTGCTGATGGCGATGAAGGTGTGGCCGAGTAATGTGATTGTGCTTGTTGATGATTCGCTTCGTAGTGAACGTTCGCCATTGAGTCGTTCACTCCACCTCTGATATAAGCAATTGGCACAGCTGTCATGTTTTGTCGCATTTGTTCAACTTTTATCTGATTTGCCACCTCGGCTTCTAAAATGTAATAAGGTAAACAATAAAACAAAATATGTTCACTATTAATGTGTGAGCCCGTTTAATCTTACTTTCAATCATGGTCAATCGCATTTTTAATTTGTCGTATTTCCGATAGCTGATGTTCTCGGGCTTACTTATAGCTTTTCTGGATGTGTCTAAATGGACAATGTGGAAATTATACGCGTCAAACATTGTATTAAAGTTTCAGAAAACAATTATATAAACATTTATGTTAATATATTACTTTCTAAAGAATTTAAATGTTTCTTAATATCGCCCGCATCCTTTTTCATCTGACTCTTTAATTTGTTGAAACCCTTTTGGTTCAAAATATTATTGCGATCATTACCTATGAATGAACAATTTTTTTTTTCGTTTTTTATCGTAGGATATTAAAGGATAAAAAAAAACTTATTGAAATTACATACTCTTTATTCCTTTTGCCATTTTTCCGATTATCTGAAGAAGTGTCTGTTTTTCACACTTTAATGAGTTTACACTTGTTTCAAGCTTCTCCATCCGGTGAATCATTTTCTCGTACTTTGCTCGTAGTTCAGCTTTAAGTGAAATGAACATCAAGTATATACAACAGTTTTATAATTAAAATATTTCAGATTTATTTACAATATTCGTTCGCTGATGTCTTCGAAACTACTTCCGGGCTCACTTGTAGTTTTTCTACTGCATGGTTGTACTTATGATTCTGAGATAATACGGAATCTGAATATGCAACAATGTATAAGTGAGTGTCTAATGCTTACTTTATTAATAGCGTATCGACACTGTTATAGTTACATAATCACATACCTTCTATCTTTTTCATTTTCTGCTCCATAAGATAGAAGTTGTCCCTCAGCTTACACAATTCCTGTCTTAAACACATTTCCTCTTCTTTCTTCAACTTGTCGTCTATACATTCATAACAAAAATCGTTTACTTATGTCACTTAAACGCTATTGGATTTATTTCAATTAAATTACGATTAATTGTGTCGGCCAATATTTTCGTCATATCGTCTTTCAGTTTTATGACAACTAGGTCGTGTTTCACCTGTTGATTTTGTATGTCCACCATGTAATTATCTAAACTTGTGGAATAATAAATATTAAACAATGTATTCAACGTCTGAACTATTATTTTGACTTTGGTGTTGAATTATGACTATCGTATTTGCCTTTTATCGATTTCATCATTCGTTTCATTACATGGTGCTTATCTATCATGATGGACAATTCATTGGCCATAAAGATATTGTCGTTCCTCAACTCTGATATAACTGTAAACACCCACGACAGCAATTATTTTTCGTTCATTATAAAAAAATTATGGAATATGACAAAATACATCGTAGCCTACCTGTCTCCGACCTTTCCAACTCGGCGCATTGTGTATTGCAATCCACCGTCATCGCGGTGTTTCCATTCACAAGAGAAGTTTCACTATTGGTTTCGGTTATTGAATCGTCTTCGGCGACCTTGATGTTGTCGCCTCGTTCTTTTTTGTCGTCATTGGCCTTGTTGTATCTTCTTATCCAAGAGAACCATTCGGTTTCTTCAACATCGGCCTCGTTTTTGGTAGACGAAAAACTTAAAGAGCCGATTTGCTTGATTAATTTGGCCATTTTGTTTGTAAGACTCTTTAAAAATTATTCGGAATCGACTTGAATACTGCGCACAACTTGTTCACAGTTTATTGCTTTTTTAATAAAAAGTACCTTTCAATTTTAGTTAGTCAATATTTAAAATAACAATTTAGTTGTCCAAAAATTTAGAATGATCTATTCTCGGATAAATCAACAAACCTATATTATGTCGTTAAGCGCATATACAATATCTAAATAATCTAAATGTTTCATTTTAGTCACTAGCCAATTTATAATTTTATATTTAATACATTTGAATGTTTCAAATTGATGTCAAACTGTATTTTTACTGCTACTACTATGACCAATCGACACCTGAATATATTTTACCTTTATTGGTTTGTTGACAATAATAAGGAAAAATAAAATTGTTATTACACGTTATTTTATGAAATAATAAGATATCAATGTTTATTTACATTTAATAATAATTTTATATCATCATTTAAAAATGTCCTGAAATTCAGATCCTTAACATATAAAAAATATGTTAATTATCTTTGTATTTGCCTAGTTGCGCAAATTATCCGATAATATATTGAATATTAAGTTATTACTTATATTCTTAGATGACCATTCAGTCAATTTATTCCATTTGAACATAAAATCGTAATTCAAAGAAAGCGTAAAACATAATTTAACAATGCTACAAATACAGTTATAGTTTAGGGGAAACTCATGTGTTTAGTAGTAGGGTCTGTTTAAATATTTGGAAGATTTAAACCATTTAAAATCTAATTACTTTAATAAGTTATAATTACTTTAAATGAGTTTATTCAAATGCATTTAATATTCCAGAATGATTTATCTCACATTTCATTTAAGAACTATAATTCCAATACAACGCATTTTGTGACCATTTGTTCATATTTTTGTCGTACTAAATATGTTTTATTGTACAATTTTTGTTTCGATTGACGAAACAACCGATATTAAAGGCCGTTTTGTAGCAAACATATCATCATCGTTGGTAGAAAGCAGAAAACCAAAAAGCCCGGAAAATATATCTTTTAGGTACAGAAGAACTAAAAAAAGAGATGATTAGTCGTCAATTAACAGCGACATAATACGTAATAACTAGGGCTAGGAAAATGATGCACTAAAAACCTACAATAAAGACATTAAAAAATTGCCAATAATGCTCCAAAAAAAGCATTTTAACCAGTTAGATGCAACAAACAATTAAATACTTGTCGGCATAACGTATTAACGACAACTAATGTGACTCATGGGCCATAGCTCCACGATAAATAACAATACTCCGTACGTTAGCACGCGAATATAAACCCCCATGAAAATTCCTATAATTAGTGAATGCTAAATAATATTATTGTAATTTTAGACATAGTAAACAAGTCAATAAATATCGTTCTCATTGCGTCTGAAGTCCAGATAATCAACGTAACCACAACTCTCCACTCGGTAATCACTTTGACAAAATGTAAAAAAAGAATAAAAAAAGAATTTATTTTCAGAAATATTTTCCTATAAGGTGAAGCAACGAAATATATAGTAATGAAGATAAATTGATAAAGAATAATTTAGATAACTAAGTACGTAAATGTTCTAAATATGTCAAATATGCTTATAATTAACAAAAACTAAATAAAAAGCTAATAAACTGACATTAAAGTACCAAAAAAGCATTTATTTACGAATATCATAAGAAAATGCAAAAAAAGCAAAATCAAAATTGTAAATTTGAACTCTGTGATGTATGAATCGAATTTTGTTTTTGATTAGCTATGTCCTGGAGTACTAAGAAAGAAAATGCAAATGCTACAAAATCCTAGCCCTAGTAATAACTTACACAAACATTTTCAGTCGTTAGCCCCACAAAATGATGAAAAATATGTCATATATTATAATATTTTTGTCTGTCGAATGTTACGAGATACGACCCGGATTGACGAAATGACGTTAATTCGCGGTGTACGTGCGTTATCGACAGGATCGGTTAGGTGACTCATATGATTTTCACCGTCGAATAACTTTGGTTATTATATTATTATAATTATTGTAATTATTATGATTATGATTATTATATTTGTACAAGTATCACTTGTGCTATTATTTAACAATATTTAACTAAGTGTTGTGAAATTTGTGGCGAAATACATTTCACCCCGTCACATGCCGCGACAAATAGTAATATAAAAGTGAAAATTATATAATTATTGAAAAAAAAATCTAAAAATTAAAGATTGCAGATTTCACCTAGGTCAAAAGATCCAGAATTAAGGATAAATCAAATAATATGTCGATAAAATGTATATGTTGAAAATTGTTTTACAAAAGATGGACAGTCCTAGGAATTGATGCGTGCCGGGTTTGAAACCAGTATTAACAATGTTGAAGTGTTAAGATATTTAAACTTGTACAGAACTACGTTTATTAACAATTATAATCAAATCAATATAAAAAAACAACAGGTGATAACAAGACGTTTTGACGATGATAACTTTGGCATTGCTTATCTACCGAATGGCTGGATAGTGGATACATCTGATTTTCGTGTCTATTCGGAGCTATATATGCTACTTCAGCTGATCTTCTGCCAAGTAAGTTTATAGCGAAATTGGTTATTTTCGAGGCCCGAAGGTATCGTGATCTGATATCGGCTTTATGATTATCTTTATTTGGATTTTTCTCAGCTTATTACAGTCGGAGATATATATAGGTATGTTTAACATTTGTGTCTTTAAAAGTAGTGCGTATTTTATTTGTGTCATTCAGGCCCGTACTGGCCCACCGGGACACCGGAAGTTTTCCCGGTGCGCCCCTCTCCCCTTTATTTTTATAATAAATATTTACTATATATTAGAGGGTACCTATTTTATAAATAATTGTTTTGTTATCATTTATGGTATTATTATAGAGCCATAGAGACGACTTGAAATTCGAACATCGTAATCGATGCAAGACGTGTAACATTGATCATTGTTTTTATTTCGGTTTTTCTACAGGACGCCCGTCTTATAAGGGAGGTATATAAATAGAACTATGAAGTACGTCGTTGACGGATTCATACGAATTTAGATAATAGACACAATAGTACTAAAGTCCATAATAGGTATATCAGTATAATATTATGCACATTTTTGTTTTGAAAATGCCATTTTATCATAATAGAAAATAATATTGTCTCATTTCAATTGAATGATGATCCGCTAGCGATAGCGATATCATCGATCTTTTAATTTATCTAGAACGAATCTTTTCTTATGTCTGTTCATGAAATTTAAAAACTATCCTGTATTTTTAAATACTATTGTAAAATTACTCTATTCTATAACATTGTACCTATTTTATGTATTTTTTGAAAAAAGGGCCTTGCCCGTATATCTTAATAAAATAAAATTAAATAAAATTAAATTTCTTCGTGAACTATTGACAACTAAATAACTACATACGACTTACAAGATACGATTCACTGCCAGTAAGACGTAAGTATATTTAAAATTATTTAAGAGGTCGTTCTAATGAAATATGCCATTTTTGTCGGGTACCTACTACCTACTAATGCGAAATACGAGTATATGGAAAACTGCAGTGGCGTATGGTCAGGACATGCTAGGTAAGCGGCGCATGCTCAGCCAAAAAGTTTAACATTTATTATGAATGACAATGCAATTTAAACATTTAGATTACAACTATTCATTAATTTTTATTGGAGTATTCAAATTAAAAAAAACGTATCAAGTTTCTCAGAAAGAAATTTAATTAATCTTTAGACAATTTTTTTATAGAAGCGCTATCGTATTTTGACTGCTATAGTCTAGAAAAAACTGAATTGATGTCACTGATTCCAATTTTTATCTCATCAACCATCAGGTCTTATATACTGATTTAGAATGTTTCGATCCTCAAAGGTTTGATAAAATAAGAAAAAATGGTTTTTCATCTAATGCGTTGGTTAAAATATGTGAACTGTTACCTTCTATTGATCAGCCGAAGCTCAAAGAAGAACTTATTTATTTTGCTACATCTTGGCCTTTAATTTGTAAAGTCGGTTTGCAGAGTGCGTATGAAGACGCAGGACAATTCGATACCATCGATGATGATGAATGGGTTAATGAGTACGATTTTAAGTGTAGTAAAATAAAAGAGTGTAATGTATGTCTATCATGCGCATTGCGTATAATAACTGATTATAATATGTATTCCTTAAAATACACGGAATTATACAAATTATATAAATATTTACTGACTCTGCCTCTAATACAAGTGACGTGTGAAAGGTCATTTTCGAAACTAAAATTGCTATAAACAAGATTAAGATCCTCTATTTTACAAGACAATTTAGAATCATTATTCTTAATGCAGTGTGAACGAGACATACAAAATCAAGTAGATGGAGATAAAGTCATAAATGTTCTGTGTTCGAACAGCAAAGAAATGCAACGTCTACTCACATATTAAAATACAAGTAATTTTCATGTATTTTTTTTTTTAAAGTGCTTAAAAAAATGTTATGGTTTAAATGTTTTTATATAAAATATAAATAAGATTCAATTTTAAAAGTAAGTGCACAAATTATTTTCTTTGCCTTTTTTCTACAAAACATATTATGGTTGGTATTTTGTTAAAAATTTCTTTGGGCGGTAGTGTGTAAATAAAACAATCAAGGGTAGACACTGATTAAAGGTATATTGTAATAGTAACGGTTGCATAAAAATGTAGTTGGCGCCCTATAAATATATTTTTCCCACGCCCCTTTGAGGTGGCCAGTACGGGCCTGGTGTCATTAGTACATTGTTATACGCATACAGAGAGCACGACACATCATATATAATGTCTATTCTGATTTCTAAACATTTGAAAGCCTTTGATGTGGCTATTGTGAATTGAATATTGTGGTCGAATGATAAAAATATAAAATTAAAATATATTTTATAAGATTTCGTAGAATCTGCTCAGAGATAAGGGGAGTTATATCCCGTTACCTCCCCTATCTTATAGATCTGCCACTGAAGTCAGATCCTTCTTCAGGCCCTCGTCGTAACCTTACTTCACTCTTTTACTTTCACGAGCGACAGTTTGTTTTATTTATATCGCTCAACACTATATTGGCGATAAGTTTCCGAACGAGGCGCTAACTAACATGGTCCCAATTTGTATTGATAATATCATTGCTCCGATACTTTGACTTTTTTGAAAGGGGCCTGGAAGGCTGGAACGGATTTTATTCGTTCCGAGTTCTATTCGTGATCGGGTTCCGAACTTAATAACGCCTAGTATTTTGTACATTAGCATTTAATAAGAACTTTATAATTGAGAACCACGGGTATAGACTATAGTATTTTTCATCCGATCTCAAATCGTTTTTTCGCTATATCTTGGCGGAAATTGAACTTAGAGAGCTAGAAATGGTCTCATTCGAACCGCAAGGAAATTCTACGTCGATTTGACTATATTTAAATCTAATTAGTTTCAACTCGACCATTTAGAGCGTTTTTAATTTTTTATGAATCCTAATATTCTTCCCAATATTATTGTATTTTAAGCCGATCTCGAATCGTTTTTTCGTCATGACTCGGCCGCTATTGGACTTAGAGGGCTGGAAATGGTCTCATTCGAACCGCACGGAAATTCTACATCGATTAAGCTATATTTAGACCCGATTGGATTCAATCCGACCGAATTAGAGCGTTTTTAAATTTTTATGAATCCGAATATTCTTCCCAATATTAGATAATACAATATTATTGAATAGCATTTTTAAGCCAATCTCAAATCGTTTTTTCGCCATAACTCGATGCTAATCGATGCTCAGTTCCCAATGCACAACAAATTGATTTCATTCAGGTTAAAATTACAGAAACACATCATATACTCTAGTTAGGCTACATATGTTGACACATAAGCACTTTAATGACCAAATACAATACATGGGAATTACAACGTTTCTTGATACCGTTAATACAATTAAAAATGCCTAAACTACTTTCAAATTATGATTAGAATGGTACTTTCATACCATAGGGATGAAATATTAAAAGAAAAATACAAAATTATTAACTACAATGGACACAGATGAGCTTTTCCGTATGGCTCTCCACACTTATTGACAAATAACAGTACATTCATAAGGTAAAATTACTTGAGACCATTTATTAAATGAATTATTTCATTATATGTGTACAAACTACAAATACGTCAAACCTGTTGAACCTGGAAGCTACATATTTGTATTGTCTAAGTCAGAGTTACTCAACTATATTTGAGAGCATCACAAGTGGTACTCGTGGGAAATCTCACCGTCTACAGTCGTTACACATGTATGATATTATCCTTTTTTAACAAATAATAGTTTTTTTAATCCCCAATGCACAACAAATTGATTTCATTCAAGTTAAAATGACAGAAACACATCATATACTAATCATATACTCTAGTTAGACTAAATAAGTTTACTTTTGTTTGAATAATATTGTAATACAATTGGAACAGAAGCAGAGATGTATTAAATATTGGCAATACAAAACACAATAAAAATTGAATAGGTTATTTTAAACAATTTCTTATCATTAAGAAAGGACAATTGGAGGTACCACTAATGTAATAAGATTCATAACACAATAAAAGCATAATATTTGCAGTTGGGTTAGCTACTATGGCTTATGATCTGAGATGTATTTACCCTAAGGCTATAGCGGCTCTGAAGTTTACTTGTCAATAACATATGACTCGATTGATAATAGTCATTTTACATAGGTTCTGGGACGTTTTATTTGTGTCAAGTTTATGCAGCTAAAAATACCTAAACCCCTTCCAAATTATGATTAGAATAGTACTTTCTTACCATAGGGATGAAATATTAAAAGAAAAATACAAAATTATAAACCACAAAGGACACAGATGAGCTTTTCCTTATGGCTCTCCACACTTATTGACAAATAACAGTACATTCATAAGGTAAAATTACTTGAGACCATTTATTAAATGAATTATTTCATTATATGTGTACAAACTACAAATACGTCAAACCTGTTGAACCTGGAAGCTACATATTTGTATTGTCTAAGTCAGAGTTACTCAACTATATTTGAGAGCATCACAAGTGGTACTCGTGGGAAATCTCACCGTCTACAGTCGTTACACATGTATGATATTATCCTTTTTTAACAAATAATAGTTTTTTTAATCCCCAATGCACAACAAATTGATTTCATTCAAGTTAAAATGACAGAAACACATCATATACTAATCATATACTCTAGTTAGACTAAATAAGTTTACACATAAATACTTTAATGACATGACCAAAGACAATACATGGGTATTTCAACATTTTCTTGGTACAGTTAATACAATTAAAAATTCCTAAACTACTTTCAAATTATGATTTGAATGGTACTTTCATACCATAGGAATGAAATATTATAAAAATAATTACAAATTCTAAACTACAATGGACACAAATCAGCCTTTTGTTATTCCTTGCTGTATATGTACACCATACATATACTTGAAAAAAAAATCTCCATTGATCAACATAATTCAGATAGGAATCAGATTAAACTGTAAGTAGGAATCCTACTTAAAAATACAAGAAATAATTTATAGGAACAAAACCTTTTACATAATAAGAAAAATAAAATTAGACCATCTCTCGAGTCGTGAAACTCATACAAAGATCAACCGTAGATACCATAGATACTGACATTCTTCTACGTCTTGCCATTCTCCACTCAATCTTATTATGTCTGCTTGGAACCAAATCATTTGAAACTGTAAATTGTAAAAAGATTTATCAGCACAAATTACAAAATAAATTATCATCAACCAATGCTTACACAGTCATACATATTTTGCTCCCGCCTGGGCTTGGAAATAAACTACAATTATCATATTTTGACAATTCATAGTTCTTCAACATCTGATGACATACGTAGCAGCAGAACGTGGTTAAATGTATGTTGCTAATTGAAACACCCAAATCCAACTTCATGACAAACAACTATTTAACTAATTCAACCTAACACAAATTAATGAATATTTTTGTTTGTCGAATACTACAAAACTAAAAATTACTCACCGTCTAATAATTTCCAGTCCCCACAACTTGAGTTTATCAAATAATGCTGATCAACATTTCATGTCGCAAATCAAGTCATCTGAAAACAATTGGTAAAAATCATATGAGAACATTAAATATTTTGCATCACAAATTGGTACATTTTTTATATTGAAAGTTTTTTCGGATTATCATTTTTATTGATAAGCGGAAACCAAATGTTTTATTATTATAGATATAACGAATTTCAAGGGACCAAGAAAAAAATTTGTTATATCGAAAATTTGTTACATCAAAATTTGTTATATCAAGAGAATATACCAATTGAATTCGTTATAACGAGATTTAAAACAAAAATTCAAAATTTAAATCAATAAAATACAAATACATAGGTATGTACATATGTATTTAATAATTTTACTATTCGTATACATATGTATAAAATATATGAGTCATATAAGTATGTATTTATTGTTTAATTTCAATATACAGTCAACATTAATATTTCTAATAAAAATATGGTATAATAATAATATTAGGTATATAAGGCGATTGAGACAAATCAATTATTAGCTTGGTTTTCAATTGTATATTGCGTTTGTCCTGACATTCGAGTTTGAACGACATGTATGAAGTAATTACAGTATACGACAACATTGAACATACCAACTGCCATTGTTGTTGAATATTACGACTTCCCGCAGCTCTCGGCAGACTTGACATCGTTTAAGTGCATTGAAAATTTGGTGTCCACACTCCATTTCAATTGCGAATATATGTATAAGTTTATTTCGCGATTTTCGTCGAAGAATTGAAAAAATTTAAAAATGAGTTGTATTTATTCACGTCCAATAACGGGATAACAGACAAGCCAATGATTGTGTTATCGAATATTTAACCTTAAACTTGTTGGTAATTTTTGGCGGCAAACACTCTGATTCAAATTATAATTTTTCTCGTATTTTTTTACGATGTAAATAAGTATACTAAATTTACTTCCTAATGAGTCCAAATATTAGGTTATCACTTCGACCTTACGGGAACAACAAAGTTTTGTATCGTAAAATCACAAAATTATCAACATTTAATACATTCATTCATGATTTTTATTGAGCTCGAGGTTAACTTTTGTTTGAATAATATTGTAATACAATTGGAACAGAAGCAGAGATGTATTAAATATTGGCAATACAAAACACAATAAAAATTGAATAGGTTATTTTAAACAATTTCTTATCATTAAGAAAGGACAATTGGAGGTACCACTAATGTAATAAGATTCATAACACAATAAAAGCATAATATTTGCAGTTGGGTTAGCTACTATGGCTTATGATCTGAGATGTATTTACCCTAAGGCTATAGCGGCTCTGAAGTTTACTTGTCAATAACATATGACTCGACTGATAATAGTCATTTTACATAGGTTCTGGGACGTTTTATTTGTGTCAAGTTTATGCAGCTAAAAATACCTAAACCCCTTCCAAATTATGATTAGAATAGTACTTTCTTACCATAGGGATGAAATATTAAAAGAAAAATACAAAATTATAAACCACAAAGGACACAGATGAGCTTTTCCTTATGGCTCTCCACACTTATTGACAAATAACAGTACATTCATAAGGTAAAATGACTTGAGACCATTTTATTAAGTGAATTATTTCATTATATGTGTACAAATACCTCAAACCTGTTGAACCTGGAAGCTACATATTTGTATTGTCTAAGTCAGAGTTAGTATTTATTTGTGTAGGTATTTAGTTTTTTTCCTAACACTAAATAATGATTTCTGGTATAAGATAACTAAGATGGAATAATTATTTGTTCATAATATTTATAATATAATTTTTATTTTTTTATTTTGAATATGACATTATCGGATTATAAAGATAAAAAAAGATGAAAAAAAAAAATATAAGGTACAAATACATTAGAATGATAATGATTAAAAACAAGATAGACTATGAGATTATATAACAAACAAACTAATACTATGACTCTATAGTTAAAGGTTTACAGGCAACATTGCTAACTTTTGAAGTGCTAGCTTACAGTCTTAACTACAGGTTCTCCATCCATTTCACTGCATCCTCCTCTATTTTTTGCAGTTTCTCCAGTCCTCCTTCAAAATATGGGGGAGGTGGTGCTGTACCTTCTAGTGGTCTCCCCTGTGAGTAGTGTATTTCAGAGTTCACAACGCGAGTTAACAGTGTCTACACGAAACGAAACAGCACCGAATCGACAGCCAAATGTCTCACGACCTCCTGGCTATATTGGGAAAAACAGCCCTTATAAGGGCTACCCTTTCAACAATCGTTATACATAATTACGAGACTCAAAAACTAAATAAAAAAACAAAAATCAATAAAAATATCATATTTAAACCAAACTCAAAATTAAATATAATATAATGGTTGATGAGGTTAGGAAATTTAATAAAATATATTAAAATTAAAAAAAATACATTTTATACATGCTTAAAATTACAAAAAATCATGGGTATTAATAGTACCTATTGTCATATTGATACAGATATTTTAATATTAATATTCACTTACAAATGTTACACGTTAGAATCAACTGTTAATTTAAGTCTAGATAGTTAATAGAGTCTCTCAAACGGTTCAATTTCTTTTCGACAGATACAAAATCATCTGGTGATAAATGTTCTTCATTGGCTTTCTGTGCTTCGTACATGGGCTGCTGTACTTTAAACATTATCCACTCTGTTAAAACAGTATCGGTTTCCATTCGACTTTGTAAAGCTATTAGGCTTTAGACGCGTTTTGTTCGTTCTGCGATCTTTATTCTTAATCCGGCTAATCGATCGGTCAAACTTTCAGAAGGACTTTCCACTTTAACACTTAAAATTTGGGCCAATTCCCAGGGACGTAGCTATAAATTTTTTTTTGGGTAGGCCCACATTAACCTTCCACTGTTGGACGCAAGTGGGGACTAATCCCAATTTCGGTATTGGCCTCCTATAATTCCAAAGTTATCAATGATTATTTTTATTAATCATTAATAACTAAAGCAAAGTTTGCAATTTTTATTTATCTGAACACAAGAGTGTCTTACAAGATAACTTTTCTACTAGATAACTACGGCCCTGCCAATTTCAGTTCTAAACGGTCAACATTGGCTAAATCTATTATAAAGTAAGTCAAATAAAGCATACAGAGACGCTGGCGATAGAGTTCTGATTCTTCTTCGGTTTTACAGTGTACTTTAGTTCTACGATACATGCCATCTATGATTCTGCGCAGCGACGAGTCTAATATGTCCACTACTGAAAATTGACTTTTGATAGTATTGATGTTAGCGAATGTTAATGAATACCGTTTGATTGTAATTTCTCATTTGAATACGTTGTATTTTGGATCAAGAACGAAAATTAATTTAAAAAAGTAAAACATTTGTATGAGAATTTTTATGTATTACCTGGAGAGTTACAGTTGATTATTTTAAAAACTTGGATAGATTTTCAAATAAAAATGCACACCATTTCTTAACAAATATGTTTTTAAATCGAGAAAACTTCTTTCTACATCTGTTGAAGATATCGGGGCATACTTGAAATACACTAAGTCACTGCTTAAAAGGTCTTCTGGAATATTGTTCGTTGAAGTATTTTCTTAGGTTATTATTTTGTATATATCTGATAATTACTGAATTTTTTTCAGTGACATTTTTAAATGTATTGTATATTTCAACACCTTTTACACAAGATACTTCTTCAAACTTGCTTTGAATATTTTCAATCATTTTAATTTAATTAATTAATGAAAATAAGATAAATGATAATTATAAAACTGTATCAACGATTAGCCGTAAGACCAATAAGTTGATACATGGGTTCATAAAAATTTAAAAATAATCGAAATGTGAATATGTCTTTAGTTATTATAGCCGTTATAGGTAGTATATTACAACTTAGTAGAATTTTTCTTCAATATAAGCATTATACTTTAGGAAAATGCCAAAATATGCATAATTAAACTTTGTATACCAATTGATTAGGCTTGGATTCAAATGTGTGCCTTATCTAGCTACTTTTTATCCATTTTCCATTTATCCATTTCCGACGTACAAACGTTAATGAAATCCGGACAAGTTCGGAATGTTTTCGTACGTCAAAGTTACACGTGCGTATACGTACGAACGAATCGCACCCAGCTTGCACGAATAGAATTCGTACGGAAACGCATCCAATGTGCGCGCGGCCCAATTCAAAGAGTAAAAATTCGCAATCGACCGATTTGAAAATCAAAAAAAAAGGCAACGTACAAACAGGAAAGAGGAAACAGTGTGACCAATGAGTTCCGAGAATCTTATCTCTGCCATTGTTTAACTCGCAAACGATAAGAGCGGTCTGTATCAAATCCACTACAAATGATAATAACCGACCAATGAATATGTCCGAACGGGCAGGTCGATAATAATTGTTGTTGTTTAGTGGAGATTTATTTTCGAGATTCCAGATCGTTTACGTTGTTAAATATAAAAAAAAAATCTGTTGATTAACAAATGGTTTCGGTCGCCGATGTTTTAATCGAATAATTACTAATTGGCCGTCACATTAGCAGTACTGTAATATTGCTCTTTGCGTACGTGTTACTGGGCTCCTGAAAAACAGCGAATTCTGAAACGTTTTATAAAATTACTCGTCTCTTGTAGTGAAATATGGTAAGTTTAATAATACAATAATTCATTATTTTTATCGTGTTTGTTACATGTGCCAATAATATTCTTGTGTTTTTTTTTTAAAATTTTGTTCATTAAATAGTATTCAAGTATCTATTGAAATCCATTTATATTTTTTCGTTTTATGCTCTAGTATAAGATTTTTATATTGGATAACGATCATAAACCGTGGTAAGACTCAATTAGTACATCACTGTTCAACAATTTTTTATTTTCAACAATTTAATTTAGTACATTACCGAGCTTAAAAGATTTTATCTGGAGATAATGATAAAAACAATATTATTAGTTTCAATTTGAATAAAGTACACTCGCATAGAAGATTTTCAGACTGTTAAAATTAGTGCCAGTTGAAAATTGCCTTTTTATTATTTTACTTATTATTTAATGAATATTATTTAAATATTATTAATTGGTGCCTATCTAACAAAGGTATATCTGTAGGTATTCTATTCAAGAGTTACATAAGTATTTGTTGAAATTGATTGTGACCACGAAATACATAATGAAAAATGATAATTAACAAATAATGCAATCTAATACATCTAATTCATTTTTAAAGTGTACCAAGGTCTGTGATATTGGTGATGACGTGAAGGAAACATTGAGAAAATTTCGTTTTCGTAAAGCAACATCAAATGCTGCTCTTATATGTAAGTTGTTGAAAATCTTAATACATACATGTATATTAAGTTTTATTTATTGTTTTCATTTTTTTGTGAATAGTAAAAGTAGATAGAGAAAAACAGCAAGTTTGTGTAGATGAAATATTTGACAATGTTACCCTTGAAGAACTGAGAGAAATCTTACCTGGTCACCAGCCGCGTTATGTGATTTACTGCTGTAAGATGGAACATGGAGATGGTCGTGTTTCATTTCCAATGTGTTTCATATATTTTACCCCAAGAGGTTTGTATAGAAATTTGTATTGATACTTTGAATTTGATTTTAATGGTAGTTCTATTTTAGATAGTCATATGGAATTACAAATAATGTATGCTGGTACTAAAATGGCTTTGCAACGTGAAGCCAATTTGACTAGAGTGTACGAAGTGAGGGAATTGGACGAAATGACAGATGAATGGCTACAAGATTGTGTTATGGGAAAATAATATGTCTGAGTGGGTGAATTGTCTTGTAGTATTGATACATTTACCATGACACCGTTGACATAAAGTTGTAAGGATTTAAAATAAGACTATTACACTTAATCCATTGCCTAATTCATATAAACCCAAAAACTGTTAGCATACACTTTTCTAAACTTAAATTTATAATATTTAACCCTTTTTTTAAAAAAAATATGTTTAAGAAATTATTTTTGACACATCTATTTAATTATTTATTAATTTTTGTATTTAAATGATTTGATTTATAACCAAATTAATTGTTATGTTATATATTTATGACATACCTATTGAATTTTTTTTATATTATAAAACCCTTGAACATTCCTTTTAACTTTGCAAGTGTGCGTGTGCCATGGTGAAGTAATATAACTATTCAAATATAAATAAAATTCTGTTTTATATAAATACTATATTTTAAATCATTAAAATTATATAAATGTGAATTTTTTACAAAATTATTACAATATTAATCTATATCCATTTTCATATATTATATATATGGATCTTAAGTGATTATATATTTTAGAAGACAACATATTTTGTTGAATTAATTTATGTTTAAATATTTTTAATGACAATTATAATATGTTAATAATTATATTTTTAAGTTTGTTTGTTTACAATTTTAAAGTAATAACATTGTAAACTTTAATTTAACAATTTTATTGCTTATATATTATATTCTATACCTAGAATTGCTTTTTATTTTATTATTATTAATTTTAAATTATAATTTAAACATTAGGCATGTTTTTATATTATTGGTTAGAGTTAATTAGTTATTAAGAAGAAACATTTTTGTGGTTATAAGTCAACACTTTAAGTAAATCTTAATAATTAAATTAGTTATTGGTTGACAACATTTGAATGACTGAAGTAATAATATGTATCATTTGGCTTCTTGGGGAAAAAAACAATGTGAAAAAAGTATCATTCAAAAAGGTTTTATATTTGTTTATAAATTTATTTAAAGAATTTAAAATGTAAACTTAAAGTACAAATATCCATATTGTAAAAGACAACACTGATTGGATTTGACCAATAATTTGTATAACATATTTTATCAACTGTTAACATACTTTAAAATGTCAGCTAAATGTATTTTCTATGAATAAGTATTTTTAATGAGTTATAACTAAATTCATATTTTACAGTTTTGAATTTTGTATAATATTTGATGAGGAGGATTACTTGAAATTATTTATAAATTAATTATTACTATATGAATATAAAATTATAATAAAAGTAAAAGTTAGAAAGTCATATTTATTAATACAGTTATATACTAATATTTTTACTGTTTATGTACAAATGTGTTATTCGATAAAATTGTAGATGCCTAAGTGTAAAGTGAAGCATTTTTCACTTAAAATTTTTATTTGTAAAACATATCAAATTATCAAATGTGTAAATTTTATTCGTGTAATTACAGAATTTTTAATGCTCATAATACAAAATACAATAATTAAAATAATTAAATAAATATAATGACTTAAATGTAAAGCATTTACAAAGCATATAAATACATGTTACCTAGTAACTTTAACATTCGTAATGTTTAATTTTACATAAAAAATAATAATTGGATACGTTAAATGCTAAACAAAAATGTGGAAACAACACTGAACACATTATTAGGTAGATATTATAATATAAGTGCGTATACATATCACATACACACCTCAATGGCAATATACATATGCAAGAATAACACATATATATTATATACTAATATATGTTAGTGTATGTATGTATGTGTGTGTGTGTGTGCGAGGACAAAAATAAATTACTAAGTAATATGTCTAGAAGTAGTGTTTTTTCTTGTATGCGTAGAGGTTATCAAATTTTTTCGGGCAACGTCCTTTTCGATGAGAGTAAACGCCATACTCACACATTGGCAACAGACACTGACCTGATGTAATGCAGCTGTTAAACAAAAAAATGTCATAATATAATTATTGTTAGAAATTTTCATAGAAGAAATTAATTTCTTTAGTTCATTAATAATATGTTCTCTATTGACTGTTAGGCATAGGAATAAATCATTTTAAATTGTTACTGTACTTATTTGACCCAATACACTATAAATTTTATATTTCTATCTTGTTGCAGTTCTCAAACATGCCGAGAATCTTTTTTGATATGGGGGAAGGGTCCTTAATTACTTATAAAATACTAAAAATAGATTTTATTATCTATATGTATTTTCATACCAGTATATATTTTGATAAAAAATAATAAGATACTGAAAGCTTAGCTTATGTTTATGTTGAGGCAATAAATAATTAATTTTTTTGAAATTGTATTTATTGTGTACAACAGCTTTGAGTACAGGGAAAGCAATAAATCAAATCAATTCCTCAAAACTACGAGTATCTTTTCGACACGATCTTGTACACAGCTTAATCAAGAGCCATCGAATCAAACTCCTTATTCCTCGGTCGTGTTTTCATTGTACGCGTAGATAAAAGTTACGATTAACGAGCTGCTTGTAAGCAATTAACAAAATCGAGTTACAAAAGACCAGTTACCTTGTTATTCCGAAAAAATAAATAAATCAAACGTCTTCTTCGACTACTCTAGGTACTACAGGTTTTGGATGCCTACTGCAGTCTACCGTTGAGACCAGAGTGTAGGAAACAAGTAGGAAGGAAATAGTAGAAATGATGAGTTGTACATTTTCAAACCGATGAAAAATTTAATTTAAACAAGATGTAAAATAATCTTGATTCTAAATGCGGCCTTAGGCATTGTGATCGCGCCTAATATTGGCTGCGGCGGACGAAAACCGAATAACGACGGTCATCATTGCAGGTCGCGGTGTCGGTGCAAACTCGAACGGTTCGAATTGTACCGTTTAAACCGTTTCGCGTACACGAATCACATCATATCTTGGTAAGTCAGTGGAAAGTGTAGGTACTAGGTAAAAAAAAATATTGCTTACTATCTGTCCAGATGGTTGAAGTACACGTTGCCTTTCTTGTATCGGATGCACTCCCGTTGTTTGTCGAAACAGTCGCACGAACACGAACCGTTGGCCAAATAGCGTATGGTGTACTCCGTGGGACACTTGCAGCTGTCAAACAACAAATTCGATTTCAGTATAAATGTTACGGATCGTTCGATCACGTATTGTGTATGTGTGTAGAGTGCGTTTTAAGACATGCGTCGCCGGCACGGCTTTTGTTTGCAAGTAAATTATTACTATTATTTTTTATCAAATTTATGATTATAAATAGGACGTACACATTTTCGTTGTGCTCGAGTAAAATATTTACAACTCTGGATCGACTGGGAAAACAATGAAAACCCGTGGAACGTACGGGAGTACGAAAAGCATAGGTCTGTTACGGACGACGCGCGTGTAAATCATGGGAGACGAAAATCAAGGCTGGATAACGCGTGAGCAGACGAAATACACGAGGAAAAATCGCAACAGGAGCTACGACGGGGACAATAATTGGGAGTAATACAAGGTATAACCGGTATAGGCCCTTGTGACCCGACAATAATATAATAACCGGGAGGAGCGTGCAATATTATTGTCTTTAGCAGGACAGGAAGTTATTTATAAACATGGAGAACGGAGTCGGAGGGATACACTCGAAGCGATCGCTTTAGAATTTTTCCTCGTGAATTATTTTGAATTTATGACGCACGATTTAAAGTATCTGTATATTGTACATGACACATTACACATTATACGTTGATGACGTGGGACCGTGTCATATGTGTGAACATTTTAAGCGAGAAAATTTACGACGGCGTCGGTTTTGATCCGGCAACCCTACGCGTAATCGACGTGGGGCCGTGTCAAATATTAGGATACTCGTTTTCGTCCTTCTCCCGTCTGTAGTTTTATCGTGTAAGCAACCCTTAAAATGTACGGCAGAAACCGTTCGTAACGACGTCGGGTGGTCTATGTATCTGACATTTGCAGTAGGTATTCTGTGCCTTATTTAGACGGGTATTCTGCGCCAGTTTGGTGCGGGCGCGGCAGAAACGTCTATGATTACGTACACGTTTGAATCCGAACGTATCCCATAGCATTGGGCGAAGTGCTGGGTGCAATAGTTTTAAGCGCGGTTAACAGTGTTGGAGACTTTCTAGAAAGCTTTAAACCTAGTGACCAACGATTTCTCGGTTTCGCCGAAGCCGAAATAACCGTACGGGATCCGGCACGCCCGTGCGAATCGGCGTTCATTGTACGGTGTTAACGGTTCGGGTGGTATTAGAAACTGTGTGCGCATACTCGTCGGTCCTGTGTACGGGCGACGGCCGCTCGGCGAACACCGCTGATGTGGGCAACGAGTCCCTGGGCATTACGTCGTCCATCTTCGACTGGCACTCGCACTCGGTGTGATTGTAAAACAGCAGCGACTTCTGACTCGACGTTTGTTCGGGTGACTGGTTGTCGCCCCCCAACATGGGCATGGTCTGTAAACGAAAAAACGAGATTAGCCACGCGCCGTTGCTTCTTTCGTAAGTGGCAAGTGTGTAACGCGACGAAAAGGACACAATATGGACACAACCTGTGGCACGTTGGCCGAATTTCGATGGCACGCGAAAAAAAATAGAATTTTTTACTAACTACAGGCACACTGTGCTGATGCCTGACATTAAAATTTTATCCGCTAAGAATCGTCAACGAAATTCGCACACGATAACATGTAATACAATATATATGTATAACGTTTTATTTTCATTATAAGAAAATATACTTCATTTTTGGGGGGAGGAGGGCACGTGACCAATTTTCAAAAACTTGATTGGAAAAATTCGAGCTCTCAACCCAAAAAGCGTTCGCCATTCCTGAATTATAGGCGTATACGTCAGCTAAAAATTTAGGAAACATTCTGAAGCTTTGCAGATATCACTATATCAAGGTTTCATCTTCGTCCATATTTTTAAATACAAGCGCTTAACCTATATTATTATAGAAATCGAACTATACGGCAAGATAATAAACTATAGGCACATCAAATATTTACATATGTACATTGTACATAGATAACAACGGTGACAGTATATAGGTGAGTTCTAAGTATGTTACATATGCGGTTTAGTGACGCCGTTCCGTTTATTTAAATTTATGTGCGTCCGCCAAAGTAGAGGCAGGCCGAATTTCATCCTTCGATGACCCACACGTGAATAATTTCTACGTTTCACCGCCCGAAAGTCCACCATACGAGGTTAGAAAAAATTAGGCAATTGATTGTTTATATTATCTTCTGAAAATTATAGGTCTCGTGTAATTTTTAAAACGTATATTATATATAAATGGAAAGGAAAGAAAACGTAACGTGAGGTAACGATCCGTATTCACCATGCTTATGCATAACAGTGTGTACCTCCTATTCAACAGTGAATGGCAAACTTTAGTATGGGCTTAATAGAACCATTTAATAACATGTTAAGATCAGCTAAAAAAAACCACCGAACTGTTATATAATCGGACGTACATTTAATTTGGTAGATATTATATCCACAGGCTCAACCTTGGTCTTTTGGATAATTTTTAACGTTATCATAGCTTTTATGGTAAACACTTGTCGGGTATTTATTGACACACTGAATGTGCAGATACATCTGTTGAATTTCTAAAACGTGATCTATATATTTTTATCACGTCTCGCACTCGTGTTAAGCGTACATATGGCAGGTCAAAACCGTCCTGTAGTGTTGGAACACCGAACTGTAAACCGTATAAATGTGATGTAACTATCATCATCATCGGTATAATCACTGTATAAACTATAACGTAGACGTTCACACAGGAACCGTATAGTGAACGTGGTGACAGCTAAATTAAGCTAAAAAAAAAAAAAAATTCCGTGGGACCAAACGCGATTTTTTTCCCTTCCTTTTTGCCTGATCCGGTTTATTTTCTTACTTTACCAAGCCCAATTATGCTGTTCCATACAAAGCGTACCCTTATGTACCATGCGTCTATAGTATGCATAGTATCTGCAAACGGTTTACCCCTTCTCGGAGACGGAAAAAACCGTTCATCATATGGGACGCTTGCGAAGTATAAATCCGGCCAAATAACAGATACCTCCGCACACGCGAAAAACGAACGGTGACTCGGGTATGGAAAAAAAAGCCATGGGCGTGTAGACGTCGCGACCCGCAGTCTCTTCTCGGATTACGCCCCCTGGATAATAATCGAGGCGACCCGACCTTATCTGAAAGAGCAGGTAACACGAGACACACATGCCGCATTTGTATAATAATATTATTTTTCGAGTAAGCCCGGTGGTGTTTGAAAGGGAAGGCACCACGGAGAAAGTCCGTCGCATAAATTGGTGCAGGTATCTTCAATAAATCACGAAGGAGACCGATCGTTTTATTTTTGCACCGGTACAATGGACTCGGAGGCGTATTTACGATTTTGAAGCCCTGTTGGTAACAAATGATTTGGCACCTTTTTTCTCGAAAACCCCTTACACTTATAAGCGTTGATAACCAGGGGTGTTACAACCCCAAATATTTGTCGAGTCCCTCCCCTTAATTAAGACATTTTACATTTTCTCGCCATTAAAAATGATCCCCTAATATTTGTCACCCTTATTGCAGGCCTTATTCCACTTATGCTTCCACTATAGGTAAGATAATTTATTTCTAATTGTTAAATTTCAATATAATTTTACTTTTAAAAAAAACAATTTAACCTCTAGCTTCGGAGCCCCTTTCATAAGGATAACCCCCTCAGCCCCTCCTCTAAATACACCTCTAACAATGGTGCAGTTGTGACGTTTTGGTCTACGTATCGGGCCTTTATAGTATTATGTAGGTCGTAAAACTGCCCGTTCCCGCAAAACTGCTCGTCCCCGCGTCGCGTCACGTACGATTAGAGATAAAACGAACCGTGCATGCAAGCGGATTTATATACATCATATAATAATGATAATGTGACACGCGCAGAACTATATGTGTGTACAAAAGGTCCCGGGCCCGTCGAAGGGGATGAATAGATATTTCGCGATAAATACGTTTTATATGACCGCGGGACGAGTTAACACCATGTCACCGGCACATTAAATTATAAATGTTATGTGTGCGTAAACACGCATTTCGGGTGCGCATCTGTATTTATTATAATATTATGATTTTATTGTCGATTACGGTCCGACAACTGTCGAGTTCACGTGGGATTTTAGATTTCATGAGTCAGATAGATTTTATTGGATATTAATGTGCAAATGAGTGTACCGAGAGAGGTCGTCATATCCTATTATTTATATAATAATATAATAACATAATATTGTGCACGTCGCCGACGTGGAAAATTGAAACGCGAATCGGTGTAAAAACGCACCGCAGGAAAAAATTGTATCAGGAAAAATTGTAAAACCGAAAACGTTCACGTATTCGGTAGTACTACGAGTACACGGTATACGGCTATCTATTGCGATGGCGATAAACAAGTAAAAAAATTATATAATTATATTTTTACGATTACGAAATATAAAAATTATCTGTATACACGAAACGGTCCTGTCAACAGCAAGTGATCTATGTTGGATCCTAACGATAAACATTCTTCTATTAATATTGACGTGAAGTGGAAATCACCTATTATGGTAATGCCTATGCATATCGGAGTCCTGCGATGAAAGATTTAAATATCAATCATCACGGTTAATTTTCAAAATATCTATTAATAGCTTTTGTCTTCCGCGTTACTGCGATGACACATAACCTCAAGAAATGATAAGTGTTCGTATTTGTTTTGTTCATATTGTACTTATTGGTCATAAGTTATAACTCATTGTGAATCATAAGACTACAAAGTAAAGCGTACACATATGAACCATATACGCATACGTGGTTAGTGGTTACATATTATCATATTATGCGCATACATGTTCAGGTAGGGTGGATATAATATTATGACGAGAATTTGTAAGATTCTCTATCTATAGTGGGCATCTAGTAGGTGCACAGTAGATCGATATCGAGAAACATATCCATAAATCTTTATTTATCATAATTCATACTACATACTCCAACTATTATTATAGGTACCGCCCATGTGTTTCATAATTGTTTTTTATTATACTATGTCATGATGTGAAAAAACATTTAAAAATCCCTTTCGAGAGATCGCTTATTCGGTTAATCGGTTATTTATGTAATTAAATTATACATGTAATACATAATAATTAAAACATAATATTTTGTAAATATTGGATTTTGCTTTTGGTTGATGTTGAAATTTTTACAGACTACCTGATATTTAATATATGGAATATATTTTGTGTTTCCATTATAATTATTTCATCATTATAGAATGCTGTTGAACTTGCCTCCAGGCTACTATTTAGGTACCAATAATACTGTCAGTCTTCACTCTTCGTTGCCTTGAAACACATGCACCTATAAGTGTATAAACGCCTCTACATACTATGATCACGGAGTTCGTGAGATAACTTCGTGAATAAGAATAAAACATAAAATATTAAATTATATTTAGAATTTGGTTTTTTTCGTTTAATGTATAGAACTCTGTATCGTTTTTAATTCAGATTTATTATTTATTTCACTGTTCAAGTTTCTATTGATATTAAATTTAAAACGCACATGTTATATTTTTAAGGACTAATGTCTAATTTTGTATTGTATTATTGTTTAAAGACGAAAAACCATATAATTTTGATATTAAAATGATTCTATTGTAAGTAACAAACTTAAATTAAATGTTAAAATAAAGAAAAAAAGTAACATGACTTAACGTATAAAAAAATGTTGTGTTTCAGAAAATCGAATTTGTCGAATTCTAACATTGATTGTTTCCGAACGGCTATGGTTTTTTTTTAAACGTAGCAAAATATGCTGCAGTTACAAAATATATAATGGAATGGAATGTCTCTACAAGAAGGATAAATATTCGATTGATGGTACATGGTAACACGAAGTTATTTATTGTGTACCTACATAGTTGTACCTAAATAATATATATATATTATATATACAATATACATACACATAAATATAAACCTTAATCACAAGTCTATGCAAAAGAAAACGGTAATTTTATTCATCCCATTCAGTCCTGACAAATTAAGATATAACTTCATCATCTCGTCTTTATAGCCCCGGGTTCCGCACAGTAGGCGTGTTAGTCCTTTTTTTCCCTCCTTTCATATCCACTGTTTGTTTTTGAAACAATATAATGTCCCGAGGACCATCATTATTAATGGGGAATTATAATATCCTGTATGCGCCTATAAAAAAAAATAAAAAAATAACATCCAGTACACGCACCGTGTTGTACACGAAAAAACCAACAAAACCCAGATCGGATAGTCAAAAAACAATAGGCATGTATGTAGGTAGTTTTTTTTCTCCACCACTTGGTGATTACACGATTTATAATGACTCGTTTTGTAAACGGGCAGGCGATAATTCATTGCGGTGAAAATAAATCGATTACACACATCGCAGTGCATATTGCATATTATAATATAGTAGACCTCTGTCGTTGTACTCGTGATGATCGAGCGCCCATTAATAATAATACTCAACGGAGCGGATAAGAGATAGGTATAATATATTCACAAACGTCGATACGAAAAAAAATCACGAGAAGTAGAAAGTTGTGCCCAATATTGGACTTGAGCGGTAGGCGAATGTATTGGATACTACGGTTTTATTACCTACGGCTAATTGCTTCACACGCATTTACGTTCGACAATAGGCCTACATACTATTATGTAGTATTATGCGCGTGAAGAATAATATTATCATAGATTATTGGTAGGTACTTAAGTACTTTCGTTCGGTTTTTTATTCGTTTCGGTAGATTGCTTTCTAGCGATATTTCAAAATATCCGTACATGAAAATTATAAAACCTACGAAATCGTTTCCGTTCTGAGCGCCATCAACGGTTATGATATTATACATGTTGTACCTAGGCATTTAAATAGGTATACTTTCCAATACCTAACATTTAAAAGATAAAATGAACGATGAATAATGTATAGTACAGATAAACGCTAAACTGCATTTATTTTGTTATAATTTACTACCGATAATAGGGCCCGGATTTCAATGTAAAGTGCATATATTTTTTTTTTAGATGATCTTAGACATTGCTTTCCAAGAACATAATTAGTTTCATATAACAACTAACAGATACTGCAAAATGTAATACTTTTATTTTGCATTTTTCGATATTTTTTCTTTATTAGTGCATTTTCTTATATAATATATAATATATATCATTTTGTAAGTGCATATTACATTTCATACGGGCTTAGTTATTAAAATGTAACTAATTTATAATACTATCTATCTATACACTTTTCAGTCTACTCCATCACCGCCGCATCGAGCAAAATTTTCGAATTTCAATTGTTGTTTTTTTTTGGTACCTAATGAATGTTTAGTTTTTTATAAACTATAAATGAAGTACCTAACAAAAAAAATAAATCTAATAAAAAATGTATAGGTTATTTTTTAACGAAATTTTCACGGGTTATTTTGGCTATTTTTTAGAGCTCTTTTCGAATGTTTTTAGGGCATTGTTATGATTCGGGCCCACTTATAAGAAATGAAAAGTTCATTATTTATAGTTTGGATTTGGTCTGTGGACTGTGACTATTTAGTACATATTAATTTTATTATATACTCACATATACAATAAAATTACTGCACGAACTACTTTGACATGCATATTTTTAGGTTTTTTTCTTTCCTAGCTTATTTATATTTATAATATAATACTTTCTGCAATAATTATCTATCAATCATCTAATGTCTTTACCTACAACCAATCAGATAAAGAACACCTATTAAGCATGCAAATCATAGTTTATTATTTAAAAAATTTACATCTATTGATTGTTTTTATGCCTATTATATATAACAGTTGATAACTTGAGTCTATTATTGGATCCCGAAAAAAGCGAAGGTTCAATAATTAAATTGTCAATGTGATATACCTGTTATATTGTTACGTATTTTTCGTAAAATTACAGCACAAAGATTTTTCGATTAGTTTTTAATTATTTTGATTATTAATTTTATGTTTTTACATAAATATATTTTATTATTCGTGAAGTTATAAACAAGTATACAATTCGTAAGGTTTATACATAACTTATATAGTATTTATGTCCATTAAACGGCGTTTTATATATGCAATATAAATTCGTATATGTTAAGAAAGTTAAAACTGTGTATAATTTACTTTTCTTATCATATTTATACAATTTTTGAAATTTACAGGAAGCGAGGTAGTGAAAGCTTTTTAAAGTAAACTTTAGTTGAATGTGATTAAATACACAACGAAGACAAACATTTTTCGAATGGGAACAAATAGATTTCTATACATTGTCATTCAAGAACCATCATTATCTATCTCAGTTTTGCCAACTATTCAGGAGGAATAAAAAACAGCTTTGATTTTGAAATGTTAGTACCAATACATATTTTAGTTCGTTTTCACAGCGAACCTATCGGCCCAACTTTAAAATTATCGACAAGATAAAATGCATCTTGCATGAATCTATTGATAAATAAAGCTTATATTTAAATTTTTCAGATAGGCTATAATATGGTTTTTAGGTGAGGATATCGCTATGACGATATTATATAATATGGTTACTGATAATATTTTTAGTCCCATTAAATTTTAATGATTAAAAATCTAGAAAACTCCATAGAAGCATAGTTTTGATTTAATGAATATTATACTATATGAGGTGTAAACAGAGGTTTAATTTGTATAAAGAATTATTATGATTGAGTTATTACTTTAATTCAAATAATTAATCTTCTACTAGGTTTCTTCAAACAAATGATCGAAGTAACTTAAAACAATAGAATTTGTAATGTTAGATAATACGCATAGTGCAGATAATTATTAAACATCAAAAAGTACCGTAGACTATAGAGTATAGACCATTGTATTTGATATAAAAAAATATATATTGCTTCCGGACAAATAAATATTATAGAATATTATTTTGAAGAATCTATGACCTTCAAATTTTGAATGCGTATAGTATTCGTTGTACGTCACAAATCACAAAACATAATAATTTTTCGTATGGGATCCCAATTAAAAATTTATTTATTTGTTTATTTTGTTACAACATTTTTTATGAATTTGACGACACAATTTATTTAAAAATAAATATTATCACAGCGTACAATTAATATTTTTGAACAATACGTTTCACCGTATCTATCTGTGTTACACTGTACAATGTAATCCTAATAATGATAGTAGCGTATGATTGTGTACTGTTTGTGAATTATTAAATGTATACATGGATTAGCATTTAATGACGTTTATTACAAATAATAACACCGTGCTTAAGTGTTACAATTTCAATTGCGTTTAAATAAAAATATGGGACCTGTTTACGTATTCAAATGTTATAAAAATTGTTTTTATCGATCACTGTCAACAGTTATTATTATTAAATTTTAAAAATATTTGTTCAGCGCGTATTGGGTATTATAACACATAACAATACTTTCGAGTGGCATGGTGTGGCGGAACGTTCTACTGCAGTCACTCTCAGTACTGCTAGCAGTCGGATGGGTGACCGCACGGCTCTAACGGCGTTGTCCATGCACACATGCACTCTATACCCACGTGTTTAACCCTCTAAAGTTCCGGTAAAAAAAGTTAAAAACCCACACGGAGGGCTGATGGTCACAGTTGTCGGGCCCTCCTCGAAAAACATATAAATAACCAAAAAAATAAATATAATTTTGCAACACTCGGATATGTGAAGTACGTATAGTTAAAAATGATAGATAAAAACAACGGTAATGACATTTTAACGATTTTGTGTTTTATGTTTTGTACACGTTGATTTGTCACTCAAAGGCGGTACACGCGAAATCGATCGGTGCGTGTATCCTGTTTCATTAATTCTGTCGTCTTTAAATGTCAATAAATTAATTGTTATAAAATGTTGTTATGGTGTCATATGGTGAATTCACCAGTCCACGTGTCATAGGCCAAAGTTATTAATCACAATCACGCGGTGTCGAAACTATTATTCTCTTCGTGATGCAAGGTGCTGAGACCAACACATGCGTACGTCTTGCGAGTTTCTACGAGCACACGCGTTACGTCGTAGATGCATAGAAACGTACAGTATATCGGATGCAACCATGCACGTGTGTAGCGGTGACGGCACGATCGTGAAATAATAACTATATACTGATACATATATTGGTACGTGACTTTCAAACTTGAAATTTACCTCAAGGACGGTTAAATAAGCAGTGCTATACGAGAATTAAGAATGTAAAACATAGTCATTTTGTCCAACATCCATCTATATTTATGTATAGGGTAACACACCTACATTGAGCATCGAATTCCATTGACACCGAACAACGTAATATATTGTGGTGAAAAAAAAAAAAATTAAAATAAATATTAATTGTGACAAGCCGAACAGCTATTGTTCCGAAAAAAATCTGAAGAATGCTCCGCATAGTCCGTGCGAGTATTATAATTGAAAACTATTTTTCCGTTTAATTCAATAATAAACCCGCGATATAACACATATATAATATGTGTGTATGTATTGTATGTGAAAACGTCCCATAGTTTTCTGATGGTTTTCGTGTGCCCATTTAACAGTAAAAATATTATGCCGGATGTCGGGTGGACTGATGCCAACAAAACTGCCAGAACCAAAGTTAAACACGCAAGTCATTCCGCGGCGACGCACAAATATTGCCATAGGTTTGCTAATTCATTCGCTTAGTAATAATAATAATATTGATGTATTACATTGTCCACATAACGTATCAATTGTGCTAAAAAAAACAACAACAATCAAATGTTATAAAATATCATTTCGACCTCAAAAATTCGTCGATGACATTGAAACGCATTGACTTAACGCGTAATCACCTGAAAATGTTTCAAAAACAATTCCTAGCGTAAAATGCAATGATAACAAAGTGTAGGTGCCGATCGGAGATCGAATCGTAAATTTAAGGCTGAAACTACACGCATTCGAAACCTGTTGTTTCGAGACTGAGAACTAACGGGTTAGGAGAAGTGTGTACTTGCTGCGGGAGAAGTTCTTGCTACACAACAGTGCCTATATTGTTTTCATAACGCGGAGTACTCACGTAAACCAAAAAGTATAAATAAATCGGTTGCGAAGTCTTTGGCCCGCACTTCAACGTCGGGCTGTTACAGCAGCCTGTGTCCTCGCCACACACGTGGAGCACCGTACACGAAGGCATGTATCTCTTGTTAGAACTAGGATATACGTCAGCTACCTTGACCACTCGAGGTCTTGGTACTTTGCACGACGCCTCTTTGATCATGCGCATCTGATGCTTGTAAGCTTCGCCGTTTTCGTTATCTCCTGGGGGAAAAAAAAAACAATTATTTTTACAGACCTTATATGTATGTGTACGCGAATAGTGAAATTCGAAATAAATAAAATACGCTGCGACTAAAGAAAAATTATCGGCGAAATATAATACAAAACGTTACAGGTCATTATGACATGTTGTGTAAAAAATAACCTTTCGTTGATAATGCGATGATTTGATACGTTTATGTCCGCGCGACCACCTCTAATGAGCTGAACATGTATTTATTTGGTTTTCGATACCGATCTCAGTTATGTTCTGTACAAGTGTTAGAGATGGCACGCGTGCGCGGCGGCAGACACGTGTAATAAAATTCCATTAAGTGTAACTTACAAATTGAAAAATCTGCGTAGGTGGCGAAACGATTTAAATGCAAAACGTATAAACTCGCTGACCGTGCGCACACTTGTATTGCACACACGCACAACACGAGTTTTTTTTTTATCATTTTTTTTCAGGTGGCCATTTTTTATTTTATTTCACTTTTTTTCCGACCTAGCCATTATTTTTTTCACGCTGGTGGTCGATAAAAAAAAAAAAAACTCGCAAATTATTACCGAATTTTATTGTACGCTCGTGCATATTGCACAGTGAATTGTTTTTAATTGGTATTAAAATAGTCGTCCGCGCGTCCCGTCATTCGTCGCTTAGAGATATTAACGCGCGCGTTCATTATTTAAAATTGCGAATGGAAAAAAATGGCGTTCGGTCGAAACACTATATGTATTATCGGTATTACGTTCGCCACGGGGACCGATCGCATACGGTACGTATTACTGGAACGCAATATCGCACCGCCGCCGCGCGTAAATGCCCGTAACGTAATATTATAACAATGTACGCGGGCAGGGGAAACAACAATTATCGAGCGAACGTTACACCGAACGCAAGCGTGCAGTGCCCGCCGATCATCACGTTTCGAGAATAATAATGCTGATGCACAAATGCTAATGCGTGCAAGTAAATGGGATTTCTGCATGTTGGCACGCCGTAGTTATGTTTAGCCGGCGCACGATTCACGCCCGACGCGAACAACGTGTCTACACACCGGCGCGACACATGACCCGTAATGGTACTACGTGTACAGGGTGTCCCACCGGGATTTACACTGCAGAGCGATAATATCTTCGGGGCGAATAGAGACAATCGAATCCTGTTTTTTTTTTTATCACCAACCCTGGGCAAAGGCCACCTTGTTGACGATAGTTTGGTAAATTTAAGTGTACTATATTGATCAAGTTAAAAAATGTACCTTTTATTTTTATAATTTTTGTGAAATTCGAAAATAGCCATTTTACAAGGCATCTTTTTCTGAAAATGTCGACGGTTCAACTTTCTGTTTGCATTGCACTCGTAATTCATTCATAATTTTCACTAATTTTTTTAGTTTAGAACTACATAATGTAAATTATCATCGCCTCGTCATTTTCCCGATAAGGTTTGCTGATAATGTTATTATTATTTTGAATTGTGTGAACAGTACATTGTTTTCTTGTATACTAAATCATGAATTCAATGAAAACTGAAAGTTAATCCATCGACATTTTCAGAAAAAGAAGCCCTATAAAATAGCCATCTTCGGAGTACATAAAAGTTATAAAATAAAAAAGGTAATTAAGCTCTGTATAATATATATATATAATAATGATGAATATAATCGTATGTACCATTTAGCACGCTGATCCTTTGCGAATTGCGAAAGGTTTCATCCACAGCCTTTCTGGATCCGAGATATTTCCATTTGTTTTCCGACATCGGTGACATCGTTCTCGCCGGTTCGTGATTTTGAACGTTCTGAAAAACTTAATAGTTATAGGCGAATCGTACATAAACAATATCACATTTGAACGCGTTAAAAGGAAAATGCGAACGCTCATATGGTTGTATGTCTTGCAAGCGAAAAACGGTCAACCGTTACGGTTCTGAAAACAGCGTTGTCGTAAGAATAATATTTCATCTTACCGACGCGCCCGGGGTCGCGGGTACAGCGCTAAGATGATGTGGTCTCACAAATGACCGCGAAACACGATGTACGGGCGAGGCGAGCGCGGGAAAACCGAATTTTTCCATCGGAAACCCTGACGTTACACGCGCAGGATGTGTTTACGTATCGTCCGACAGAATTCGAATCGTCACGCGTATACGGTTTACGGTATCACGGTGTTTATCCTTCTCGTGCACGACGACGGTACATCGTTTACGACGGCAATGATGGTGCGACGATGCGTGCGCGCGGCTATTATTGTACGATGCGCGTCTCGCCCGAGCGATACGTACATGTGATCCCTGTGGTATTTTCTCTTCGGCGTCAATCACCTCGCGCGGGCACCGTTTCCGTAAATAAATTACATACACCGATTTATGTCGATGGAACGTGCGCGCGTAAAGGGCGATAACGATAACGCAAACGCTGCGCGCCGGCGAGTCCGACGACCGGACGCGTCGTCGTCATTCCACGGGTGGTTTTCTCGAAATCGCCGTCCGTTCGTCGCGGTCAAAGGCGTTAAAGTCACTCGGTAAAAGCGCTCGCGGTGCCGTACTCGCCGGGGGTGCAACGCATTTCAACGGCATGCATTACCGTCACTCCGTGCAGTGTGTTAAGTACGTGTTATGCTATCGAATGTTCAACGTGTACTGATGAAACAGATAAGATTATTATGTCAAATTTCTTTTATTTTTATTTTTCGATGGGGCCATCGGTTATCATTTGTTACCTGCAGGCCGGAGGGTGGCCTCTCTGCAAGACTTAAATCCGGCGCTGGGTCCGAATCGTTCGTATACGAGTGGGCATTCTTCTTAGAGCGCTACCCGTATATAGCGCGACGATTCGGCGTTTTGCTATCGCGAGATCCTGCGGTGATGTCGTGCTCAGTATAGAAAACAACGATAAACGGTATAATGTACGTGTGCGCGAGTATAATGTGTACACGTATATATATATAGACGTGTATGCTTAACAGCCCACACAAATCCGTGCGAGCTAATACATATTACATACAATGGACACATGGGCCTATTGTGCAGGCGCCTACGTCCACTCGTCGTGTGAACGCGCGCGCTTATCCTCGCCGTCGACGCATTGTAATCTTCGCGCCGATTTTTTACGCGTAAACATTATAACATATTGTACAGGGTCCTCCGGAGTTCTATCGCGTGACGATTGTACGGTTGTGGGCTGCACGCGGGACGTTTGAAACGTAAAGGAATAACGCGTGCGAAAGAATACGTACTGAATGTTATGTGAAAACTGTTTAGTATAGTAAAATATAATGTCATTTTTCCGCCGATTAAAGTTGGAACGAACGATGTTTATCAATTACCATATGGGTCCCCGTTTAAACATTATAATATCCGAACGAGGACGCACCTATACGGTATTATAATGCACTCGATGAGCCCCACACTATTGATGCGTGCGCAAACTGTAACTTTAAATTCGAATGGCCCTGTATACATTAGATATATATTATGCTATGTTTGTAAACGTATACATTATAATTATTTCTTTTCACGCGTCACCCGTTTTCTTGCACAGATTTGTTGTATGTATATGAGTACGTATTGTATGTACATGGCTATAGAATATCTCCTCCGATCGCCCGATAACCGGCGCGTGTGACGAGGACAGTGACGATTTAATTATTTCCATTCGATGACGCAACGCCCACAAAATAACTCGCAATAACTATAATATGTACGCCGGAAGTGAGAAAATGTGTTTTCGGTGAATAGAGAGAGAGAGATAATTACATTAATATATTAAGAATAAGAAAATTGCTTAGTATATTATTTAGTTCGACGATCACATAAATAATAATTCACATCGTGCTTTCATGTAAGCATAAAATATGATATTCTATGATGTGCACACTCGTTAATTAAAAGTCGATTTTTATAGTAACCTACATTAAAGTGTTTTGTACTACCTAGTCATTTTATCTCGTTACGACTGAAATTTTGACTTCGTGACATATCGCTCTATATCTCTATCTCTCTCAGCGACAAATATTTATGAGAATAATAACGATTAATAGGTTTTCATGTACACCTTGCTTGTATTATAAACGCGTACGCGTTTGTACTCAAAAGTAATATATAATAATATGTACGTTGATTGAATAATTCGATTAATAATTTCGGCATTCATAAATCATACCATGACCGATATTATTTTATTGATTTTATAAAAATATTATAAGATTACTTGTTTGACTTGAGCATGTCAAGAAACACCATTGTTGTACGTTTAATAGTATATTATTGCATTAAAAACAATAATCATGATATTTTTTTAATATTTTGAGTATTTACTGTATATCTGTACACATATATACCTATAATCTACATAATATATATACAGAGTGTTTCTGAACTATTTGACAAAAAGTAAATTAAAAAATTATTGCCACTGTCAAAAAGTTCTGAAACATACTGTATATACGAAGTTAGGAAGTCTATTGATAACATTTAAGCAATGCCGGACGCAATGTTTATCTTTCATCAGTTATTTTAAGTCATTTTGATTTTTTTATGGTACAAGTAATTTTGATTTTAAATTTTTAAGTTGAACCATAAGTATTGATGATTAGTCACCACTCATCATTTATCAGCTATAAATTATACTCAATTTTTGACTCATATGCAGTCATACGTAATTATAGATTTACATACATAGAAACCATGCAGGAAGTAAACATGTTCGTAAAGCGTGAATGTGTGAATCCCTTAATTTTTAACACTTTCATTGCTCATAATCATACTATAATTTATGTATTCTTACAAAATTAAATATTATTACATTTTTCATTCACAATAAATAATTTAAAACATTAATCTACTCTAATTAATTGTAGGTACCTTGAACGTTTATAAAGCTTTTATCATGTTCTATATGCATTTTTTTTATATCTTAAATTTGTTCGCTTACAATTTAAAATTTAAATGTAAGACACCGTATTATATATTGAATTGATTACAATGGTTTTAAATGGTACCTACGAAAAGTTAATTGAAAAGAAATAAACCAATATAATTATATTTTAGTATTATGAGGTGCGTACAATTTACCTCATAAATCAATTTACTATCAGTCATCGTAAAATAAATATTTAAAGTCAAAAACACTATAAATACTAAAATATAATTGATATTTCATAAAAGTAAAAGTTCATTAAAAAATACTATTAATTATTATACAATTATACTATATATATATATATATATATATATATATATATATATATATATATATATATATATATATGAATCCTAAACGGATTATCAAAGATTGTGTCTGTTGATCCTTTTGCATTTTTTTTTCTATACACTATACCGTACATTTAAATGCTGAATTATAACAAATAGCGCCAATAAGCGTTTTTTAAGAAAATATGGTATATTAAATAGTTGCTACTTATGATTCCTCAAACAATAGGTACATTTTTGTTGTACATCAGAGGATATTATATAATATTATTAAATAATTGTATACATAATCGTTCAAATCGAACTTCCAAGGTTCACACAAACACGTTAACCGATCGACATCATAATAATTGGTCGAAGTTATAGGTTGAAAGTATTGCTGAGAAAAGGTATTTTGGAAATGATTTATACCAAACGAAATATTATGGTGATGAACAAAATTACTTGGAGGCCTAAAACGTTTTCCGATGGAAGAATTAAACGAATACCAGTACACAATTGCAGGTATGTAACTATGTAATGTATATAATTACACGATATCTCATAAAGTATAAGCAATAATTATTACTATAACTGCGGTGAATATTTCAAATGAATCAGAACATTTCGATGCAATAAACGTAAAAAATCTATTAGAATTATTTTTTATACTTAGATTCTACACACGTTGCACGACAACCTATCCGTGGAAGCTTTACCGAGATTCATTTTTCAATCAATTTTTTTCTTATTGATTTTGGAACATTTATAGCAGTTTTTGAATTTACAGCATATATATTATATGTACATACATAGCTTGTTTATATCAAAAAACATTATATAATATGAATATCTACTATTATATTTAAACCTATGGAATTAATTTTGAAGACGTGCGTACAATAACAATAATCCGTTTTGCGAGACCATTACGAACTATAATATTGAATGTATCTGAATGTGTGTGTGGTATGTGTGGTAAACGATAAAATTACGATTCTACTGTAACCTCTGCTATACATAATTCTACCATACTAACAAGTATACGCATTATAATAATAATAATTGACGTCCAGAATTATTTATTATTATTATTTACCCTTGTTTACTAGCGTACATGTCACCGCAACCGCTAATATTTCCGAATCCGTTTATGACACACCTGTTGTACATGTCGAATTATGTGTGTAATTAGTATTCACGACGGTAGTTACGCGGCGGTATAGGTAGTCACTTGTGTGTATGATAAATATTACCATACTCACTGTTGTACACTCATCACGCGGTATAGTTTCGTGGTTTCGTCTAATCTGTACAGGACACGCTGCCGCACCGGTATACCGGTGGCGAATACGAATATTGTATTAAATTTATTTCTGATCCTGTTTTTTTTTTCTTTTTATGTAGTAGTTTTTTTTTTATTGGTCGGTCGTTTAATTCCATTGTTGTACGCGCAGCAGAGACGCCGATCGTGCCGAAATGTAGATGCCAATACGCCACGATAAAATATCGAATTTTCGGAATTCATCAGACGTTATACTGAAGTAGCTAAGGTACCACCGCCGTCGGTGTATACAGGACGGTTCTTTTGACGTGAATCGAACTAGAATATTTTTAAGTGATTTGTCTCTTTAACCCGTGTTGGAAATTAAAACATGCAAGCCATATATACAGGTAGGTACTATTGTTCTACAATTGTCTCCTTCTAATACTACCACTATCTCCTTTGATTGTGAATACACAGCGTGAATAAATCGTGTCTTAAACTGACGTTGGGCATATTTCTTTACGAACACACCCGTGAAAACTTTTACTTGTCCCTGCGAATTCCAAGAATAACTGAACATATAGATTTCGATCCTAGGTATTATTTAAATAGTGAATACCTAAGAAGAGGATTTTAATATACTGATCAAATAATTTTCACAATCGGACTGACGGGCATATATTATATTGTCCGTATAATTGTACAAAGTTCAGAAAGGAGGAGTATAGCAAGTGGGATCTGAAAAAAGATAAGACGGGTTCACACTGTCCGCATTATGTCCTTCGCCAAGCCTATAAATCAAAAATTTTTAAGGTGTGTAGAACAAAATATAGATAAGTGTAAAATATTGTCCAAATAAGAATAATTGGACTACGATTGTATTATTTACATTTTCCGGCTTATCAAATGAAACGTCCTGTACACAAGCAAACGAAAACAATAACACGGGCAAAGCGTACACGCACGCACCGTGACGTATATTGCGGTGGGCTTCAAGGCACGTCTCGGGGAGATTATTTTCATGCGAGGACAAAACGAAAAATATCGTCGTTAGAATTGGCTGTTTAACATTCGATTTGGATTCGTCAGAGGATCGTTCTTGAATTTCCAAGCACGAGAAATACTTGGTTCTCGAGTATTCCGCGACACCATATACACTCGGTATGTACTGATATGGTGTATACCTCGCACAGCCTCACGTATAATTACGGAGATGATCAGCTTTAATATTTCAAACAATTTTACGGCATGACGACCGTTTTTATGTCTCTCGCTATAACTGCTAAGAATATAATACATTTCATAATATCGCAATCTCTTTGTATTTATTTGTATTGGTGGACAGTATCCTATACTTCTATGATACGAAGTGACGTCACTTTTTTTTTTTTACGGCGCGACTTACTTGCTGTTCTATAATAAATAGGTTTTAACTGCGGCGACGTATCTTAATAAACGCGATACGTTTTGGCATTAAAACATTCGCGTACGAAGTGATAAAAAAATAAGTGTGTACCGTTAATAATAATTGTAACGCGTAGACAGACACCGGCCGTACGCTCGTAGAACGATTATATATAGCTTTCTGTCGTTAACAAACCGACAGTGCGTTAAATATTTTAATAAACGTTATTCGTTGCACATTCTTTCACTGTATTGTTGTGAGTATATACCTTTTTGTTCAACACTCGTACGAAAATTAAAAAAAATAAAAAACAATGTACCTACCCATATTTATTGTGAGACTTCGTCGAATAGAAATCGATCGCGAACCATTAACTGCGCGCGAAACAAATAATCAAAAACTCGATGTGTCGGTAAAAAAAATAAATAATAATAAAGGAAGCGAATCGGTTTTAAATCAATAAATGTCGAAGATGAATAATATTCAGTTCTCTGGGCTATTCGTATACGATTATTATTTAATAACGACGTGCGAACAGGTATATCGATGCGGCTATAAGAAAAAAAAATACATACGGTGTTATATAACCGCAGGCAGTGTTATGAATAGGATGATAAATATATAAACACATAAATATATATATTTGTCTCGTTATATTATGCAGTGTGTACCTATACGTATAGCAGTCGACCAAAATCGTCGGACGAAACTCGGTAAAACGCACCCCCCCCCCCTGAAGACAGGAAACGTGTCACGGTAACGAATATTCAAAGACGTATATTTTTCACATAATAGCGAAATGACTTTTATTTCATTGAACATAATTTGTATGACACGGGATGATTCAACAAAACGTCTGCAGACATCGATGCTATTATAATATATTATTTTATGTTGTTATGTGCAGACAGCAGACCTGAGGCCATATGTCCAACATTGGCCCAATAATTACTACTGTCACGCCGAGTGAGAGAAATGGAGATGAAGGGGAAATGAGAGAGAGAGAGAGAGATAGAATAATAACATAAATATTAATCTTGAAAATAATTATTAAACACTCACCCTTTTGTTATCGTACGAAATCAAGACGGGCAGGAGACGCCAGAGCAAGGACACACGCGGAGGAAACAAACGAGTAAAACTTCACAGAAGTTCAATTAGTTTCTTTTTCAATTCGTTACGCCCAGCTCAAAAATACCTTGAACTGTTTGTGCTTTGCCACCCGACAAAAAAATTGTTCGATACGTTAAATTATAATAAGATCATAGTAATTATTTAGAAAGTATGTATAAGTACATTTACATTGTGGAGTATTGTATACACGCGTATTAAACATATATCGGAGAAGACTCATGGGCTATAATTATATGTAAAAAAAAAAATTCTTTAGAGGAAAAACTTGTTTCGATCAGGTATTACAAATATAATGTATATAGATCTGGTGAATCTTCGATTTTCAGTATTACTAAACTATAGAAGTAACTTTTATGTTGGTTATAGGTTACTATACCAATATAATGATATCTACAGTTGATATAAATATAAATTTTATAATTTTTTACGGAATTAATGTTGTGATAGGTACGTACAATCAATTATACAAGTTAAATACGATCCGTTGGTATGCATAACATTATATGACTCATTTGACTACATTTACATTTATGAACATATACAAGCACAAGGTGAAATTTTAAGTACGTTCACCCCACATTGAAGCTTAAATCCTACTCAATATACTCATTCTATTGATTCAGATTTTTGCAAAGAATAAATTAAATTAAATTGAAGATATAATCGAAGAAGAGTAAAACTACTCATAATGATTACTAAAATATGAATCTGTATGTGTGAAGGCATCACAAAAAATATAGTTTACGCTAACGCAGAATTACAGCATGTGCTAAGTGGTGCGAGCGTGCTTCAAAAAGTATTATGACCGTTGGTATCATCATTATTTTGTTAATAATTACAATGTTAAAGTGTCGGGCGTCGGCGGATCCATTTGTAAATGGATATAGAAAATCATTAATTACGAATTATAATTTGTAATAAATTATGTCATTATATACGAATACGATTATGTCGTTATAATAAACCATATTTATGTGCTTGTCTTATAATTGGCCAGTCTATTTTAATAATATCTGCAGGCTGCAGAAGCTTGTAATGGCGGCGTAAAATTATAAATTTCAAACATATGATAACACATTAAAGAATATAAAATGCGGTACAGCAAGTGTGTTGCAGAAAACGCGAACCATTGAAAACAATAAAAAAAATAAATACTTACGTATCGGTAATCCGATCACTTAAAGTAATTATCGGCGTTGGTGGCAATGTTCAATATTTTTGAACGTTTATTGTAATTATTAATAATTGGTGATAATATTTTCACGTAAACTAAAATATTTTTTAGAAATCATTGATTCAATGAAAACTGAAAGCTGGATCGTCGAAATTTCCAGAAAAAAAAGCCTTATAAAATGGCTATCTTCGAAATGTATATAGTTATATGACAAAAAGTTAATTTTATAACTTCTTCAATAATACACTTATATTTAACAAACTATTGTCAGAATGATTGCCTAAGTCCAGGGCTGCTCATAAGAAAAACAGAATTTGATTATCTCTATTAACGCGGGAGATATCGCTGTGAGGGACACCCTATATATATATATATATTATACTTTGCTCGCCAGCGCACATCTTAAACGATATTATTCAAAAATCGACTTTTGTACTTCGTTTTACCCGAACAGTCCGGACTAATGAAGCGAGAAGTTATTTTCTTATTTTTTTTCTCCCCCGTTTAAACGTAAAAATTACGTTCCCATTCAACGCGTTTCATTAGGCGCACACACACATAACGACTATGCATACACATTCGTTATATTATATATACATGTTTTCCGGTTTCGTTTTTAATTTCGTCTTCTACTCGACGCGTAAATATTTACAACGGGACCGTTTCGATTATGCCCCGCAATAGTTCAATGTTTTCGATGAGTATAAATTAAACAACACCGCGCTCATCCCTTCTAGCCGTCGAAAAAACTAGACGGATTTTTTTTAGTTCACTCCTCTCGGACAATGTTTGCATTCCATTACGTGTGTTTTTTCTTTTTTTTCTTTTCAGTCAATACACGTAATATATATAGCTTCGGTGTATCATCGCAACGCGTCGAAGTCGAGACGCGCTCAAGTAAGACACGCACGATATACATATAATAATATTATGTGTACTCCTTTCAAATGAGTTATACCGGTGCGCTGCCAACACCGCGCGGGGTCGAGCCAAATAACAAGCGCGCACTGCGGGTGCATTCTGTTCTCCCGAACCTTCGGCACACGGTACAATAAATACGTTTGTAGCCAATAACCTTTGTTGTTGCGGCTTATTTCTAATAAAATAAAAAAAAAGTACAATAAACGAAATCGCAGCCCCAATCATTTTAATAACGCAAACAGATTAACACGATGCAGAACGTTTAACTCGATGGAACACTGCATCGTCCGATCGCGTACCTATTACCGTGTACCGGCTTGCAGGTTGTGTTACGGGCCGAGCTCATCTATTACCACGTGTGCCTGTATACTATCGCTTTTGTTTTCGTGTTTTTATCTTCGACGTCCATCTTGCTGCTTATTTTTCCGAGTGAATATTTTTATTACGTAACGCCGTCGAATTTTAATGGAAAAAAAAAACAAACGTTTTCTTCGGTTACCTATCTTTTTCCGCAATAATCAAATTTTAACATGAAAAAAAACCAAAAAAATTACTACGACTCGTGGCTTCAATCATTTATCTGCGCGAAATCTAATCGAGTGTACAGTTCGTTCTTTTTTATTTTTTTCGAACCTTGGACATTTCTTGGTGAACGCATTTTGTCGCCGAGTCGACGACTCTTTGCTGGCATTGTACTGCAGACGACGGTTCAGAGCATAAAACAATTTGACGATTATATTATTACTTACTTACTTATACATTAGCTTGTAATTTATTCCTCGTGGACTCATACAAATCTCCGGGAGCATATATCACTGCGGTCGTCGTCCGTGAATAATAATTAACGGTATACGTCACCCAGTACAAAACGCGTCATCGTCGTTGCAATAAAAAAAAAAAACCCAGAATTCGCTAGTTCGCTCTATTCATTAATGAACGTACGATGACGAATTCACTCATTTCACCCTCTTAACTAGAGATTTACGATAATTATACATGCACGGTTATCGCAATAACTCCGCTCTCCCTCCTTTCGTTGGTCAGTATAATATACGAGTACATAGGACACAATGAGGCTACGCGAACAAGAAATTAGTTTTAATTCGCATATTCTGATTAAATCGCATAGCGTTGATAATTTAACATAATAATGGCATTTTATATTATGGACCCGGAATTTATCTTAGAGGAAAAGTGAGAGGGATAAATCATAAAACAATTTGCACAGCAATACTGCAGTTCTTAGTAATTCTTTACCATCGGTTTCCGTGTACTGTATATTACAGCATCATGTTATGGTGACGCGTCTCGTCGGTATGGAGATATTTATTTGTATATTTTCTAGTCTACATTTTCTCATTTGCGTGAATTAATTAACGGTACAAACGTTGATTGTGATCGCAACAATCTTCAGTGAAAAAGGTCATCGGGGGATATAACGCTCCTATGTTCCTTTGAACATTTCTTCGTATAGGACAGGGATGGCAAATCCATAGCACGCGTGCCCGAGGTGGCACGCCAAAAGATTTTGAGGGCACGCGAAAAATTAAAATATTTTTGTGAAAAAAAAATTCGTTATTCTGAGAAATGAATTAGAAGAAATTCAGCGTGATAGGGCTATAGGCAAATCATTCGTAAACATAGGGAACAATATTTTGAATGTGTGGAATGAAATTCTAAAAGATAAATAGTTTTAAAAAGCATTAGCTTTGTTATTTAGTTTTGTCTATTTTTTCTTCAACATATTCATGCGAGTCACTATTTTCAGAAATGAATTTTATAAAATCTGATTTAAGAAACCGACTAACTGATGAATGCAGTGCAGCATGTACTTTATTAAAAGTTACTAATTATAAGCCAAATATCAACGAATTGGCATCAACTATTTAACAACAAAAATCACATAAAAAAAAAAAAATTAACAAAGTAATAATATTATAATTGTTTGTACCTAGACCAACCTTTCTTATACTAATACATTATTATACAATCAAATAACGATAGTTTTTTTTTACAATAATGAATATAACAAAATATTTTTCATGGCACGATCGAGCAAAAATAAAAGGTAATTTTCGGCACGTAGTGTTCAAAAAGTTTGCCACCCCTGGTATAGGACGTTATGAAAATATGTTGTATACACACATTATTAGCTTACACTCACGTGTGTAAATTATGCAACGATGAGTATATAGAATAATATGTCAGTCGGTACGTAATGTAATACGATTCATGTATTTGTGTGTGTGTGTGTGTGTGTGTGTGTATATTCTGTATAGGTTGTACTGTACAACGTGTACCACCTATATACGTAAACAATGACTTCCGATGAATGGAGGATAATGTAGACGTCGACTGTCAACTCCGCGCGTGATTGTAGTACATCGCGTGTCGCGTACGTGCGTGTGTCGTGCGTGCACCTTAACAATAATTATTATTGAACGATTTATCGACGTCGACCACGGCCAAAGAAAACGGGATTATAATGCACGATCTACTGCGAGATTATATCAATATTTACTCCTCAGCTGTGTTTGTCCTCGGCGTACGTTTCGTATAAAAGACGGTAACGTTAGCATAGGGTTGTTGTTATGGTGACGTTTTACAACCGAAGGAGATCATATTATCAAATTATTTCGATAAATTCAAATTCATTTCTTTTCCTCATGCTTAACAAAGGCAAATAATACGTACCACAATGATCAAATATATAAAGCGAGTGACTTTGTACATCGAATTCTTGAAGTGAGATTTTACACTCCCTTTTTAGCGTGAAAAATGTTTTTTTTTTTAAATAATTTTGCACATTCGTGCAGGGATAATATACGGGGTACACTAAAACCAAATCCAATCACACCATTCAATTTTATTGATTTAATTTTTTTTTCGACAATCCAGGACTTTTCTTATTTAGTCTTGGTAAATATAACACAAGATATACGAATAAAGCCATGGCGGATTATGACACCCTATCGTCCTCCACGCGAGCATGTCCCTAGATTGTACTGTCTTAACCGAACCGTGCCGTGGCCGTAACATCTTTTCGGGTGAAATTTGATTTACTCGCTAGTAAAACGATTAATGTTTACATGACGCCCAAAATCGCAGCCTTAAAAGAGATCAACCCCCGTCAGATCGTCCTTTGCCCAACTAATTATTGATCGAATTGTTCGAAGGAAAAACATCGACCCGTAACAGTGTGTCTATCGATCAAAGCGCGAGTACATCGGAACTCGAGTTCGTCGTGTATCCGATCGCCGATCGGGTTTAACGTACATACATACTATATAGTTGTCGGAAAAAATATCAGTTACGTTTACACAGTTGTCTCATAACACCACATTAATGCAATACGACAATAAATACGTTTACACTTGCACTGTGATGCACATAAAAAATAAAAACATTTTTAGGCCTGAGCCGAACTAACGAATCACTCGTGTGCCGTCAAGAGTCACAAGAGGACGGTGAAAAAAATATCGTGTTTACATTACATACGAATAAGCACGCACGTATATAATTCAGCTATTTAGCATGTCTTAAATTCATGTTTAGTACCATCTAAGATGACATATAAACTCGTATACGTTTCAATTAAATCAAGTGTTTGGTCTATTAGTCATTTAGTCACACTCGTATAATAGTCATCGTGTCGTTTAGATAATAAGCCGTGGTGAATAATAAATACCATCGATAATAACTCAACGTTTATTTAACGTGAATCGTAAAAAATTATTTCTTCAAAACAAAATTAACAAATAAAAAAAAATCAATCTCAATTGTAAGTTGATTATTATTGTAAAATAATTAACTATTCAACAATTTATAAGCAACACACACACACACACACACACACAGATATTATTGAACAATTTACATACACAGCAAAAATAAAGTGAAAAAAAATCAATAGTTAATTTATTGATAAGTTGAAGAATGATTCACCTATGACCTTTCAAATATTGCCGTGTACAAGGGCACGTTTATAAATAATCACTACTAAAATTTAAAACCTTATTAAATACTTATAATTATCATCATGTTTGTATAGCTTTGCACAGGATATACAAGACGTGCTATAAAAATATATTTCTGTGAATAGATAGTAGTGTCCGTAATGATTCGTTTTTTGCCAACAATTCGTCCTTTGAATTCGAAGAGCACTATAAGGTGTTCTAAGAATCGGAGAAATACATTTTCACGTGCATAATATACACATTTACGGCGAAGACGTCCTCTTGACCTATATCTATACGCAGCAGCAGAAATGGTACATATATAATATATATATATATATATATATATATATATATATATATATATATATATATATATATATATATATATGTATAAGTATATATCATATATAAGTATGATGTGCTCTATGTAGTCCCACCTACGGCGAATACGAAGAATCCACGCTATATCGCGGGACCACTTAACAAGACGACGCGTCATTTGTAACTTCAAAGTAGAAAAAAAAATAAGGCAACTCTCAAGAATACTATGTTATATTGGTAGTGGATTTTCTTCGAAAGTGGTCCATAAATCTATTACATTATTTTTTAACAAACTCTGTAGTATGTACGACACGTTTAATCTTTATACGTGTTTTTGACCTAAATCCGAAAAGCGAAATTAAGTAATATTTACGCATAGTAATAATACGTAGCTATAAATACATTTGGCGTAAAAGTACGCGTTTAAATCCATACTCCACTTAAACGATTTTAGAAAAATAATATAACATAAACGATATGCAATTCCGTACCATCGATATCGATCAAATGGAGTTGCTAAAAAATGCGTTCGAATCCGTTTCGATTGCCGCGGCTTTGGTGTGCACGGAAAATAATATGATATTTAATGGCTTATTTATTAACTAACGCTCGTTCGAGCAATTTTACAGAATTGTAAATAGCGATACACAATATTAGTGATAATACTGTAATAGTATATCATGTAGGTATTTCGGTCGACGAAATGTATGGAGGAACGCGCGCGTGTACCTGCAGCAGACATTCGAACGATATTGTGAGAAAAGCCGAGGAGAAAATAAATCTCGATCGGTCGAAGATGGTATTTGTATCAACTACCACCCGGTGCAGTCCAGCAATACTTTAAGAAATTAATTTGAAATTATCTATTTTTTCCGAACAACTGTTCAATTTCAACACATGGTAGAGGGGTTGGTTCTATATATTATGATATAAAATACATATTTTCAATCCGTACGCGTCTACGCATGTTTAAATACGTTTTTGCATGTTTTCCTCTGTTTACGAATCCTCTTGCGAGTATACAGTATTATAGCTTGTACGGCATAAATTGTCGATGGTTTCGACCGCTAACGTTTAAAATCCGTTATCGTCTCAATTGTCTCGTGATAATTGTTTAACGCGCCGTTTACATTGTTATGCAAATATTCATGACCAGACCGAATCATTAGACATTATACGAGCTTCGGTGTCCGATCGCCCACGTAATTGTATAATAAACGACCAACGCGGCATATTTACGCACGGAATAAATACATTTTTGTATAAACGCAGTGAATTTTTTTAAACGCACTCTCTATCGTTATAATATATTGTATATAATGATATATAAATTTCATATCGGCAGTCCACTTGAAAAATGGTTCGGTGCCAAGACTCTTTCGATTCGTCTGAAATACAGCCAACAATGTAGTAAAAATGTTCAAAACTCATAAAAAATGGCATTTACACAGAGTGTGTTTTTTTACGGCCTCCGATGGTTTATTTCAGTGCACTGAGTTTTAATATTGCACACAGATTTATCCAAAATTGGTTTTAAAACAACCGTCTGGATAGTGGTATACAACAAATGCATAATAAAGACTAAAGTAAATCGGAAAACGTGTAAATAAATACATTTCATAAGCATAACGTAATACATTGAATTATATACCAAAACACAAACTGTCGAGTAGAAATCGTTAACGCTGATAGAGACGAATGAGGTATTCACTAGCTGGCCACAGATAACTTATGTACAATTTTTTAAGAAGAAACTATACAACGTATATAATTGTAAATTTTCTTAAGTATATATACTTGTTAAAAATGTTTTATTTTTTGTGTGACCCTTGATGTATGTATTGTAAACGTGTAGAGTGCATAATCAATATACGCAATATATACAATAGACGTATTTTAAATGTACTTTTTTTAAAATATTTACACGCATACAACGTTAAGTGTTGTTTTTATGCACCTATTTTCTTATGCGTATAACAATTTGGCACTGTTCATAACGGTCTCTCTCTCTCACTCTTTCTGTATAGTTCAACGTCTCATTAAATTTTTCAAACGCAACGGGTAAACAGAAATTTATCATGTTTTTAATAAGCTCTTTTCTTGTTGCAACTATTATCATCACACGACTGTAATTTGGTTCCCTGTGATGCAAAATTGGCTTAAAAGGAATAGCTAATGGGTAGTTCCGATGGACTATTTCATATGGGTATTTTAGCGCCCTTCTCTCGCCCCCTTGTCATGATATTTACACTCTAATGAAACACCATTTTATAACACAGTTCCGATTTAAACCGTATAAAATATGTAATTTACAAACTCGTTTGTAAGTACTTCGGTATTGTAGAGTATATTTACTCGTCCACCAATGTATTTTGTCCGTTCCCAGTTTTCGGCGCCTGTAACGGGTACACCAATTTACTGTATGTCTGTCTGTCCGCCGGACGTGCCATCCTCGTAGTTATCTCAATTAAGTGCACTAATTATTATTTCGGTTTTATGTCGCCATCATATATGGTCCGTTACACAGTCGACAGTCAACATACGCTCTCGACGTCCAGCTATGGCCGTAAGTATTCGATTGTTTCAATAATAATACACGTGATCTCGTACATTATTTGTAGGTAATAAAATATTTATCATTATAGAAATCATTTTAATGATCGTACATAATAGCGTAAACGATAATGTCGTAATTTTAAACTTTAAATTTCATACATTGGTCCAACCATTTCCATACTATATATGTATATTTTAGTCGTCTGAACGCCTTTCGATCGTCTGCATTCCGAGCTCACAGCACGAACTCAAGTCCAGAAACCGGCGCGTGTAAAAAAAACCAAGTTTAAATAAATTCGTGTGAATCGTAAAAATATTAGGCGATTTATTGGCGTATTATATTGTAGTAGATTAAAAATAGTATCAATAGTGATGATGTAAACTATTTTTGCACAACTTAAGCGTTCACACTACACTCGCATACACGAAGATACTAAGAGTTGATTTCATAATAGCGACAATGACTTTATAGACATTAGACATATTATATACGGTATATGCAGCGCGTCCTCTCGGTCGACGGGCTAGAGGTAGAATATATGATGCGTTTCGGAGCAAGTTTCTCGTAGCTACAACATGTTACCAAATGCATGTGAAAACACGGAAAATAATAATTTTATATTATCTCGTTCCAAAAATATACCGTCTCATGATTTCATCTGTGATTTGCTTATTTTCAAAGAGAAAACCTCTGTAACATGAAATCATGACCACTCTGTATGTACTTGATGTGGACTCCCCTGGGAGCGAATCGACTACACCCACGAACATTGCGCCCCCTCCCCTCCCCCGAAGCTAACACATGGGTTTTTAGCGGTGACACGTATTGTTACGGTTTGTGTTATTATTTTCTTAGATCGTTAGCATACGAGCGCAGATTGTTCGGTCTGGTTTCGCGGACGTTACGAAAACGAGTTATATGCAGCTGTATTATTTATAGCGACGATACTACGGAGGGTAAAGCGGATTACCAGCTTATAGGTTCGTGAAAAGTTTAATGTGTCTTTGTTGCGCATTTTTCATAACGTTAAAACGTCCATGTGTAACAGGAGCAGTGAAATAGCCTGTACACCAACGCATAATATTATAATGTATTGCGTTTTGATGATTTTGATGTTCGACGAGTAAGCGTTTGTGTTCCATATTGTCAGGAGAAAATATTTTTTTTCGCATTTCCAGAAAAAAAATACTACCGCGTAATTTGCAAGCGCGATAAAAAGAAACCCTCCGCACGATAATTAAAAGTATGTGCAGAACAATGAGAAGACACTGAGAAAATTGAATAACAGCTGTCCTGTCACTCCGCTGCGTAGTGCATTTTTACCACAACAATAAATTTTCTTATTGTTTCTGGAATGACCGCGTATGTGCGTACGCAAATATTTTTTTGATGGCCTGGAGCGAAAAAATATCATACGGACACCGCCGCAGCATTTATATATATATATATATATATATATACTCTAAGAGTGATACTGTATGCACTATGTGTATACGGTGCGCTTTACACGCGTTTATATTCGGAAAATGATTATAGAAAAAACAATAGCTGTGTCCACAAAAATGCTGCACACCGGGCAGCTGCGTCTCACGTCCGATAAATATTCTTGATCAATACATTATATGTACATATATATATATATAATAGTAGACAACAATAGAAAACTGCGACGAAGTTGCGAACATCATCATTGTGTTCTATTCGAGATTATCGTTTTAGGCGATACCGCGGACGGAAAAAAACAAACGTTTTAAAACCATTATAGTCGAACAACTCTCGATGACTACACAGTACACATTATACGTGTTAGATTTAATTTCTAACATTTTTAATACATTTTTACCAAATTATCCAACGATGTACTGCGCGGGGGTTCGCTTTTGGTCGTAACAATTTTATTGTGGTGTCGTAAAAACCGGGCCCATGATGAATGAGATGTACATGAGATATCTGTAATTTTTTCGGTTCTCCTGGTCGCGCGGTTCAGTAATTATTGTAGCTCTGTATATTCCGTACCCGTAAATACTAGTGGTTCTCAAACGGTGGTACGTGCGCGTACGGTGTGTTTAGTGTACGCCATTACCTGTTGCGAAAGGCTGGCGAGCAGTATTTATTTTTCGAACAAGATTCATTAAATTTTATAAAAGTATAAGCACGCGGACGATAAGACCAAACGATATGAGCAGCGGGATGTACGCGAGCGAAAATACTCATAAACGACCCGCCAGGAACCGAATTCCCGGTTAAAACGAATATACAACGAGTACCACTAAACCGTGCACTACTTCTCCTCGATAATTGCAAAAGTGTATCACAAGCCGTTTTTCTCATTGCAGAACTTTGAGAAATTTTTTTTTTCATAAATAAATAACAGATAATTTTAAAAACTGATTTTTTCTTAATAACGCTATATCGATGTAACATTTTTAAATATAATCATTTAAATTCATATATATGCATAAATATTGTAATATTTTTAACATAAAAAATTCAGTGGTATAATAGATACGTGAGCAAACTTTTTGTTCAGTGTACACTTCTATATGCACACGCAGAGGAAAATTTTCCCACCCCTCCTATTCATAATGCAATGCCACGTATTATCATTTTTTTTTTTATGTTTACAGAGTTCTCAAAACCATCGATAATATGTGCTATAATAGAGCGTGAATATTGTCTAACACAACATGGTTTGAAACCCAGGGTCAACAATCAATATTAAATACAAATAAATAGGGTGGCTATACGGTTATGACGATAATAATATATTGTTTATCTGTGTGTTTAGCCACTAGCCATCATCGGCATAGGAATAGGAAATACGAAAACGAAAGGTACACGCGACATATGACAAAACAAATTGGGTATTGCAGTGCGCACTTGCAAGTGGAAAAATAGTATGAGAACGCGTGCGTATCTTTCCTGGGTCGTAAAAACAGGTATAAATCTATCGAGTATCGTCTAAGACTTTTGATGACTTCACGGTTTCGATTGCGCTCGACGTTTTTACGGGCTAAAGTATACAGTATTATACTATTAAGGTGGAACCTAACGCGTACCGACCGTTTTACGACCGTATTATGATATGTCTCGAACTTTCACTGTCGCGCGGTACATGTACCTCAATACGATAACACATATTATACATTTAACGGCTCGGATTCGCTGAAGCTAGGGAATACGTGTCCACAACATTAGATTACTTACGGCTGCGGCGCGATGACCTCCGACAAAGTGCCGCAATACCCGCCAATGTGTTTAATATGAATATAACGTATTATGTATAGTAAATATATTATCCGGTGGTCAGTCCGCATCGAATAACTATTGTGCCCGAAAACACTTCCGTCGTCTTAATGGGTGGTCGGCAAATCTCGTATTAAATCGAAAATGATTCAACTCGTACACGCACCGTAATTTATGTAATCTAATATAGTGTATATAATAAACTGTAAATAATATGTATACGTATATAGTTGCGTATACGATGAAATAATCGTGTGGTCACGCGGGTAAATCGTATGTGTTTGTACACTCCTCCCCCTACGGGTATTCGTCAAGGATCGCGGTCTCTCGTGCGTCAGTGTCATATAAATGATGGGCCGCGCGTACGTATATTATATTCTCCGCCGCGGCGGTTTATTTTTCCTCTCGTGCATTAATTTTAAACTCGTTATAATATGTGAGATTATATTACGGCGGTTAAAAGGATAACGTCGCTGCAGTAATAGGACGAAAAACGTGCACGGTCCGGAGTATAACTACCCTTTAACGGGCGTAATATAAGTAAGGCGGACAGAGATGAGTTTCCTAGTTGCCTGTATAAAATATTATTATTATACTACTGTTATAAAATCCGGATTGGACACAGGGTTTGATTAAATTTATTTCGAATGAAATGTGTTTTATAATATCGTACATAGTTAAACGTGATCGCTTATAACGTTTTAATACATGAACAATTAATATAATTTAATATCCAATATTCTTTCATATCATCTGTTCTCTACCCCCATGCTTATCACTCATATTGTGCTATTAATATTATTACGTTCTCCTGTCGGCTTTTCAACAATTCGTACATTTTTATTATAATTGTTGGGGCATAATGTTTCGAAAAATAAAGACCTTTTAAAAAAATATTTATACTTGTCAGCATTTAAATATTAAATACATTAGTTATTGAATATAGAACATTTAGCTGTGAAAATATTAGTCTTTAATCAGTTATACATTTTAAAAAATGTTCATCTAATAAATTTTTTATAAATTATTTTAAACCTAAGAATTTAATTTTGTTTCGTCTGAAATCCATGAGATATGCCTACACGTTTTACATTTACAATAAATATTATATTCGATCTTATAGCTTTTTACTATAATATGTATCCAACATTGCACAAAGTGTTAACATTTCACGATAGGCGTATTTTCAACTGAGAATGTAAAAAATATTAAAGGTAAGTAACTATTTTTCACTACTTTATTTTATAAATACTATAAAAACTAGAAAATAACGGTCGGTTAAGAAATTACTTTTTAATATTCTATAGATCATTTGAGTAAATAAAGAACCAACAAACAATATAAAATGTTGAGTAAGGCATTGTTAAAACTCACATTACGTAATTAACAACCACGTGTGCTACAAATTATTGTTTATGTCCATACTCAATATTTTACCTAATACTAATAATAATAATAATAATGATGATGATGTTTTTATTACCATCTTTTCCATTGCTTAATAATTAATAGTTATAGAATATCAGTATTAAGTGGTTTGAAACAGTTATTATAAATAATCGCTGTATAATTAATATAAATAACACGCTATAAAATTTAAAATCGAACACATATCAATTGATAAAAAGCCATTAGTTGTAATATCTGTAATTTATATAGATTTTCGCGTCAGTGACGCGCTGATTAGTTTTAAAAATGTTCCATGATCATAATAAACGTTTTCGTCTGGAGCCAAAATCAAACAATCAAAAATTAATGAGGCGTCGGGGGAGGGTGGACGATTTTATAATATTTAATTGAGAATCGTGTATCGTAACGGTGAAACGGACGAGTAAGCGACGGCAAGTTCTCGTCATTCAGCGTTAAACTGAAAACGGTATACGAACAGAAAAACGAGAACGCACGCGCTTTCACCGACATCACGGGCGTGTGGTGTAAGAATCGTGCAAGTTCGCTTAGCACAGAAATACGCGATCATCGCGTACGGATTCGCCGCAGCTATTGGTGTTGTCAAGTTTCAAGTCCTACCCGTCAAGACACCGTGCGACCACTGCACGAACCCGGTAACGTAATAATGAAAATATTATTATGCAATCGTTCCGTTGCTGTACGCGTAGCGTTCACGAGGACGAGGCGTTAACGCGTTTTTCGAATCGCTTTCAGAACGAAGATTCACTTTACACGCATGATTATACAACTATTATTACGATTGTCTCGGCGCAGGACTTTCAAGTGCCCCTAAGTACAATAATTGGAATCACGTATCGTGAACGTTGTGCGGCGCGGTAATATTTCAATCGTCCTCGGTCTCGTGTCGTCGCGCCGGTCGTGGCGAAAAACCGATTCCAGCGGCATTCTCAACTCGCGGGGGGGGGGGGGGGTGGTGGTAAAAACGTGTGCGCTGCGAGCGCGAACGAAACGAGGGACAAAAATTACGGGAAAACAATCGTAATTCGGGTTATACGCACGGCGGTGTCGGCGGATTGTCTTCGGTACCCGCGCGTCGTCGTCGTCGTGAAACCCATTAGTCATTTTCCCACTCGTTTGTAGGACAGTGTGCGCAGCGTTTGTGTGCGGCAGCGTTATTGGAACAGCTGAAAAGCGTAATAGTCGAAACGCGACCCCGACAAACCAGAAACCGTGACAATAACTGTGCGCGAACGTTCGGGGCGGAGGGAGGGTTGGTTTAAAAACTATGAAAAAAAAAAAAAAAAAAATGGGAGCTTGGTTCAATAAAGAAAATAGCCACAACGAGGGAAACTGACCGACAATAGATATCATTTGTCATGACGCAAATTTGCGCCCCTCGTCCGCTCTGAATCGACCAGAAACTGCTGCGGAACGTATTATAATATATACGCACTGTCAGTTGTCACAGTTTATCAAATTGTTCCGCCCGATACGCCGTGTTGTTAAGGGCGGCGAACGTGTCAACACGAGTGTGCGTTTCAGATGAGATAACTTTGCACTCCGAACGGTTCTAGTAGAAATAAATAACGCAAGTCAGCGTACGTGACGCGACAAACGGGAGGACAATTACTCGTATTTTGAAAATGCAATACGCTCTGTACGTGAACGGCTATACTCTTCATTTTTTTTTTTTAATTTTTCCCCCTTTGCCGATACACGTACTGACGGACCATTTATTGTAGAAATAATATAACTGACCAGTATACGTGGAAATGTTTTTCAGGGAGAAATATGGAGGAAAAAAATATATTAGACGTATTTTTGTATTACGTCTCTGCAGGTTCTATATCAAATGTTTTCCTTTCGGTGCGATTATACGTCATACAGTCAGCTTGTTATAATACCATTAGAGGTCTACTTTATAAAAGATTAAATACTCGTACGTAAAAACGTAGAATGAGCGTATTACCGCATCTTATAAATTAGACACAATAAGATAATGGTGTGATAAAATGTCTCAACGCAAACACATTTTGGCACATATTTTGAGTACCCACTGTGAAAAATTTATTTTTTTTTTGTTAACGAGCCATATATTAGAATTACAAACATTATATTTTGTGTAGGTAGGTATTAATCACTAACGCTTATACAGTATTAATATTCTGTTAGAAAAAAATAGTTACTTAATACTTATTTATTATGTACATAATACATTGACTGTAACTACACATTAATCAGTTAAAATCACATACCTATTTAAACGTATGAAAAAAGATATTAATATCATTATACACCTTCAAGATAACATGTTAAGAAACAATGTAAGTAATGGTCCATTATGTTTACGGCTGTCTATATTTTTGTAATACTAAATTAGTAAAACATAATTTAATTTTTAATTTTTTAATTACGACTTAATGTATTGACATTGTAAGCATTGAAATTAATTGTTTATATTATATCTATATATAACCATATATTCGGTTTGTTAAATTTTCTTTCCCATTAAATCATTGTCAAATGATGGTATCTTTGACATTCTAATCCTTTTTATATGGAAATACATAAATTAGTTTAAAGGAAATATATTTTAGAAACTGTGAATTCAAAAGTAATGATAATAATGAACTATTTTTAGTCATTTGAAATTAAAAGAGCGAACACACTTAACGATTGTATTTTATATGAATACAATATAAAACTACATTTTTGCGGAATTCCGCTGAATGATCATATTTTGCAATTAACAATAATCTCAATGAGACATAATGACTCATTAAATGAATAAATATACAAAATAACATATATATGCAACATAAAATAAAATATTTTTCGCAGAATAGTCTGAAAGACACTGTTATGCACTATGGTATTATGGTAATGTAATAATTACATACACTATAACTATACACTATATTCACATACACTATTAGTCATTGAGTAATGAGTAAAGTAGTTAAAATTAAAATAAGCACACTCTTTATTATTGGTTTAAACTAAAGTGTTGGATTATAACTATATTTAGATACTCGAAACGAATCTTCTGAATTATGTTTATTTAAGTGGATTGGAAGCGCGGTCGTTTTGCCAATCACGCTAAAATCAATCAATTTAATTTATTGTATGATCTACCGATCGATCTTGTGATATTATAAGAGTTTTGAAAAATTTGTCAAGTCTACTTGAGCATAACTGTTTCATATTTTTCTCTAAATCCTAAAAGAGGTGATTGCCAATTTTATACACAAATGATTTGATTTGACAAATATATTAAATTTATTTTTGTGGGATTGATGAGGAAAAATTAATGAAACCTTATTAATAAACTAATTTATATTTTAAAAATCCTTATCACATCACTATATAGACCCGAAACCGATCGGTACCTTGGAACACAAAAATGTTTAGATTTCATTTTTGGACATGTAATAGACAGAGACAATTAATAATTATCTACTCCAATTTCTCTAATTTTAACAAATGACGTTGATTGTATCAATGCATTCATGTATATTATCGCGTGTCTCGAAATATTCTCATTCTAAATTTCATTATACACGATAAATAGTATAATATGATATCTTTTTCTTTTTCTTTTTTAAATAATCTTTTTTTTATAAACTGTTGACACCAGGTTTTTACATACCTCCGAACACGTGAGAAAAGGTACATTCACCTTTAGGCAATATTCTCACTCAATACTTGTAACGTGGTTTGACTTGCTTCCATCATTAGTAAATACATTTCTTTGTATATATAAACACTTATTTACACGACCATTAATATATATATATTATATATATAAATTACGAATCGTTCGATTTCGCATTTGTTATTATTATTATTTTGCCGACATAATGCTATAAAGACATTTGAAAAATTGTTCAAATACACCGCCTTGACCCGATCAGACGGCTTAGCTACTTCGGAATTCACCTGTTATTCACTTATAATTAGCACTATAAATCTTCCATGTCTTTTGAATAGTCACCGTTCGAACTAGGCCAGATTACCATAAAAAATAAAAGTAAGTTGTCTGAGCACTTGTTAACAATAATTACACAATTATAAATTAATTTGAAAAAAAGTCACAGCAAACTTAGATAATATACGTGAACAACTACCATGTGCTCAAGTACAAAAAAATCGAAGTATAGAGAAATATATTAAAATATTTTATGATATTCATTTTTTTTTAAACATAATTTATCACCAATATTCTTGGTTAAATAAAAATCTAATTTTGACCAGTTATACGTATAGTATTGTTTTTACATGTTTAGGTCACATTTAAATTATATATACATGCATAATAACTAATTATGGCACCGCCGCGTCGTACTGATGTGTAGACGGAAACCGTTGTTCGATAAAATGTTTTTTATTCAGTGTAGTGAATCATGCAATTTTCACATATACCACGCTAACCATATTATATATAGAAACATAGAACTTAATCAAATAATTAGACATGCAAACTACGACGTTCGTTTGTTTCATAGAATTACAATAATTTAGTACATACTTATAAAACGAATAGTTTAAGTGTATTGACATGCAGATTAGTAGAAATCGGCGAAAAACGTAAATACATTCCATTGTAATTGTTCATTCCGTCTATTTGACGTTTATCAATCTCTTTTATCATTTTTTTTTTTTCATTAAATATAAAATATATTGACTCATTAAGTATAATTATACAATGCATTTCAGTTATTTTGTTTCAATTTCATAAGAAATTTACTTTCGCGTTTTCCTCTGGAGGATAAATGAAAACACTAATAAAAAAAAGACTATACTCCGGGGATCGAAAACGAGAAATTTAAACTAGGGATGATAATATTATTCATTGTCTTATCGATCAGTAATCAATAATAGCAACATTAATCAATATTAATCAAACACTAATCTCATTGTTTTAAAAATGTTTTAATGACCCTATAGTTCATATTGTCAGGATTGTATATTATCTCGTGAAGTCGTGAGACATGTAACATGTTTCACGAATTCTCGACACTCATTGCGCGACACGCACACCTGGTGTAATTACCGAATATTTTCTTACTGCTTTGACGGTTTACCTTTATGAAACCGATAGTTATATTATAGAAACTCGTGTAATGCCAGTAAAACGTTTGGTAATCGTAAGCGTCGATATAGTAATACGTAACAAATAATAACGATTTATAACTTCTCGGCGCCACGCTGCCATTGACCTGTTAAGCTTAACCGATATATCCTCCGAAATCTGTCTCTTTTTACAGCCGTTAAAAAAATGAAAAAATTACTGTGTGTCGACTTCCATTCAGTGTGAAAGACGACTGTCTCAATTCCATGCCTGAGGGTGAAAAACACCGAACAGAGTAGGACAATTTTTCAACGCGCGACAAAAGTTCGGTTACTAATGCGCATACCGCAGTATAGGCTTATAATATTTTACGTGAATCGTAACCCAATGCTGGACATTTACTACGTTAACATGGTAATTAACACTTTTCGTTTTTCTACAATACGTCTTCCGCATCCACTAACCCACCCGGCGGATTCTCCACAATCCCGTGCTCGTGCCGAAGCTTATTACCGCAATGAGGACACAAATTATTCTACAGCCTAACTAACTGTTACCATACATCAGCTATATACCCTTCGGCCATTGTTCCGGTTTTGCTGTTATTTCGTTTCTTCGTTTGAGAACGTTATATTTTATTGTATGTACATTGTACTCTATAGTTGGCGACCCCCCATCATTTCGTCAAGATTTCTAACGACCATTTCGTAATGAAAGCATCAAAAAGTTATTACAAACAATTATGATTATTTATCGATACTGTATTTATTATTGTACACATTTTATAAAAAAAATTGTATTTCGTGCAAGTGAATATTTTTTAAATTTTATAAGGACTCCTTTGCTGTTGTTGATTATAAATGATTTTGTCTAAACTCAATGCTCAACAGATTTGGTTAAACTTATTCTCATAGTTCCTATATATCCAGTTGATTTTTTGATTTCGTCTTAATCGTAGTCATCGTAGAAAATCCCGTTTTGCATATTATATCGTTATCTATTACGTGTATATTGAGAAATGCACTCCCTGATTTTTATAATACATAAATCGTACGTTTTTCTCGACCATTGGCAAAAAAATACAATATCACTCACTGGAAGTTTCCTAGTGAAACGTGGAATGTATTTACTATTTTCTTATACGTGTTATTGGCGACCCCAGAGGGGCTGATCGCGACCCGCCGCGGCCAGTCGAGAATCACAGTTACACACCGAAGACTTTGTACGTGAAAACCCAAAAAACCGTTGGTTTTCCAAAAACTGGTGGGCCTCGTCCGTGCGCCCTGGACCGCGACCTCTTTGCCCGATAGTCAATAATATAGTTTTCGCGGGCCGGTCCGTGTGCAATACCCGGGGACCGGACAATATTATGTATTATACGCCGCGCCGTCCGACCGAGGTGCACAATGGCAATTGATTTATGTCAATTAAACGTTAAACAGAGGCTTGGTCTATTTTTGGAATCGGGCCCAGCGCCGCGGTACTTAAGCGCACGGTATAAATAATGCGCGCAAGTCTGCGGCACGGTGCGCATCGTACGCGCGCGACGGCGGGCGTCTGGGGCCGTGCGTATTATAATGTAATAGACGCGCTGCAGACTTGAAAAGTTCACTGGACTTGTCCGGTCTGCGCGGTCAAGTCTGTGCGGCGGAGAGAGAGAGAGTGTAGGTTTGCGTCGCGAACGATATTATTTAAGAGAAAAAAAAAACCAGCGGAGGAAGGGCTACAATGTAGTTCGCCGGCATCACACACGTGCGGGCGCACGGACCACGTGCAAATGTCCGGAGGAAAGTGCGTGGACGATATAAATCATGTAATATTATAAATCATTGAGACCGTAAGCGCGGCCCGCCGTTTGCAGACCTATGGGCGGGAGACGGACGAGCGCACAATCAATTCGGCGGCATACGACGGCTACAACTATATTTATTATCGTTAATATTATAATTCGTACTCGTATTATTACCGTCGATTTAAAACTATTACGTGGAGTGGGAATGAAGATCGTTTAAAACGCTTTTGTGCGAGCGTCCGAAAAGGCGTGCACGCGCGTTAGTACGGCGTGCGTGGGAATGCGACGAAAACGAATACAAATTGAAAAAAAAAAAAAAAATTTGGACGTAAAACGAGTGGCAAAATATTAATAACGACGTTTTAATGGTCTAAATTATTAATAGGTGTTAGAACGTCACGATTCTGCGCTGACTATTCGGAGTTCAGGTGAATGGAAACGCATGTACACACGTATGTGCACGCTTATAATATTATATTATGATCAATGTGTGTGCATTGCATACCATCGCTTTTTATTTTCTAAGCCACCGGCCGATAGCCACGACTGAACCTATTTATATTTAAATATTTTAACGCGTCGCCTACCACCGATCGTCGGCTCACGTGTATTATCTATAACCCTAACCTATAACCCGCGAAAATAATTAATGGCTCGCAATAAAACTAGGCACAAGCATTTGGTATACAAATCGCTTTGAACACAGATAATTAGTCACTTCCTTATGCGCGAGTGGTACGCTTCGTAGTATTCAATAACAATATTTTGAATTCGGAATGAATGCGAGTTAGCGAGGAATTTATTGGTTTTACCGAGGTGTGTTTGGAATTGCATTGACTCCGAAACAATTTTTGACCTTGATATTTTCTGTTCGTAAAAAAAAACCAGTAACTTTTTTCATTCTCGAGTTATATTAATGTATATAAATGCGCTTTGATGTGCCTAATAATTAGTTTTACTACTTGCCAACATTCAAATTAATTTGCATTACATTTTTAACACGTGTAACAAGAAACTTGAAGTTTAAAGGTACGCTTCAAAAATAAAGATAAATAATCACAGTCACAATCATTAAACCGTACGTTAGCGGAATAAGCATGTAGGTAATTTCACAAAGACTAATTATGTGTAATTTAAAAAAAAAAAAAATGATAGTTTCACAAAAGCCTGCAGCAATGTAACCAATTTTACATTATTAGTTAGAGATTATCAAAAATTGTAGGTATACAATTTATTTTATTTTGGGACCTAAGCTAATATTAATTACAGATAATTCTACTAATTATTTCATCATAGGCTAATAAAATAGAAAAATAAATTATTAATATTAAGTGTTTTGAAACTCACATGAGTAAAATCACTAAAAATAACTATCAAACCATATTTTTATAATAAAATATTTTATACGTGTCCATGAAACTAAATTCATTTATAGTTTTTGTTGACAAAACATTTTGTAACAAAAGAAAAAGCTCGAAAGAAGCAAATAATAGTGAATAAACAAATGTTTCAACCAGGTTATTATTGATACTCGCATTTAATTAGTGACGGTTAAATAATTACAATATATTTATATTATATACTTTATATTGCATTAATTATAATAATCGTGCATTCGTACAAATACAAAGATCACAATAACACTAATATTTTTTTAACCTTTCATGGTACGGATAAAACAATTAATATTTAATGGCTGCGTATATTTTAATGGAGACCTATACTATTAACGTAGACTATGTTGTATTACGAGAAATAATTTTGGTAAAAAGTATTGTTATTTTTAAAGTTAATAACAATTTGTTCATTACTAAATAACCTTGTAAATGTAATATTATTTCACTGCCAAAATTCTGCGGACAATTTTCGTCATAATATTATTTTGGTGCTTGAAGAAACTAAAAATTAATCAAAGTCGAGTAAATAAGACATTTTAACTAACCCGCTTAAGGGTTGGTGCTAGAGATCAACCTTCTCATTATAATTCCATATTCCCTATAAAATGTCTTAATATTAATAAAATTTTAATTTTCATGAACTAAATATTACAATTAAATAGAATCCTTTTTGTAGCATCGTAACTGATGAAAACTACAGTTCAGTGGTGGAGGTTTGTAACAGTACCTAATACCGCGGCATCGCAATGAACGGTAACTACCACGACTCGCGATATCGACGATTTCGATTAGCTCATTTCATTCAGTTTAAATTCATCATGCGCGCTTGTGATGAGATAACGTATGCACACAGCATCGCACAATCATATTGTATTATTTATTCGTTATATCTATACGCGCACAGTTGTCGAACAGTTGTACGATCTGTACATAAATTATAATTTGTACACTACACACACGAAGCACCACTTTTAAACCGTGTAATTACTATTGTTCGGAAGACGCGATATTTTGGAATTTTTCTCGATTCCCAAGACCGCATAGTATTACGAATATGCCTATACATCCATATGAGTATATGACATCTATACATCTCGAGTACGCGATATTGTGTCATGGTGCGGTTATGCAGGACACTGACGACGACGTGTGATAATAATATAATAATATAACGTGTAGGTACTGCATGGTATAATTACTTTGTCGAAAAGATCGTTGTCGTTTTCCCTGCGGTTCAGGTGCCTGAGCCTGATTGATTCACGGGCCATCTCCTCGTCCTCCTCTTCGTCGTCCTCGTCGTCGCCGCCGCCGTAGTCCTCGTCTTCGGGCGCCGCGACACTGGCCACCGTGGTAGTAGTGGTGGCGCTGATCGCGGTCCTGGCCAACAGGCCACGGTCACCGGCGGCCGCGAGCCCCGGTGACCCGGACCTGTTGTCCAGGCCCATCCTGTCGTGCAGGAACTTGTCCAGCCTCGGGTACCGGTAACCACCGGTGGTGCCGTAATGGCCGTCCACCCCCTGGCACAGCGTCCGCGTGCCGACCGCCAGCAGCGCGGCGAGCGCCAACACCCTCGGGGTCACGGCCGCTGCGGCCTCCAGCATGGTGCTCCGAAGTGGCGCGCGGCAAGTACTCAAAGTCGGACGGTTACCGCGAGCGTACTGTTTGGGAGGGGGCGAAGAAAAATGCGTCGCAACACCCCGTGTTGGCTGTCGTCGAATCGGCTCTGAGGGAAAATTCGGTCCTCGCCTTCCGTGCCCTCCCCCCCGGGGACTCACTCGTCGGTTCCCGAAGAAAATCCGTCTGACGCGAACGAGCACGTGGACGACGAAGACGACAGCGCTCGGTGGTCACGACTGCAGCACTCGCACATGATCGCACGCACCGGTCTCGGACGGAACTGTGGTGGCGCGCGACGCCGCCCGGTTATATTTCCCAAGTTGCACCGGCCGCCGCCGCCACCGCGCGCGGCAGCTGCAGCTCGGTCGGCCCCACTGCCGCAGCAACAGCAGCCTTTACGTATCCTTCGCCGCGTCTGCGTCTGCACGGACGGTCTTTGATCCTCGCCGGTCAACCGCGATAGGTGTGTTACATGTAAGCACACACCGCGGACGACGCATATTATTAAAATAATATGATAAAAAAATATTAAACATACATCATTGTTACATCGCATACAAGGTACTAGGTACTATAATCGCGATAAACGCATTACGGTATAGATGCCCGTTTCTCTTTCAGTTATTAACCCGGGGGTGTTTTTCTCTCTCTCTTAATCCACCCGAGAACAGTACACGCTGCGACATATTGTATTGTAATGCATGCACGTTATATTCTCCCCGTAGGCCTTTCGCTTTTCCCGTCAAGTTCCCGATTAAAATACGTGGCGTAAATATATATATATATATATATTGTGATATTGCGGTATAGCTTTACAATTATACGCTACATCGAATCGAATTTTTTGACCGATAATTTGAATCGAAAACTGGTTTAAATTTGCAGTCTGAACGCGTCGTTTACGTATTCAAGCATAATCGTGTATGCGAAATAAGTATTTTCATACGCACCAATAACATAATATGTATAGACATAGACTAGTGAGAGAGTGGGAGAGAGAGACGGGCATGGACATGAAAAAATGTATCTTGTGTTTTTTCGCGTGCCATGTGTACTTACGTGTGCGAATACAATATTTCTAGCGACATCGTATTTGGCCCACGTGAGGACGTGTGTAATATAACATCGTATTATATATATAGGTACGTTAGCGTGTTTAAAATTCGTGTCGTACAATGATTTTTGGACACCACGATTTTACTTTTTTGACCTGCACTCCCGTTGGTCCACGATAACATATAATACTCGTACATACATAGCATTATAAAGCTTTAAGAAAAAACGATTTTTTTTTTTTTATTCGAACCGGAAGCTTGGTTGTTATCCTAAATACCGCAGCATATAAATATATCATAATATTCGTATTTATTAACGCAATCTAATCTATTATCTAAGTGTTTTGTGTTTACGTATGATCGTAAATCATAAATATTTTGCAACAGCTAATAGGTACTATCTGTTATATAGGTTAGGTTAGGTACGAAATAGAAAACTACGAATTTACATTAGTTTCTACATTAGTAGAACACTAACACAATATTTTTATTGTTGTGTTAATAATAGAACAGTGATTGGATACTTATAAGTAGTGATATAAGTAGGTAATATTGACCAATTACAATCGATAACGGTGGCAGTAATATTAATAATGATTATAATAATAACATTAAAAATTAATTAATAATATTAATATAATTATAGGCTTTTTTTATTCATTTTTATTTAATTACATAAGTGTACATAAAAGTTCACCTACTTAATAACTTAACTGACTGATAACTGTTATATTATACTCGTAATGAACCAATAATATATTTCAATTGTATTGTTCTATAATCTATTATTCAAATTTATATTATAATTGATCATGTGGTCATGCGAATCAATTGTAATAAAGTTATGCGCAATCAAGATGAAATTTCCTTATAACATTTAATTATGTACATTAAAAATTAAAAACCTCAATATGATAGGTACATTGGCGCGTGGTAAACCAGATATATAGCTACAAAATTAAACGGTACATTTGTATTCGTCTACCAATGCCGTGAAGATTTTAAATAATTTAATTTTTATTACCACCAAAATTAAAAAAAAATTAAACAAGTGAATATTTTTTTGCTGTTTTTTGAAAAATGTTATTAATATCGAATAATCGTGATAATCTCTAATAACATAACATTCTTAACATATAGGTATATTCTTTACTTTTGCTCCTACCTTTTTCTAAATATTTATACTTTGAAACATACACTAAATAAGATTATTCGGAAGATCTAACTTTTTGTTTCATAAAATATTTGATCTATACCTACAGGATATTATAAACCGTGTACAGCGAGTCAGCGAAACAGCAGATATTCTATATAGAAATATAGATTAATGATTCACATTAATGCGAGATCTTCCACTGACAGTGGATGATCGATATCTCTGATCAATCTATAACGGACCGTTATAGTTGATATATTTTAGTTTTATACAACTCCAATTAAATCATACACCTTAACACCTATGTCCTATATTATAGGCAGTTTAATGTCTTATTTACTCAAATTTAATTGATCAAAAAGCACCATATGACAATAATTGTTCGTAAAATTTTAGCACAGAAATAAAATTACAATTCTGTACAAGATTAATTAGCAGTAAACTACCTACAAATATTTACTTACTAATACAGTGTTAACCATATCAAAACCGAGGTTTAAGAAGACCTGTATATAAGCAGTGGACACTAGAGTAACTAGAGAACTCTTGTTTTCATAATATAAACCTTATTTGTATCATACATACATAATTATTAAATATTCTTTTAAATTTATATTTTGATCATGACACGATAATTTAAAATTGTCGACCTCGATAAACAAATGTACCTATTGAATAGAAATACTTTTTAGAAAGTATCATTCTTATAACAATTTATAACAGTTGTTTTTTAAATGTAATTTAATTTTGCTTCTGCGGGCTATACCTAAGTGTCATTTAAAAATTGATCTCTTATGCTAAGAATTAATTGCAAATTACAATAATACGAACATTTTCTCTTGTAAATCAATGATGAAACCAGAAATAAATAACAATTGAAGACTAAATTAATTTATTAATTGTATACACAAATAAAAAACTATTATCTAAAGCTGTTGTTGAAAATTGCCATTTTTACTTCATATTTGGCCTCGTGAAGTTAATATTGTACTCGAGAATGTTATTTACATTAGAAAATCATATACAATTCTACACCCAATGCGATTCTGTGCAGAAATCTCGCTTTTTCGGAGTTCATTCATTAAACGACGAAGTTTTTCGCACAACAAATATAAATATTGAATGAACGCACAAATTGGTTCCACATTATAATATAATATCATTTTTTCTTTAAATCGATAAATTATTTTTAACATTTACGAATAAAACCAACGTCGTTTCTGACGACAACTCGGTAAACAGACAAAAGAAAAAAGAAACAGGTAAACTATTTCTTAAAAAAAAAGTTATTCTTGATGAGAAGTTACGGAGTACTTGCGGTGTTTGTTCGTTAGACTTCCTTGTCCTAATAGGACCTTAGTAAAATACGTCTGAGTGCTTTATTGTGTTCTTGTTACGTCAATTATAGGTCGTTGTTAAAGAACGCTATACGCAATTCGATCAAGTTTCAATAATGGATAATATCTTAAAAATATATTTTCCTATAGTAACTATAGATGGGTATAAAAATATACTCATTGGTCAATACACAATACGGTATCATATTTTATCGATGCAATTATTATTGATACATTTACGAAAATATGTAATTAATTCAAATGACTGTCAACTATAAAATGATTTGCAATTTATCTATAATCTGTTTTTTACAATTATTAAACATATCGTTTTAAATTTAAGTTCAAAAACTAATGTTTTGGAAACGTTCATATTAATCGAGACCATAATGGTTATGACTGTATTTGGAAATTTTCAGTTTTTTTTTTTTTACTACCTAATGCTATACTTATTACATACCTACCATACGCCTTATAATAGGATAATGTTTCGTAACAAAAATTTTTTCACACGAGCCTATAATAATTTTGTATGGTTAACTAATGATTCCAAATATGAATGGGATAAAAGTAAGCCTACTTAAAAAAAATATCTAAAAATGGAGTGAATGGTGACTGCCAAACAAACTGTAAGAAAATATTGACCATCATTAACTATGGTGAAAATACGTATATATATTTATACGAGCTATTATTATGAGATATAGCACCTTTGTGTCCATGGTTATAATATTATAATAATGGTCTATCGTGTGTTCGCGTCTGTCATGCTTACTTTTAAGACATATATATATATATAAGTATCATTCGTAAAATATTTTTTCCAAGACAAAAAAGTTTTCGATTTTTTTTTTCAACTAAATGATAATTATTACTGGATAATTATACGCATTCGTGATTTGATTACATATAAAACAATTATTCAAACAGCATAACTTATAACAATAGGGGAGGTATATTTTTACTGTTAGTTTAACGGTAACAACTACTGTAGTTGACAAATTTAAGTAACACAATCAAAAGTGCTGTTTAACGTGCTAAATATTTTTTTTATTATTATTAAGAATTATTATTAGTTGTTTCAACAATTTTTTGATTTTACAATGATATCTTAACATCAACATAGAGGTAGTAGTAAGGATAAATTAAATAATAATTTTAAATTTAATATTATTGATAGACGACCACAACAATAACGTAGGAACGTTTTTGCGATATTAATAAATTACAATTTAGTATTTAAATAATATAATTATATATTATTTGATAACAAAAATAACTAACTAAATGTCTAAATTAATTATAAATATAATCATTTGTAAATCGTGTTTTACTAAACTATATATTAATATTTATATATTATACTATGTACATTTTTTAACATTTAGTCTGTGTACCCAAAGTCACATATTTATTTTAATTTCCTTTTAGATACATACCAGGAACAGGTTGTCTTTAAGGTGACAAATTGACAACATATGCTTCTCGTTCCTTGATATCGTTATCTCAACCAAGAGTAATTTTATTCCGTTTTAAGATATAAGTTAAAACATTTTATGACTATTGTTAATCAAAACCTCCTCTTCCTAGCATAAAAAATTAAGATGAGCACGAGCGCAGGGCGGTGTTAAGCTTTCGAACAGTATTAAATCCGTACTAGTTACAATATATAAGATCTTATGATATAATAATTTTAACCACATTAAACGCGAAACGCATGTATTCATTTTTACAGAATAATATATTGGTCATAAGTCATAACAAGAATTGTATACACATATCTCTTTTATGATGTAACATTATTATTATGCCAACGAAATCTAAACGCATTTTCAAATAAGTTATGTTTTCACCAACTAGAAGTTAGAACACCCTGCGCATCATCTGCCTTAGTTTCGGAAAAACGTACGATAACCCACGGCTTTCTGCGGGTACTGCCACGCGTTAAGACGAAACCCGCAGTCGTGAAATCATACCACAAGCCAATATAATAATAGTTTAAGTTTTTAATTTACGAATCAAACAAAACATGACGATGACTGGCGTGAAGATGGCTGATGCAGGTGCCAAGTGCCAACTATTGTAGTTGCTTAATAGGAAGATGTTAATGTGTTATTCGGTAGACCACTCTCTTTTCACGCGTAGGCTTTCTATTCGTCGTAATATTATTCAACAGTACAAGAAATCATTTAAAACGGATAACGAATAAAAAAAAAGCGGTCATCGTAAATTACAACAGAAATTTTAACGCATACAAGTATTTACGATTATAATTAGATCTCATTCGTCTCTTTTTAGATCTTATAGCAAATCAATTTCGCCATTGAAATGACCAGGTTTGATTACCAGAATACGGCGCACCCCGCAGGGGTGGTTAACTATATAAAATAGGTATTTACCAAAAACCTATATCTGGTAAGCGCAGACAACTTAATCTACTCGATTTGTTAAACAATGGAAGTACATTTTATGCACATGGAAGATTTAGTCACTATTATCATCAGTCACGACGCGACTACCTTAAAAGGTCGTAAAACCTATATTGAAACTATTGTTTATTTTGTCATTTTTTTCAAATGCACTCGCAAATTCCCGTATTGTTTAATTATATAATATAATGTGCCTATTAAAACACAAAACTACACTTATTTAATGAATAAAAAATTACAAATTGCATTATTTTATTAACATTTCGTAGTTAAAGTTTTGAATTATTTAAAATAAAGAAACCATAGTAGCAATTTTTTTCATTTCTCAAATAATATTAAAATGATATGTGGACAAGAAAATAAAATACGATGAGTTGTTTCTGAGATAAGCCACAAGAGCGGTGTAGTAATTAAAACGATTTCAACTTTCAACATACCTACCATTGATCGAAACATCGAATTATGTGAATAACGTAGGATGAAGATTTTGAAAATAAATTTAGATCGTATATAGTCTGCACGACATTGTCTTTTTCGCATTTTTCAAATAAAATATAAAACTTCGAAGAATTATATTCTAATACCTGTATGAATTTCTATATTTTTCTTTTCTATATACACCCACGCACAACTTTCCTGCTTTAACAAGGGTGGAGCCAATAATATAAATACGTAAAACAACTGGTATGTTTACTACAGCGAAACTGTGAACTTTTCAAGAGAAAATAAAACCGGCAATCGTTTCAAAACTTCAAAGCCGAAAAAAGAAATATTATGGTAGGTCTTAAACTGTCAGGAATTATTCACCTGCTACAGGGACGGAAAACGATCTCCTAATGTTTTAAATTACTAATAACACGATATTTCCATTCACCAATTTAATCGTTAAATTCATGAATTCAGAAGCAGCCAGTGTTTGTCGTTTTATTTGCAAATACATTTACAAGAAATAATGGTAATCATAATATTAATATTTATATTCAAAAAACGATTTTGAGCGAAGGCCATTGGTACTCTATTACCTCATAATTATTATACATTTTTTATCATACAAGTTACGATTTACCTCATATATAAGTACCTATAAGGCTATAACTCAAAAATATCACGCATTCGTGATAAGACTAAGATTACTGTTTGTGGTGTCACGTAATAAAAAATATATTGTTCTGCGCGTGTGCCATGTGTGCTAGTATTACGTTCAAAAATCGTGTAACACAAATCAAATGAAGATTTGTACTAATGTCTAATAATAACTAATAAGTAAGGTGGTTTTTTTTTACAAAAGTCACACTTAAAATGACAAAAAAAGCCGTCAATATTTATGCACACAATCAATTATTGTGGTTGATTTTAAAGAAAAAAATTGACAGAGTCAAATCTTTTGATTTTTTTTAAACAAATGACACTAGTTTTTGATTAGCTTTGTATTTTTATTTTTAGCACAAAAATTTAAACCTGTTCTTGTTTTAAGAAGATAAATATATGAGTGCTGCACTGCTATAGTTTATGAAAGAATTTTGACATTATTTCCATGGTTGTTATCGGTTTTTCATTAATATTGGCAAAACTTTCGGGAAAAATGATCTATCTACTATATATAATATAGAATCATAAATCAACCAACAACCAAGTAGCATTTCTAACTTCATAACATACTTCAAAAACTTTTTTGTACAGATTTACTACATATTATAACAACAACAAGAAATGGACGAAACTTTTAGGTCGGGGATCGTTGGGTGAGATTCCACGGTCGGGTGCATAAGTTTATATATTTTCTAAAGATGGTAGTAGAAGATATAGTAGTAAAACCAAATTTCTTTAAAAGGTAGGTTGAACTTTTCATTCAAAATTTCAATTAAATTATAGTATATCTACTAAGTAAATGTTTCAAGTCTCCACGGTTAATATTAGTGGAATAACATTCAAATAACTTATATCGTGTATTCATAATTCGTTGAAATACCAAATTTCGTCGAAACTTTATTTTGTAACGCTTAAAAAAAGTTGTTTTTGCGACTTTTCGGTAAACATTTTTTTTTGTTAGCTACAAAGAAAATAAAATAAAAAATCTTGTATCCATGAACTATAGACAAACGGATATTGCGTGACGAAATATATTAGAGTCTAATATGTTTCGTCACGCAATATCCAAGATAATTAGAAATAATAAGAAAGTGCAGGGTTTGATTCTCGATATCGGTTGATAGTTTTTGCAATTTTTACTCTGTTTTTCTCAATTATTCGGAAAACTGTTGAGAAATTCAAAAAAATTACCTCAAAATAAGTAGCAGCTTGACACAATTTCCTATCAAAATGGTTCCAAACTTGTATACACCTGTGCAATCCCTTTGATCGTGTACACAGACAAACACACAAACACACACATACACACACACACAGAAAAAACATTGTTTTCATTCATCAACAATAATACACTCCTCGCTTTCCTCAGCATCTATTAGGTACATTATACATGCTAATATATTTTGTTATTATTTATTAAATACAAATACAAGTAGGTACCTACAACCAACCTAACCCATATTTACTAAATTTACCCTACTTTTTTTGTTGAAGTACCTATCTACTTCAATTGTAAATATTTCTCGTGGATGAAGTATGAACTAGGGTGCAGGACCTATCAATCTCATAATAGATAGGTAGATAGGTACTTTAAAAAGTAAAGATACCTACTTATACTTAAGTGATAAAGTACCATACGAATGAATAATTTAATACACTGACACATATACGGCTATACATATTTTGGACTGAAGCATTAAATGATTTTATTATTTTTACTCGTATTATCCATGCAGACCATTATTTATTATACAGTTGCAACGTATTTGCGAATGACTTTTTAAATAATACAACTTAAATCCATAAAATATTTTTTACGGTCGTCGACGATGAGAAGTAAGTTTTACTCGGTGCTATTACACAATTATGCACTGTTCCACTGTTATTGATATAACAATATTACTTAATTAAACTAAAAGTATTTAGTGCGCTGCAGTCTGCAGTTTGTCGCTATCCCTATGTACGTATAGGCAGTGCCGGATCTAGGACATTTGACGCCCGGGGGTAGTAAAAATGCAGCGCCCTTAACTGTGCACTCCATATGTGGAGCTACGATGGCCCCGCAGTGAGGGAAAGAGGGGGTATTTTGATATAAATTAATAACATTTAATATACATTGTACACATATTATATATTGTAAATATATTGTGTTACACGTATAAAAACATAGAAAACAAACATAGTTTATATATTACTTGGTTGTTTTAATTTAACAAATAACATTTTAATACCTAAATGTTTACTTTTCTAGCCTTTTTTGCAGCGAAATATTTCATAATTTCATCATAATTAATCTTTCTTTCAATTTTATGATAAGTTATTAAGTATTGCTTGCTTTGTAGTAAATCGCAAGTATGATTTTATATATAAATGGTTATATTATATAACTTATATATAATATAGTCATATCATTATCGTAGATTATTATTACCGTTATTTCCAAATCCCATCAGTCGATTTTTCTCCGAAAACAAAAATTAGATAATGTTACGTTTGACGAATGAATTTTAAAAAATATCTACATCAGACAAAAATAGTTATATAAATTCCTAAATAATATGTGATATTATATTAATTTTCAAGTTTAAAAATTTTAAATGAAAAAAAATTTAAACATATTATATACATTTTTAATATACCCATACTTAGGTTTTTTGATTTTTCATAAATTCAAGAGCGCCCCCATACCGACGGCGCCCGGGGCAATGATACCCACCTGCCCACCCCCCCTTAGATCTGGCACTGCGTATAGGTAACTAGATCAGCAGCATTGACACTTTGTTGACAGTGTGCCATCGCTATTGGCAACTTGTAATTACTCGTTTAAACCTAAGGCGCCGGCTGAATGTTTGGGCGACTATTGCGAGGTACAATTATTATTGTTCGCGACGACTAAAAGTACAATAATTCCATTTGAATCGATTTGATTACCTGTACCGGATGTAGGTACCTACACAATGTCACAATGTTTACCACTCATTCAACATTTCCCCCGCGATCGATCAGATCCGAAAGTATTTCTATTTTTCTAATCAAACAAATCTATTTGCGCTATGGTACATGTACACAGTGTACGCGATGTAATATTTTTTTTTATTTAAACAGTTGACAAGCATTTTCCTTTAAAAAAGTTTCGCACAAATTTTTTTTTTTTTCTGCTCGTACCATAATTTTACGAGTCCCAGCGTAGTATAAGGCGTGCCAATCACTTTTCTATGCGCCCTGGACAAATGTTTGCATACCACCAACTATACCGCTACCGTGTACAAGTCATCGAAACCCAATAATTATGGTCGTCCAGACTACGCAAGACCACAACGGCGATGGCGAAAATTTAAGCGGCGACAACAGTAATTCTGTTGCCCGGAGTAGTGCCGGCCAATTCGTTTTCATTCATTGAACTAATACCTAACCGCTTATTAGAAACACTTTGGGACCGAAGTGAAATGTGTCAACTAACCGATTGTTTCTAATAAGCGATTGGTTTGATTTGTACCATGAAAAAAAAATGTATGTATGTATGTATGTATGTATATTTAATTATGTATGTATAAATAAAAAGTATGTACAAATGTATATATTTACTACATTATTTAAAATACTTAACGATCGAAATTTGTTTTTTTTCCGTCAAGTAACTGCATGACCATATTTTCATATAAATAATGCTGCTCAATAACTCGCACTTCCGTTTAGCACTTAAATCTTGGCGTTTAGACATTTTTAGGTATAGATTTTAGATTTTTAGAACAACGATACATTAATCACCTTTACATACGCACGGCGAAGATGAACCAGCGGTACGTACAGGAAAGAGCATTCTTATACATCATATAGGACGTACTTAAGATGAAATACAGTCAAAATATAAACGTAACGACAGCAAAGATAACATTAAATGACGTAGGTTACCGCACGGGTACCTAACCGGTGTATATTGTGTCAATTGACTTTCGCCCAATTGTTTCAAATAACCGATGTGATGTTTCGATAATCCGATTTATTTTCAATGTTCTAGTATACGGCCGGTCCGTCCCAGTACATTTTGTTTCAATAACGCGATTGTATCAATTATCCGTGTTTCTAATAAGCGGCTTCTACTGTATCTTACGCGTACACGGCGATCGATAGGCGTCGGAATTGAACGTGTTATTTGGTCGAGCAAAAACGCGGGGCATTTACTTGGACTCGAACAGTTACGGATCGCGTGTAACCATTACGTATATTATTATGACGATGCGTGAACCGTGCGAGTTCCATCCACGCGCCTGTTACCCATAGTGCACTTTTATTGCACGCGTAACTTCAACAGTGTACCTCCTGCGTACTTGCATCCGCCATCTACCGATCCCCGCGCAGTAAATGCATAGGCATCACGGTAGTAATACCTGCACACCGCTGAACTCCTTCAGATAGTGTTACCCACTCATTAATCATCATTTTATTACGCTATTGTGTAGTAAATTTCATTACCCGCTGGCGGGCCTCGTATCACGAAATAACATCATAAAACTGGCATACGGTTAGGTTAGGAAAGCGTAAAATCGAAATTCCATCATTCTTCGTTTTTGGCTTTAAAACGTGTTCACTCGCATGTACGATAATATTCAGCTCGTTCAGGCGACTCGAGTAGAACAAGTGCATAAAACGCACTATAGCAAATGTTGCGAGTTTAACATTCATCAGAATTTTTGTGATTAAACAAAACAAAACAAAACTGTTCTTACATCGTTTGCCAACTGCAGTGCCAAAACCAAATCAATATTTTCAGTTTGTAACTGACGGCTAAGTGGCATACTTATTGAAAATACTTTAGCAACAATATGAGTAGTTCTGGCTCTTGCATAGCAATTAAGAGTCTTTTAGCTTTAGATGAAGTATCTAAATCTACCCATTGACTAATTTTTTCTAGCGCTTCTAAAATGGAATCAAAAAGTTCAAGAAAAAAAGATGAAATTTAACCACTACGTTTAGCCATAATGAATTTAATAACAACCAAATGAAAATTCGTTCGAGAGAAGTAGTGTCAATATTAGATAATATAAGTTATTAATCACGGTATTAACTATTAAGTACCTAATGAATAATTATAACAGTAGTCATATATTGTACATAAATAATATAATATAAGCGTTATAAACCGTTTTCTAATTTGACCACAGACGATTTGATATGACAGTGTCTTATCAATTATTTTATCACAACAAATATTTCCGATGAGAAACTACACATTATTTTGATGAAATCTCTAATTCAAAATCCAGAATGTTTGGACTAAAAAAAAAAAAAAGCCCATGGGGGGATATATCCCCCATCATCCCCCCCTGCGCATGCCACTGGAGGCAATCGCCTCCCCCCCCGTACATAAAAGAGTATCAAATATTCTATTTGAAATTAATTATGGCAAAAATTTCAATGCAAGTTCAATATTTTCTTTATAATGTATACAAATATACAATTATACCGATATTCAATAACACTTTTCGACTTGTTTGTATCAAAATTCTTTTTTTAATATGGTATAATAGGTATTGTATGTAAGTATAAGATTTTCATTGTTTCATGCTCAAAATTAAAAGTTTTTGCGTTCTAAAACGATAACTCATCACCAGTGTTTCTCTTGAGAGTATGACAGATCTCTGTACACAACTCATTTTATGTCGATTAATAATAAGACAATTTCTATTAGTTTATTTTATTAATTTATGTAAATTGCCCCCTCCATTTAGGACCTCTGTATCCATCCTTGTTAAGGGTAATAGATATTAGCGTAAAATACAAGAGTGAATTAGTGCAGCGTCGGTATAATTTTTATACACTCATTTTTCAAAATTGTAGAAATTGATTGCGAGACAAACAAAGTTTCAATAGTAAAATAAGTGGCTTTCTGCACGGGAAGGATATGCATCGACAATTATTCTGCTTGGTCACTCCATTCCCAATTTAATAATTACTAACTCTAGAGTCATGCACCGATAGATAATTGCTAAGATCGAGTCCAGCCTATGGCATCCATATTTGTGGCCATGCATTACATACTGTACTAGTTTAACTGTTGAAATTTTTTTTGAATGAATAAAACAAAACAATATGTCCATACAGTCACCATTACACTTCAAAAACCATTAATCAATGTATACAAATACTTGCAGCAAATTCTAATTGTTTGTGTTGATTATCAATCCCAACAAGAATTTCACAAATTAAACTATACACTGTTTGTAAATTTAGCATACATTTATTTGCAAATACTTATGTTAAATCGAGAAAACAACCTCTTGATTATTAAATAAATAACTAGGTACATTATTAATATACATATGACATGTTTGTCTAAAATGTTATGTTTTTTTTTCATAATTAATACAAGATGTATGAGATAAATATGAAAAAAATGCACTCAAATCCCATCTGTTACTATTAACCTATAATTTTTTTTAACTAAATAAAATAGAAATAAAATGTATTATCTAATTTATTTATTAAATTGTTTAAAAAAAATATAAATATATAAATATATTTATTATGTATGTATGTATACATTCACTGAAAAGGAAACTATATCTGATAAATAAGATTTTTTCTAAGGAATTATTACAATTAAATAAAAGTTTATATCAAATAGTAGAAAAACAAAATAATATCAAAAAACACACACACAAATAAAGCATTAGGTATGTAAACATTTATTTCAATTTTAATTTTAAATATAATTTGTTTTTCAGACAAATTATGTCACCGTAATGCTGTAATTCTTTGAAACAAATTTAAATCTGAAATGGAAAAAATAAGTAAATTAAAATATTATCTATAAGAAATTGTATTATTTCTTACATTATCAACAGCATCTGCTTCCTCATCATCACTGATATCATCTCCAAATTCAATATCCTCATCCAATCCATCGTCAACAAATGTGACAGTATCATTGATGCGAACTAAAAATAAATAAACATTTTTTTAAATTAAATTATATTATTTTATGAAATATTATAAAATAGATTAAAATAAAAAATAATTCTTACCAGTTTCTGGAAATTCTCCGTATGTTTTCAAGTTACGTGCTTCATCTGGTGTGTACTTCAAAATGACATCAGCTTTTGTGTCTTGATATTCACGTAAACCTATTAATACTATATCACCTTGATTGATCCATACCTAAATTATAATATTTACAAAACATTTTAAAATAAATAATAAAATAAACATCATAGTTCATATGAATATTAGAAAATAAGTAAGAGACTATTTACTCTATTAGGTAGGTATAAAAAATAAATATTAGTTATTAATATTTAATAATTGTAAAAAATAAACAAATAACTATATATGGTTAATTTCCATACTTAAAATGTATCATAAACATATTAAGTAAATCCATTTTAAATCAAAAATGTATAGTTAACATTATTATTAAAATACTAATAAGATTAAATTATACTAAAAATTGTATATTAAAATTAAATTAGTAAAATTCATAGATTTTGTAACATAATAATAATTATAAACTAAATAATTTTAAAACCTTTTTCCGAAGTTTTCCTCTAATGTGGCAAAGTCGTTTAACACCATCAAAGCACATAGCTTCTAGACGTCCGTTTCCCAACATTTTGGTAACTTGAGCATATTCTGAAAAATTAAGTATAGCAAAAATTAAGTTGAACTAACAGTTATTAATTAACTCAAAATAAAATATTTGCAAACATTTTTAATTAATTTTATAGTTGCTCTATTGATTAAATTAATTAAAAATATTACTTTTACCTTAACCATATATAATATACTTGTAAAGATAACAAAATAAGCAATAAAGTCCCTCTAAAAATTATCAAATTTTTACAAAGATTAACAATTTCAACGGAAATTTGACGGTAAAGTAGCAGATATCCAACGTCAGGGCTGTTTAATAACATATAACATAAATCTATTTGTGAAATATATTATGCCGACCACTTAATAAAATACTTCAGTATATTAAAATCATACCAACAATTTAATAAAAAATTTAGCTAACTTTTATCAGAATTGAAATAAGTTAACTTTATTATTTAATAATAATTTATAAGGTATAAGTATAAGATTAATCATTGCTTTCAATTTTATTATGATAATATTATAGTACTGATTTATGCTAGAGATAAACTAAATTATCAATACAGTTTCTATATTTTATATTTGTACTTCATCAAATTTTTAAATTCTAATAAATTAGTGACCCATGATAAATTGCTTATCATTTCGATAAGAAAAAAGTATAATCAAAAACATAACCCAACTAATCACTAATAAATAGTTGAATAGAAAAATCTTTATTAATTATTTAATAATGATATAAAATATAAAAAGTAATATGGTATAAAAATAATATTTAATAAATAATAGCTAAGACAGACATTCAGATTAATTAAAAGTGTAAGTACCTAATTAAATAATAAATATAAATGTATTTCCATACAATAAAAATACAACAAAATAATTGTACAGCTATTATTTTAAATAGACATATTATTTCTCATAATCATGAAAATAATGAAAACAGCTCACGTACAAAGAAATAATGAACAACATTGTAAATATTTCAACTACAACACAGCTATATGTTATTAATAAAATTGATAGTTATTTTATTTAGCGGGTTTATTATTTAATTATAATTTAACTGATGTGATAATCGATGTTATTTGCATGTATAAACAATAAAGTCCAAGGTTATAATATAAATTACTTATTTCAATTCATTTTTTTTTTTATATTTCATATATATTTCACCTGAATATTTTAAAAGCAATAAGTAAAGAGTTTCAGTGTTTCTATTCCTAATTCAATAATGTCAAAACTGCAATTAAATCCCAAAAAAAAATGAGTACCAACATTATATATACTTCTAGTTATGAGGTTTAAAGTCACAAGTCCTAAGTTTAAAACAGATCTTGAGATGAAGACTATTAATGTATTATAATTACCTTGCCCATCTTCTTTGAATACCAATTCACGCTTCTCTGTTTCATTTTCGTTCTTACCACGCCTACGATTTTTACCTCCCTTTCCTGGGGGTAAGAAAAGAAAACAGTTAGAAATACACAAAGAAAAAGTAAATTAATGTTGTCGAAAAAAAGTGTGGCAATTATTTACTGACCTTTATTCTTCGGCATGGTTAGTGTATAAATATAACAGATTTAAGACTCTATGTAACTATTCAGTCACAGAACTTACGAAAAACAATCTCAGGGTTGATAAAAACGCGTTTTCTAAAATATTAAAAGGACCAAAAAGAACGCGTTATCAAAACCAATCAGTCCACTTTGATCGCATACTATAGGATAATGGGAAACCACGAGTGGTCACTTAGTGGTTACTCAACTGAACCAAACAAATGATAAATCATCCAAAGAGTATACGAAACTTTAAATTACTTTGACCGGCAAATCCATTTTCCCGCTATTCGTTAGTTAATTTAAACCACGAACCACTACTAAAAAGCAATTTAAATTAAAAACTTTTTCTTATTTTTCTTTTCATTTTAACCGTTTAAAATTATAATTTTTTATTATGTTTTCTTTAAATTTTAATGTCATTCTGATCACATATTTTTACTAACCGATAAAACACGGGTGTCGATTGATATCGATTTAACTGTGTATTTTATTAATTTAATTCCATTACCAACCTATTAAAATGTTAATCAATGAGTGATAAGACATAAGACCTCGCAACCGCGTTTTAGATGTACAAACTGACCTAATAAAATATTTCCTTTTTTTCTTAGACGCGTTTTGAATACATTATTCATATTCTGTACCACATTTAAAGCATTTAGCCTACCTATTTAAATGATATTCGATTTAAAATAATAAAATAAATACTTCATAGATTAATAATCTCGCAATCAATAATACGAATTATTATGTGGTTTACGGGAGATATCCCTACATACATCGAAATTGAAGAACATATTTATTTGCATAAAGCCTTCATACAAACACTATTAAAAGCTAAATATTTCTGGTACGTAGTATGTACCCGTTAGGTAGTGTTATTTATTTTAAATACCAGAATATTGGGTATTAATTCATTGTTAGTGAGTACACAAGTGAAAACTATAACCGTTCAAAAGTTTTACTTTACAAGTACATATTAGTCGCGGTTAATACATTTTTAATTACACTTATTTATTGCGTATCTATATCAAAATATTTGTTTTCAATATGAATTTGTGAAGTATTGACCACTAGGTACATGAAAATCATAATTAAATAAAATACAACTGTCTACTACTACGTGCAAATGCTTTCCGAAATTAGAAGAATTTTTTTCATGTTTTACTGCGTTATCCGAAATGTAAGTACTAATAATATTAACACATCTACATCGAACATATCTGTAGACCTATATTAAATTTTGAACGAACATTATAAAATACGATTAATTGTTCAGTGTTAAACATTGGATTCGTAGTTCGCGTAAACAGTAATATAGTTATAAGATATTAAGAACACAACACAATTATTTTGCCTAACGTGATGGCGGATGCTCATTTCTCGGTAAAATAATATTATTCAGCGTGTCAAGTTTATGCAACCAGGACATAACCCGCGATAACCGAAGAGAGTTATCTCCGTTTTACAATAGAAGTGAACGACTTCATGTGTTATGATGATGTAGTCACTATAAGTTTGTAGGAAACTGGAAAAAAAAACAACCTTTGTCGACTTTATTGATTATATTATTATTGTATGCACCACAGTCGCGCTGATAACCGCCCACTGATATTTTATCATTATCTTATCAGTGTTCGATACATTGAAGTCCACGGCAATTATCGTTTATTCTGTAATATTATCTATCGGCAATGGTACGTCGAGTATTTCGCAAATAAAGCCTCGGCGGCGCGTACTGTACGGACTAATAAAATGCACCAGTCGCGGATCTGACTCGTTCGTATCAACCGTTCAGTGGTGTTTGTGCTCACGTACATAATGTTTCAACTAATATTCCAAAAACAATTCAATTCGTTCGTCTGATGTGATGTGCTAAGGAGGCTACTTCCATATTGTTTGAAGGTCCTTACAATCACCGTTCAAAATGAAGTCGCCACAGACACTTCTGTTGGGCCTACTTCTCGTTTTCATCTCGTGCAGATGGTCCCACGGCAGTGTGCGCAATCGAAAAGATTTGTGCCCGAAGATCTATCCTTGGGTGTTTGTTGGCTACAGGCCGATGAGTAAGTGCTGTTTTTGCAAATCCAGTAGGACGGTCAAACAGATTAATGTTGAATGTTTCATGATTCAGGTAAAGAAAATGCTGGAGTGTACAATAAAATGCCAAACGTTACATTTGATGGATGTATTGTCAAGTGTTGTGAATCTGATAATTGTAATGCTGTTTTTATGCATAAGAACGATTGTTTTACGGTATGTCATAGCTAATAAGTACAATATTGAAACAAAGAAGAATGATTATTCATACCAACACATATGGGGTGATCAAAAGTTCATATTACAATATGTATGGCTGATTAAATTCCCAATTAAATATATTTATAAATATCTAATCAATGATTTTTACATACATTTTATGCGATTCTCATAATTTTTCTATACATTTCTGATTATTTCTACATACATACACAATATTTAACCAAATATAATAGATAGTGTTATTTTGAAATAATTAAATTTTAATTAAATTTTTTTATTAGGTTTCATGTAAAACAAATTATGACTGTGGACCAGTTTTTGCTAAAGAACAAATGCCAACTTTAGACTTTAAGATGATTTTAGTTTCTCCAGTTTCTCCTATTAAATATTGGAATGACATAGTGGATAATTCATTGGAATCCGAGTAAATATTTATATAGCTTTCTTGCGGTTAGTTCAGTTTACTTTATTAACAATATTATATCTTTTGTTATAATGAAAGTGATGCTAAAGAAGATAAAATTTATTCACTGGATAAAATTTGTGAATCAAATATTGACTGTACAGAAAATGAATTCTGTGATTCTGAAATTGGTATTTGTATTTGTGCTAATGGCTTCCAACTGGACAACTCAAAACAGTACTGTTTATCAACTACTGGTAATATGGGATCAGGATTAAACAATTCTGGTTATGATACAGATGAAGTAAATAATATTAATCCCGAACAACTACAACAGCAACAACAACCACAATTGGACATTTTAAAAAAAGTAAAAGTAAAATATTTATACATTTTATAGAAGGTTTTACAGAAATAATTTAAATCATCAGGTATTAGTTGAAAGTGAATCCCAAAAACCACCTGAAATCAAGCATTTAGTTGTGTCAGTTTTGTCAAAAACTTTACGATTGCCAGAAAATGAAGCTACACTTTCTGCTTATACTGTTCCAGCAGATGATACAGGTATTCTACAAATAATTTTATTACTTATTTGTTATTTGAAAATGTTTATTTTTATTCAAAATAGGGCATAGTTACCAGTATGAATGGTCATTGATTTCAAAAACACAAGGATCTGGACAGGCTGTATCAATGAATGATCAGAATGGGAGCACATTGAAACTTTCTCATTTAGTTGAAGGTCTTTACACTTTCAAGGTCACTGTTACGGGTACTGGAACTTTTGGAGAAACACAAGCTAATGTCACAGTTTTACCTCGTAAGTTTTGTTTCTATATTTCAATTGCACATTGAATTAAAAATTATTCTCAACAGCACAAAGAATTAATACTCCACCAAAAGCTGTAATATTACCATCGTCCTTGGTTGTCAAGTTGCCTAATACAGTAGCAGTGCTTGATGGTTCTAGCAGTCTAGATGATACTGGTATTGTGCATTGGCGTTGGGAGCTACAAAAAGGCCAATTAGGATATAGACCTCATTTACCCCCTGATACTCCTACACTACAATTAAATGATCTTCAAATACCTGGAAACTACACATTTAAGTAAAGAATTCTTTATTTGGTTTATTATTTATTTTGACTTCTTAATGCATAAGCTTGTTTGTTATTTTTTCATTTTTATTTGGTAACATAAAACTTAAATATAGTAATAACAAACATTGAGATACATCAATTGTAATTACTTAACTAGCTTTAATATTTTTTGTATCACTATTATTTTTATAGAATTTTTAAAATATTAGAATAATATATCTTTTTTTTCATACTAACCTCCTAGATTAACTGTTATGGATGCATGGAATGCCACTGACTCAACTACTGCAAATATTACTGTTATGCGAGTACCTGACTATCCTCCAGAAGCAAATGCCGGTCAAGACATGGTAGTTTATTTACCAGTAAAAAATGTGACTCTAAATGGAAGTTTAAGCACAGATGATCATGGTATTGTTGCATGGGAATGGACAAAAAGCTCTTCAGATCAAAACAAAGCTGTTGATATACAAGTAATATTAATATATACCCAATAAAATAATTTACACTAATGTAGTATATTTTATATTCATTATATAATATTTAATAAAAAATATCTTTAGGACACCCGTACACCATATCCGCGATTGTCTAATTTAGAAGAAGGTTTATATACGTTTGTATTAAGGGTAACTGATAATGCAAATCAAACATCAAGTCCATCTGAGGTACATGTGTTTGTCAAACCACCAACTAATAAACCTCCTGTTGGTATGTTTACTTGTAATTATGTGTTTTTATGATTTTATTTCATAACAGTTTTATTAAAATTTTTACTTTTTTAGCAATTGCCGGTAAAAATTTGACATTATCACTTCCACAAACATGGGCATTACTTGATGGTTCAAAGAGCAGCGATGATATTGGAATACAAAAATGGAAATGGTATCAAATTAGGTAGGAATTATTTACATTAGAACTATTTTAACAACTTTTGTTCTGTTTAATTAATAAACTTATCACTATAGTGGTCCGTCAAATGTGCATTTCAATAAAGCTAATGAGTCTAGAACAAATGTTACAGAGTTAACTAAAGGCATTTATATAATTGGATTAACTGTCACTGATGGAAATGGGAATAATGCATCTGATATTACTAAATTGACGGTTTACCAAAGTAAGTATATATTAAGGCTAACATGTTCAAAAATTAAATATAAATGTACAAATAAAATAGTTTCAGTTCTTAGTTATTTTAGTACTATAATTTATTAATGTATAAAACTTTTAATTTTGTTTTTTCTGTTCTTTTAAATAAAATATTTATATTTAAAATATTGACACTACTATTACATGGGTTGAAATAATAAAATATGGATTAAATAAATGAAACGGGCAATTTAAGGAATTATAAACCTTTATTTCTAATAGCATTCATATTTCAATTTTTGATGAATTAATTTTATTTAATACTATTCATTATTCAATCAACAATTAGGTATATTTGTACACTTGTAAATTAATTACAATTTTTGGTTAGATAAGATTAAAATGAATATAAATATTATTATATATTTATGTATTTTAAATAAAATTCTATGTTTATGTTTTCAGACAAAAATACCCCACCGAAAGCTAATGCTGGTGGAGATAAGACTGTTATATTACCAGTGAGTGCTATAGTTTTAAATGGCTCAATGTCATGGGATGACTTGGCTATTGTAAAATGGGACTGGATTCGAGAACCAAATTCTTTAGCTGCTGGAAGTATAATTTTAAATACAGACCATTCACCAGTTTTGATTGTATGCACATTATATAATCTATGAATTCTTCTAAAATTTAAATTGTTTTATATTTAATCTTTTAAAAATTTACCATTTACTTATCCAGGTAACAAACATAGTTGAAGGGAGATATGTGTTCCGTTTAAAAGTTACTGATGACCAAGGAGCTTCAAGTGAAGACACAGTTTCAGTTAATGTTAAACCTGGTATAGTTTATTTATAAATTACATATTAGTAAATAGTATAACAAAACACAATAATACTAAAAACTAATTAATTTTCAGATCCAATTGCAAAGTCAATTGTAAGTTTAACATTATATATCGAGGCAAGTCATTTAACACAAAATCAAGCAGATGAAGTAATATTAAAATTAGGAATGTTGTTGCCTTCTGGTAGTCAATTAATAGTTAGAAAATGGACTGAAGAACAAAATTCTAAAAGAGCACAGTTACATTTTTTTGTTGATGATAGTAAAAATAAAACACTCTCTGGGCCTGATGTTGTTTCCATGTTAAAAGCTAAACTTAAACAAGATTCTTCGCTTTTACAACTGTCAGTTGATAATATTCAAACGACAGTCTGTCAAAATAATTGCTCAGGTTTGTATATAACTGCTAAAACCATTTTAATTTTTACCTATTATTAATTTTATATTCTTCAATGAAAAAATGAAATTAATCTAAATGTAATTCTTAATGTTACATTTTTAAATTTTTAATATTTTTAATTGTAGTATATAATTGATATTTTGAAGTATGTTTAAAATAATCATTAGTCATATTATTTATAGGACACGGAATTTGTGAAGAAGAAACTCGTATATGTGTTTGTGAAGCATTTTGGATGCACAATTTGTATAGAACTTTATTTGGAGATGGCGAATCTAATTGTGGTAAATTTAAATTAATTAACTAATACTTAAATTATTGAATGAGTTTTTAAAATATTTTATGTTTCTTTTTGAATTAATTCTTATAATGTTTTTGGTATTAAAAATAATGCTAAACCTAAAATAATAAATATTACATTTTTGATGTTTTCTGTAAATTAAAGTGTGTATACTGTGATTAATGGCAGTTTTTAAGTTTAATTTAACTTAATTCTTTAGTTTTTGGTCATCTTATGTAGGAACTAATTAAATTTGTCTCAATGATAAAGTATTTAAAAAATGCTAAGTTTCAATGTTATTTTTATTTATCCAGTAAGTTCATAAATAATTCTGGCATATGTGTTTTTAATTATAATTATTTTTTTCACTGCTCCAGGGGTAATATTTTGTCCAAAGCATTTAAACCATTTAACTGCTCCAGACATACTATTATGTTCCTCATTAATGTGATGTAAAAATTATTACTTTGTTTTATAATATTATAATTTGCCGGTAACTATAAAATATTAAGAAACCCTGTCTCATTATTTTAAATTTTTACTATCAAGTCAATTTAGATTTAAAATATTTTATAACTTAACAGTTTTTGTTCTATGCTGATATGGCCATATCTCTTTCTCTTATTTTATTAATTCAAAAATATGAAAAAAATAAATGTATTTTATGTAGCACAGATAGGTTGCAGAACATAAATTGTGGAGCAGTGAAAAAGTTAATACAAGTTTCTTTGTATAGACTATAAAGTATAGACATTGATTAAATACATGTATTGTATGTTTTTAACCAATGGTATAGATATAACATGGATTTTAAATGATTTACAATTTATCAATTAACTTTAAATTATTTATTTATTTTTATATTATTTATAGAATGGAGTATTTTATACGTAGTCATTGCATTAGTTGCAATGTTTGTCACCACAGTATTTTGTTTTTGGAGTATTGCTTGCTTCTGCAATCGTATTTGTTCATCTAAGCAAAAAATAAAAAAATATAAACTGGTTGGAGTCGACGAAGATAATCACTCGATGAAATGTAAGATTTTTAGCTTTATAATTTTTTTACTATAGTAAATTTTAAATGATTTTTTAATATTTTAGCTTCAATGACACATCTAGAATTATCCGACACAGATTCAGATTCAGATGTGTTGTTAGATGTAAGGAAAGCCAAATTGAACCAAAACAACAATAAATTTTTGAATTCATCTCGGTACAAGAAAAACAAGAGGGTAAACGCTTGAAATGTGGAGTTTTTGGAAACCAAAAATATAATTTTTACTATACATAACAGAACATTATCAACAACATTATATAAACTGCATAAAGAGCTTTATAATTATAAAAACAAGATGTTACAGTCTGGTTAAACTATTATAGCACAAAAGAACATTTATGATATGTACTAAGAAAAAACCTGCTTGTTGATGAACTGATTATATTTTAATACATGTATTTTAATATTATATTCTGAAGAAAAGCTTTATAGAATATTATGGTGTATCTCAGTATCTGTATACTATTATTGTCTAGTCATGCTTGTTTTGTTGTATTGCAAACTATGTTGTGACAATGAGTAACACGATTTTCACAATTATTGACTTAAGTAGTTTTATTTTTATTATTTCTTATGATTCCTGTACTAGGTATAATATCATAACACAGTTTGTCTACAAATAATAAAAAAAAAAAATCATTGTTGAATCATATTTAATTTAAGTTGTCCAAGATGTAACTATATTATATAACAACCATAGAATGTGTAAAGTACCTACCTTCAATTATTTGCTATCTATTTTAACATTGAATAATTCTAATCTAACGTGTAGATTATATTGAACAGACTACATTTCAAACCTTGTTACAATTTTGGTGTGTTAATGGAACTTGGAAAGAATTAATCAATCAATATTTAAAATAGATGAAATGAAATATAAATACAAAATTATGAAACAGATAAACAAAAAAAATACATTGTAGAATTATAATTAAAAACTGATTACTTTATGGTGGAAATATTGAACCGGAAGCATTATTGTTAATCCTATACCAATATGCTTGGTATGCTATTTTTAAAAACAGACTGAAACTTGGAACCACCGCATTTAACCTATATAGGTAACCGTAGAACCCAACTAGTAACTCGCTACCGTGTGTGGAAGACTTGCCAAAAATCGTCGTAGTTAGTCATTTACAAGTACATACTATAATATTTATGTAACTGACTTAGTGCGACCGGCTATGGTGTGGTAGAAGCGTATTTTGAATGACCCATGCGTCGAATGTCGCTGGTTAGACTGTGGAATGGCTTAAAATAATTACTAAGGAGAGGAGGGATGCTAACCTTAACATTTTATTAAATTTTTAAATTTCAAGTTATATAAAATGGGAATTGTCGAGGGGTTCCCCCATCCCCCCCACGAAATTCCTGGAGATCTTAAATAATATCAAATAATCTAAAATAAAATAATAAATCTGATTTAAATGTATAGTTTATAGGTTCAAAATTTAAAATTAAGTTTTTTTTTGTTCATCAAAACTTTAACCAAAGTTTTTTTTATGTGATAATATTGTGATGTGTTACCGATCTCAGCCCCTCCCAAAAAAATACTATTTATTTACGTTGCACACCATTATGCAGGCACATCATAACTTTGCATAGGCACGTGATACGTACAGATATGATTTTCACTGACATTTAGCAGTACTGTAGAGATGTGTCGTTCGCGAACGACCTATTTTTTTTTTTATAATTCAATTGAACTGTCCACCCAAGTGAACGATTAGAACTATAATAGTTCACTTCACTTTTAATCAATCGTTCATCGTTCATTTTCGTTCTTCATTTCATCGAAGCGACAAAATGGTAAATAATCTCGTTCTCATTTCGTTCTCGTTCACTGATAAAAGAATGACTGATAAGTGATAAGATAATAATGAACGGTATTATTACTCCATTACCAAATATACAAATTGTAAAAGAATAAAATAAATGTATGAACCAAATTTAAAACAGTTTATATACCTACTTACTGAAAACTTGAAATCAAAGTTATAAAAAATAACGGACTAGTAATTTCCGTGGGACGTGCGTCGAGTCGACGATGGCGACGAACAATACAAATAGCGATAAGCACTACGAACTAAAATATATAATACTATTTATAATCGATGATATATTTAGATGTTATTATATTAATATACATATTGATTTATTTAATCAACAAATCGAACAATAAAATAATGTAAATAGTGTAAAAATAAATAATGTAAAATAGTAACGTACGAACAGTACACGATTTTGTAAATAACAATATTATAGCCACTCTGTATCGGCTTTTTTTTAATTTTTGAAAGTTGTTGCATTTTTCTTTTGAAATGCCAAATAGGAGATGCACGTTCACTGTATCTTTACAGTCTGCATTTACTTTCATAAGAAAATGTGAAGAAGTTGGCAAAGTGTTTTGTACGGTGTGCAGCATTGGATGTGCTTGTGCAGCTCATATTCTGCACAATGCTATGCAAGAATGTAATTTATATATTTTAAGTTTATTGTATGCATAATATATATTATAATATATCTATACGAGATATATTATATAGTAATAATATACCTACATGGCTACATTTTATAACTATGGAATGTTTCCAGGCCACCAAATATTATATACCTAATATGATAGTAGTGTTATGTCCTTTAAAAAAGTGTTACCCGGAACAATTACCCTCCCCCTAGGCCCTAGTTCCACCTAAATACAATATAATATAGATGTATTATATAAATATTATGTAATACAGATTATTCATAATATATATATAGATGTTATATTCATAACCTTATAGGTATACAAATCGTGGAACATATTATGTAGTGCGAACGAACGAACGAACGATTAGTCCAAATGAACGGTTCGTCGTCGACGAACGAATGATTCGTGGGTAAAGTGAACGAGAACGAATGAACTAGTTCACCCAAGTGAACTAAAAGTCCCACCACTACAACAGATCGTGCGTCCGTTTCCGCCGCGTTGACTTCTCGTGTTGAACCCCGTTGTCGCTGTGCCTGCGTTCGCTCACCCCATGGCTTATAAACTCAGCTCTGTCCTCTACGGACATGTACTGGACGTCCGATCACTGGCTTCCACCGGCGACGGTTGCATCGTGTCCGCGTCCAGAGACAAGACCGCCAAGCTCTGGAAACCCAACAGGTTAGATAACACACGTCTTGGTTTCTACTATATGTAGATTGGGGCAAAAATATTTGAACATCAATGTATCGATACATCTACATGTTACAAAGTTTTGAGTCAACAAAAATGTACATAATATGCTTAGTAGTACAGTACTGCTGCGGTAGTACAGTACAGCAACGAGTGTTGGATCACGTTGTGCAACAAGCACTTTGCCGAAAATGTTCATGAGCATATTCATGACCCCGGTCGGAACGACCACTATGATGTAGGTACGCGCGTTTTATCGGTTTTTTTTTTTTTCATTTTTCATAACAATACCGGGACACGTTTTTCAATCACTATCGAATATCTCGATTATAATAAATTATTCGAAAATCGTAAATCGAAAGAAAACAATACCAACTGCCGAAATCCAATACTTACGAGGAAAAGATTATTATCCTTTTTTTAAGTTCAACTAGATTAATATTAAGGTAAAGAAAATATGATTTTTTTTCCAAACAATTATGCATTTAGTTTGTACTCATATATCTTCCGTGATTTGATTTCCATTTGAAAGGTTTAATACTTTTTTATAAAACCACTCTCTAAGAAGTATAACATAAACAAAAACGGACGAAACTCCGACGAAACTGGATGTATCATTATTCTCAAAAATCGATTGTGAGTGAAGGAGGTCGGTTGGGTCGGTTTATATTTCTAAATATGGTCGATATACCACGGTATATTGGTAGAACCCAATTTCTTAATAAGGAAGATTGTACTTTTTATGTTCTAACTTCTGCAAAAAAACAAAATGTTTCGAAAATTATGAGATTTCTATGAAATGCTAATATGTACATCGGTATAATATCGATACATCGGTAATATATGTATGTTTTGAGTGGCTACGGTTAATATTTATAGAATAACAACCAAATAAAGAGAATCCTTTGAAAAATAAACAAGCCGATAGACGGATAGTGCGTGGTGAAAATACTAGACGGTTCGATTCTCGATCTCGGTTGAAGTTTTTTGCAATGTCTTCTCAGTTTTTCTCAATTACTCGGAAAACTGTTGATTTTTGAAGTACCAACTAGACGAAATTTCCTTTCAGAAAAGTATCTGGTTTGTATACATCGGAATATCGGATCAATCCTTCTGGTCGAAATCGTGAACACAAATCATGATGAAACCAACACATTCCTCGTTTCAATCAGAATCAAAAATAGTACACATACTTGAATTAATATAATATTTATATAATCATTGAATTAAGAATAACAGTTTTTAACTTAAAAACAAATAGTATATTTAGATATTTATTCTACAATTATAACAACCAGAGTAAAAAAAAATGCATCCTTAATAAAGAGAATAACCGATGCAAAAAATGAACCATGAATCTTGGTCCAAATAATTGTCAAACGCGAAACTTCATTTAATTTGTTAGTTGTAAAAGAAAACTGAGTGTAATACTACGAGTCGTTGTTCCGCCGAGCATAAAATATTCTATCTTATCGGTTCATATAAAATAATTTTCTTTTTTCTCGAACGCCCTTTTTGTGGTTTGGTGTCTGTATAATTATGTCTTGTGTGTACTTTTCAGCATTAAAAATTACCAAGGGGCTTAACCAATGAAAAAATGATGTGCTATACTACAAACGGTGTGCCCATGAATAGAGATAGGGGTTTCGCTTCTTTCTTTTATAATATTTATACTAAGTATTACTATTTATTATTTATAGTTGGATTTAAGGTTTCTACTGCACAAAATATAAGTATATAGATTTAATGCGCCTACATAGAAAGAGTATAAGTGCCTATGTATACGATAAAATATCCTTTTATAAAAGTGGCATATTTATGGGGGGATCAAAATCCTACGAGAATTTAGTGTTATAAACTTGTAACTTTTAAAGACATTAAAAGAAAAAGGAACAGTAAAACTGAAGTGTGGCTGTTTAAAAAAATATCATCTATGGCAGGGATAGGCAACTGGCCGCCCGCGAACCTTTTTTGTCTGGTCCGTGCTACATTTTCAAATTGCTTTTTAAAAATATAAAATTTTAGGATTTTTCTGTAATTTATTATTTAATTATTATATCGATATACGTATAAAACTTATGTACGAATTCTTATCTAATATTGAATAATAATTAAATATAAAAATAAATGTGAATTATAAAATACCACATATATTAATAATTAAATATAAAAAAAATGTAAATTGTAAAAATTTCATTGCCTCTTTTTGTTTTTCTTTCTAAGTTCTCTGGCCCGCTAGATTTTCACTTTTAAAAAATTAGCCCTCTAGTAGCATTGAGTTGCCCATCCCTGATCTATGGCATAAGACAATAAAAATGAAATACAAGTCGAACAGTTATTTTCCCAAATATTCATATTATACTTGTCATCTCTCGATGTAAGCTCTGTTTGTATTATAATTTCTATAGCATAAAACTATAAAATCAATCCCCCTCAACTCTCAAGTTCACACGGGGTGCATATTTTATCTTTGTAATATTATCATAGTACCTATAGTATAGGTCCTATACGTAACGTATGAAAACATTGTAGGGCTCACAATACACGAGCCCCTGCAATTACTTTTATCAAGCTCCGCCCATAGACATAATCGGCAATAAGAATAATTTTGTGTTTTGGGCTGGTTAGAAGCGTTGAAGAAAATATTGAACAGTCCAGGCGAACGTTATAGTTACTCCAGCGTTAGTTATAATAGCCATATAAATAGCATTTACAATATATCTCGATATAGATAGTATGACAACAATTTATTCTATAAATGCATATTATAATAACACTGGTAATATATTATACAATTTATGTAATCTATGTTACTATAATATATAACACGTTAATATATTTTTAAACTGTTGTCTGTTGATGTTTGATTCCTATGCCTTTAGTTTCGATTTAAAATATTTTTAATGTAATGAGAGTTATTGGTATTACAGCGAAGGCTTGTTATTACTCAGCTGATATTCACTAAACTTCATCATTTATTTTCAAACACATTTAAATAATAATACGATATATTTTGTGTATTACGTTAAGTTTTATTTTTTTAAAGAGCAAAAACGATTATAGATAAACTAGCTGTCAGTTAGCATGCGTACACTAAAATTATAACTAATTTTTTTTATCGTATTAATAACTGCTCGATAAATTCAAACGACAACTTATTTTAACAGTTAGAATAGCTAGATATTATTATGAATATAAAATGTCAATTTAGTGTGTTTGATAATAAAATAAACAATAATAGCCAGCCGGGATCGTTGTCGTGTATCGTGTCTTTTTATTTTGCTCCATGAGTCTACTGGTAGTAGTGCATTTTTAAAGAGCAATATAACGAGTTTCGTTGGGATACAGGTACCAATAGGTCTATACGAACATACATTTATAACTACACACAGGGTGCTTTATTAGTCACGGTGTTTGGTTTTTGATACAGGGGGGGCTCTATGGAAACTCTATATATTAACAGAAAACAAACAAAAAGCAAGGTGTAAATCGTGGGTCGTGAACAACGACGGGACAATAAACATTCATATTCCATGCGCAATATGCGTTTACACTGTGTACGACACATGTATATTGTACATAGCCGTATATGTATACACAGTGTAAAGCAGGTACAGCCAAATCGGAAAACTTGAAGGGACATAAAATATTTAAAATAAACAATAATTCTCACGTGCGCATCTACTATACAGGGTGTCCCACCGAGGATTTACCCATAGCGATATTTCCTGAGTCCTGAGATAATGAAGATATACAAATTCTGTATATTTGTAAGACTCACGTGGACAAGGACTACAAATATTTCATATTTTAATTTAATTTTATGTTTTGGTAAAAAAGTTAAGAAAATAATTTTTATCTTATAATTTTCGAAAAATGTTCATATAGCCATTTTATAGAGTTTATATTTCTGAAAATGTTGACGTTTCAACATTTTATTTTCATTGATCTCGCATAATTTTTAATATTTTTTTAGTTTCCAGAACATTTTGAAAATTTTGAAAAAATGTTCTTAAATTTGTTTGTATTAAATTCAATTAAAATATGAAATATTTGTAGTCCATGTCCTTGTGGGTGTTCTGAAAATAAAATTATAATTCTATTATTTTCGACCAATTTTCTACATTTTCCGAAAAAAAAAAAAAATTATTAAAAATCATGAGGTTAATAAAAATGTTGAAACGTCGAGATGTTCAGAAAAATAAACTCTGTAAAATGGCTGTATTCAAATTTTTCGAAAATGATATTCACCATCTCAGTCGATATCGCAACGGGTAAATCCTCAGTGGGACACTCTGTGTACTGACATTTCGTATTTTACAGGTTGAACTTTAAAAAGTATCGTGGTCAGCTGACGAAATTCTCGGTCGATACTACGTCCGTACGCGTCCGCCGCCCCTATCTACTACAAAATTATTTCCAATGCATATACGATTAAACGCTAATTAAAATACTATCTACGTTTGGCTGGTACGCCCTGTCGCTCTTTAACGCTATTCCGGTAGTGCTGTAATGGTACCCGTATTTATGATATGTATGTAATTACATTCGAGTATTCGACTTCAGGATAGGATAGCGCAACGCCCGTCGTCGAAAAACGAAACTAGTTCTCGCCATTCCAACGCAGGCAACAACACGTAGGTATACTTGTAATAATTACGAGTAGAATTATTTGACATTTCACGTTGGTCTTAAAGAAAAACGAACCGATAAGAGTATAAATGATGCCAATGAAATCGTGGCGAAGACGGAGCACATCATATCGTTGACATCTATTTTGACGACATTAAGTTTGACTTTATTTCTTTAATCGTCGTCGGTACGGTCACACAAAATGTCCCATACTGTGTAAGAGACGTGCAAACGGTTTTGGATATTGGAATAATAAAAACCCCCGTTCCGCCGCAATGCGACGTTTATACACCTTATATACGCCGCGATGGAGTTAATAATGACAATATAGGTGCGGTGATTTTTCGGTGCCTGCAGGTTGGTCGATAAAAACAAGGATAACGAAATCCTCGGCGCAACGTTGCTCGTAATAAAACGAAAAATGTATCACGTTGATTACACGATCCCGTCGAAAGCCTAGGGAACGGGCGCGCGCGCGCGCACACACACGTCGGGCTTATGCGTATTACGCGTATTTTCGTGCGCAAGTGTGCAATAGGGTTGGGCGTGTGTACCGTGCAAGCGGGTGGCCGGAGTCGTCAGACACACCGGCGCGACAAGGTGGTCGTAAACGACCGAAAGGAAAAAAAAACAAACAAGTACTCGTACGGAATAATGAAATAAGAAAAAAAAATAATAGAACAAAACCGCAGAGATCGCGTATCGCACACGACTCGCACGCCCCTCCTACCCGCCTAGCGCGCCCGCACGCCGTACACACGATATCGTTTCACAGGATCGATCACCGACGACGGCGCTTCTTCTCCGGATATACCGTGCGTTCGCGATATACGCCCGTGTCGGCGGTGTGATTCGCTTGTTTTGCGCGTTCGTTCGTCCTGTGCTCCTATCCATCTCTCTCTCTCTCTCTCTCTCTCTCTCTATATCCATCTCTCTCTCCATCTCTCTCTCTCTCTCTCTATACATCTATCTCTCCGTATCGCGTGCTGTATACGTTTTCTTCATTCCGTACGGACACTTGCGCTGCGACGTGCGCATTACTCGAAGACAACCAGGACACGCACGTACCGTACACTATACGATCATACCATATCGTTGTACACGAAGGGTCGTGTGCAGATCTGCGAATCTCGCCGATCAAGGATACGCGAGCTGTAGTGGCTGCGGCGGCATGGCGTGAACGCTTCTCTATATAGCATCCCCGTACCATGGACGCCCCCTCATCTGTGGCACACGGCATGGAACCGCAGCAGGGGTCGGAAAAGCCGAAAAAAGTAAGTTTACCTTTTTGCACACTGCCTACATGTTAATCAGGAATTACGATTGAATATCGCCGGAAAACGATATGAACATTGCAGGCACCGGGGTACAATGCGTACCTTTTCATCGACCGAATTTTAGGTATTCCGGTCGCCTGCTCTTTCCGTCCCTGTACCCGGCTCGCATTTCTATGCCTAATGCGGTTTTGATTTTGAAAACCGTGACTCGCGTTCTCTCCCTCGAGACACTGTACGCTTTCGAACATTTACCCTATGGACGTGTCTGCCGTTAGTAAAAGCCTATGCATTTATTCCAAATGATCGGTAGGAGTCAACACGAACAACAATGCGCCTATGCGCGAACGACTACCGTGTACACACGGGATATTATTACGAAACTCGCGAATACACACATGTGCGTATTAATGTATCGTATTGCGCATTATATTATCGTCGTTATGTGCGTTGAGTTTGGGGACGTGGCGGAGGGTGCATATGTAGGGCGTATTCGCCGGAACATGCGATTTGTGTACATGTCGTGTGTGTGTGTGTGTGTGTGTGTGTGTGTGTGTGTGTGTGCTGTGGCCTATAAACCTAATGTGTGTGTACTGCAGTGAAATGCCGAAGACGGAATATCGCATAATGGGAATTATTTTGATTTAGACTACGATTATTTAGTGAAATATTCACAGGGTAGTTTATACGACGAGACTAAATAAAATGTCCATCATCGGTTTATCAATATAGATATATGTATATTGTATGTGACCTATATACAGTTATTGTACATAGATTGTAACGTATCCGACGAGATGATTTACTAATTCTCTCGCGAAAAACATTGTAAACGATACCAATACACGACATTATTATACCTGTTGTAAAGAAATACTTTTTGAGTTTAGAGAAAAACAAAATCTCGAATTCAATGCGGTCTGTAATGATTAGTAATGAATGAAAACGTCTAATATTCATTTTGAAATTGTCGTTCCGGTTAAACATATAGTAGCCTGGAGTATACTATTAAAAGTAATATATATTATACTACACTACGCATATAACACTGTTTTATTGATTATTATGTAACATAATGTACATCCATCCTATATTCCTATGGTATTTTTATTATTATTGTTATCGATACAGAAGTTTCTGTTTGACGACGGCCTTGCACAAAGTATAATTTCGGTTCACCTGATTAAACTTAAGACTACGGTCTACGATTTATCAAAATGTGCTTTGATTCGTTTTATTCAACTACAGTAAAACCTCTCCATAACGGAATCGTTTGGGACCAAACATTTTTCCGTTATAAAGAGTTTTCCGTCATAAAGAGGTAGAAAAAAAATTATGTTTCTAGACTGTATGTATGTATGTATGTGTTAAAAAATTATATTTTAGGCAAATATGTACTTCGTACAACTTAAATTTATACAGTAAGATTATAATATATGACTTAATATTTAAAGGTGTTTGTGTATGATACTAAAGAACTAAAAATAAGAACTAAAAAACATTTTACTTAAAAAGACGACTGTGCTGTTCATATTTACAAAATTACGTACACAGGTAATCTAATCTTTTCTACACGCTCATTAGAAGGTATGTAATAAACAAACCAATATAACAATCATGAAGCGATACTGTCAGATGATTTTTCAGGAAGACCTGTAATTTTTCTTTAAATAATTTTATTTTCCGTTTAACAAAGAGTATTTTTACTAATTTGACTACGAAAATTAACGTAAATTAAAAAACGGTCAATTTTATATATTATTTGCACTGGGACTAATGACATTTTCCGTTATAAGGAGGATTCCGTTTAATATAGGGTCCGTTATAGAGAGGTTTTACTGTATATGTTACGGATTTAGCCGATTTATTTATTTTACTATATTATGTTATTATTTGTTATTTTAAAACGATTATAATTTATAAATATCAAACTATCAAAACATAAAAACTAATATTATGAATCATTAAAAGCTTAACATTTGACAATCATTGTGTACATTTAATATTTAAAACAATAAATATAAATACAATTGTAACGATTTAATATAACAACGGATGTAAAAATAATTTTATATATAAATACAAGCAAACAACTTGATATAAGTATAGGTACAGTGGCGCAACCAGGATTTATTCAAGGGGGGGGGGTCCAAAAAAATTTATTTTACTACTTTTTTCCTGTCCTTTTCCTGAGTATATACATACATTTCATTTTTTAATAAACACAATTTGCCGGGTTTAAGACCAATAAAAAAAAAACAATTATTTTATCGAGGTGTTATCGACGAAATACCTGTGTTTGTATGTACCTGTATTTTGGACTATGTCCAAATTTAATCTAATAACCAGGGCTCGTAAGTTCATGCATCTGCATGTTTTTTTTGCTACACAGGAAAACATGCTAACTGAGATACAAATCCGTTTCATAACGATAGTAATAATAATATGAAGTCTGATAGTGCATGTTTTTGCATGTTTTAGGTGTAAAGGCATATTTGGCATATGTATATTCGATTCTTTACAGTCGTTAGTCCATATTATTTCATAAAAATATTTTTAGACCAATATGTATTTGAAAATGTTTCTTGTTTCTTATTTATTTTCCCGTTTACAAAATGAAGTGTTTTGATTTATTTTTTTTCTCATGTGACTACCTAGTGTCCTAGTACATACCTTTATTTAGATTTTATGCGGTTTACGTAATACCGCGTAAACGATGCAATCGCTACCACTACCAACCTCCACCGTACAAAGTCCGTCATCGAAACGAACCTGTACAGGCATGTACACGCGTGCAGCTTCTCACCAACCCGTAATTATAATTTTGTACATTGGTACAGTTTATAAAAAAACCGTTGGCATTAAATTGAAGAATTAGAATAGAGTTATTCGTGGACGAAGGCATTATTTTTTATCTAAAAGATTTGCGACTACTTTTGTGAGAAGAAATATTAATGGATTAATTAGTTCTCTGAACTCAATCATGAAATTTGCCATTAGTAAATTAATATCTGGAAGAGGTGGAACTGTATTATTAGGATAAGTGTTAGAAGTAGCTTGTGCATAGGTATAATTCGAAACAGGTGGGTGTGTTGTGGAGGCTTTCACTGGTTTTGTTTCTCGTACATATGTATTCTTAGGATTAATATTATGAGATACCTGGTTGTTTTGCTTTGGTTTTATGCGTCGTTGGAGGTCCCTGTAAATCGAGCAGCCTTTATAATTTGACGGATGGTCTCCAGAGCAGAGTGCGCACTTTGCAGGGGCATCCCGGGAGTTTGGACAGTCCGACGTCGTGTGTTGGGCACCGCATAATACATAGATATATACTAATACTAATATTAGTATATATCTATGGCATAATAGCATCAATACCATAGATTATACACGATGCCATAGAGTGTACATAGTGCCATAGAGTGTACATGATGCCATAGAGTGTACATGATGCCATAGAGTGTACATGGTGCCATAGAGTGTACATGGTGCCATAGAGTGTACATGGTGCCATAGAGTGTACATGATGCCATAGAGTGTGCATGATGCCATAGAGTGTGCATGATGCCATAGAGTGTACATGGTGCCATGGAGTGTACATGGTGCCCCATGGAGTGTACATGGTGCCATGGAGTATACACGGTGCCATAGAGTGTACATGGTGCCATGTATTGTACATAATACCATAGATTATATATAGTGATATTTATTCATAACATTATTAAAAATATAAAATTATTTTTTAAATTGAAATGTAATTGTACCATTGGGCCTTGTGCCAGTTATATAATATAATAATAATAATTACATTTAAATTAAAATAAAAGGTATAGTAATGTTATTATGTGGCTAATGTGTATTGCAAGTTGCAGAACTAAGTTTTAGAACTATGGAATTGGAGTGATCTTGTTTTTTTTTTTTTTTTGATCTTAAAATTTACATTTCCGCTTCGACACCTGAGGCCATTAGCGTTACATTAAAAGAAAAAAAATACATATAAATATATATATAATTTTACAATATTGGTATTTTATCTTAAAGTAAATTTATTAATTTAGTTGCTTTTAAGAATTCTATTGTGTTGATTTCGTTTTCTGGGTTTGGGCCTAAGCTGGTTCCGACACCGTGACTTATGTTTAGTTCTTCTCTTTGTGTTTGGAATGATCTGAATTCATCAAAATGTGTTTAATTGTGAGCGTGATGCCGCATGCTTAATCTTGTTTTAATTTATTACTTGTACGTCTAAATAATAATTAAAAACTTAAATGAAAAACATAAATTTAAATTAAAAAACAAATAAAGCACAACATATGAATATATTTTAATATTATTGAAAAAACTAATTACTTTCTTACCGAGCAAGCAGATTAAAACCCTACATCGAGCGTACTAAATCAACGCAAGATTACCGAAAAAATATCTAAATTTAAAGTAGGTGAAAAAGTCCGTATAAGTACCCAAAAAGGTGTTTTTACTAAAGGGTATCTATCAAATTGGTCGGCTGAAATATATTTTACTATAGCTAAAATAAATAAAACCGCACCACCAACATACATGTTAAAACACTGTTTCCCAACCTGGGGGGCGTGTAGACATTTATTGGGGGGCGTAAGCAGTCATTACAAAATACCGTTTTTATTTTAAAATATATGGAAAATATGAAAAATTAATGGCGACCGGTTATTGAGTATTGATAAAGAGACATAAATATAATCAATAAAGATATTGATAAAGTATTAATAAACAAACATTGAGCCAGACATAAAAAAATTGTATAAAGAAAAGTGTTGCCAGCCTTCACATTAATAAATTGTAAATTTCATTAAATTATAATACTTACTATTTTACTATGATTTATATTTTATAATTATTATCATTAATAAAATTGAATTCATCTCGGATATTTTTTAATTTCTTTGTAAAGTACACAAAAAAGTGATATATTTTTCATGTTATAGAAGGGGGGGGGGCGAGATTTTCGAAAATCTACAAATGGGGCGTGGAATAAAAAAGGTTGGGAACCACTGTGTTAAAAGATTATACCGATAACCCTAAAGCGGGTTGTTTTTATTCCGAGGAAATCTCGAAAACATATTACACAAACGTTTATTTAGTCGAAAAAATAATCAGGAGAAGGGGTAATCAGCTGTTTGTCAAGTGGTAGGGATTCGATGATACACATAATTGTTGGATAAAAACGAACGATATTAGAAAATAGCATTAGTATCGCGATGAACGTGTTCGGTGAAACTACTGACGGACTTAGAAAAAAAACTATCTCAAGGATCGAAGAATCAAGCAATAAACTGGTATACGATCTAGCTAAGATAAAAAATCTTATTGAAGCACAAGAAGTCAACAATAAAATACTTTATGATAAAGAAGCTGATACACATAACCAATTAGAAGATATTAATAAAGCTCAATTTAATATTCAGTCTAGGTTAGATCAAATAACATTTTCCGATGACAGTTTGATTGAAACTCGAAAACGGATAAACGAGATAAATATTCATATCCCAGAATTAGCTTCAAAGTTTATCTACGCTGAAAAATATTCAAAAGCAGCTTTAGCAGGGATAAATAAAAGTATTTCTATAATAGCCGATCGGATTCATAAAATCGAAAGAAATCGCAGTCTTTTAAACGACGACTAATAATGTCTTCGGCTATTATAGATATTCAATGTATTTTTAAAAATAAAAATAAAACTATGACATAAGCCAAGGGGGGGGGGTCCGGACCCGAGGCCACCCCCCCTGGGTTCGCCACTGTATAGGTATTATGATATAATTTAATAACTAATTGAAAAAATATTGTTTCTAAGTTATGCTGAACTTAAATTTTATCTATTGTTTTATCGTCCAACGGTTAAATTGTATAGGCATCAGCTATTTAATATACTTTTGGTGGTTTTTTGTCAACACATTTTCCGAGTTAAATATGTCGTATAATAAATACTATTTTAAATGTGAATTATAATAATTTTCGCCTTTAATATTAATCGCCAACACGCGAAACACATTTAGCAATATTAAATGCGCATTATCTGTACGAAAATCCGTAGTAATTTTATACTGCAGGAAATCTAGTAAAGGGGTATCGGGAAAAACATCGTAAAATGAAGAGAGAGGGTTTTGTTATATTTATCCCGTTATTCACGTCCGTCTAGTGTCCACACCATGGATATATATTGTACACACGAGTATATGCGACAGTACTGTGCGCACATAAGTTATATTTTCGAACATTGCCCAGAGGGCAAAATGTGTCGTTTTGACTGTTGAGCAGTGCCGTAACTACCCTCCGTGGCGCCCTTGGCGAATTTTATTTTGGCGCTTATTTTTGTTTTATTTTATAGGTATAATTTTTATATAAATGTAATAATATAACGTTCTTAAAAAAACCATACAAATAAATCAAAAAGGCACAATACTCATTGTAGTGATACTCATTATTATAGCTGTTCGTCGTTCGTGCCCACGATACGTGTCTATACATTTCATACACTCCAAAGTAAAATAATATAAATCGGCGTATACTATAAATGTAAAAGTAGTAAACACTATAGCAAATAAACATCGTCAAGGCGCAATCCGGTATGTAATTTTTGGGCGTTACACGTTTACGCGGAATACGAATAAGACTTTAAACAGTTTACGGAAAAAAAAATTTATATGAAAAAAACCAATTTTGATTGAACTCAAACGCGCCCCTTGCTTTACTGCGCCCCTTGCTTTACTGCGCCCTTGGCAAGCGCCCACGTGGCCAACCTCTAGTTACGGCATTGCTGTCGAGAGCGGAAAACTGCGGTGCCGCCGAAGACGAGAGATTCGCTTGAACACGCGAGACGGGTACGGGTAAAAAAAAAAATTTGCATTTCGCCCGGTACACACGGTACGCATACACACGACGGTCGTCGCAGCGTCCGGACGTCTTCTTCGACGTGGTCCCCGAATACCTAAGGCGTGAAGTTTATATTTATCGGTCTATTTTTACGGGCCTGCATGCATCACCGTCGCACGCACGCGCCGCGCTCGGATGTTACGTCGTCGGGTGTGTACGGACCCATCGGGCAGCGTTGACTTCCGAGATTTCGCGTCGCCACCGGAATAACATGCGTACCGCCGGACCGCGCACGAGTTTGGAAATTAAACGAAAATAACATACTTGATGAGCAGCGGTCGAGATCCGTATCGTTTTCGTGTTGCCCAGTCGGGGGTATCTGTAATATCGTAGCAGCACTGTAATTTGTACCGCGATATCCTGCTCACCGTCGTTGACCGATACACACCCGCGCGCGTTCACGTCGACCGAAAACGAAAAGGATAACTATTATGAACGACAAGAAGACCCAATTGGTTCTCAACCTCAACGTAAGTACCTGTGCACAGTAAGAGCTTTCACCCGGTGTAATTTTTGTCCACCAACAACGCAACGCACGTGAATCGTGTACAGCTGTTTAGTCGATGATATGTTTTACGTTTTCATCCCGTTTCCGGTGAGGAGCAACAACGGGGCTAGGGACTTTCCGCAATGTCAGCGAGGTGGCCGACGAACATATTCTTGCCAAACCGTGTAGCGTACCGAAATCAGTACACGTATACGCCCCAGTTAAAAGATTATGCGCGTACTGTAATAGCTGTCTGTCAGCTATTTCAAAGCAATTGTTGGTTACACAATTTTTTCGATTACTGAGACGTCCAGTCCATTTCGTGCGCTATTCATGGTTGCCACTGATCTTTATTATTACAAGTTTTTTCACATTTTTTTCTCGTACGGTAAATTATTATTATTATCTTCGTCCGCTTAGCTGTTTTAATAAATCCACGACGATTTTTTACGCGTCCCGCGCATACCATTTCATCTAGTTGATGATTCGATAATATTCTGACGATATTTTATAGCCCGTTTTCGTTGTTCCTACATACGTGTTCTTGGTCACTTGCTAACTTTATGTGAAAAGTGAAACCGGATACTAACATTTTTCCACAACAAAACAGATGTACGAAGGTAGATTTAAAGAATCTCGACCAATGTTTTTAATCTCATCTGTGAAGACTTTTGGAAAATTGCCTACTGTGGATTCTAATTTCTGTCGAAATGTTGAATAACATTCTTGAGATAAACATAAGATTTCATTAAGTTTGAGGCGATTTCCAATTTTAACCTATTCCCTTCTTAAATGGTAATATTAAAATACTTATGAATATTTGGTAATTTATAAAATTATTATTTATTAAAATATATGTTCTTGTTATATATATTATTCGACATCTTTTAAAATCCGTAAAATTGCTGAAGTACTTACTATTTATTTATAAGAATCAAATTAAAACCTGAAAACTGTGGTAAAATTAATTCAAATATACTGTTAAAATTGAAAGCAATAACTTAGTGTTGTTTCATTTGTTTGACTATATAATCATAGTTATTAAAAACCCCGACACAGTAAATAGTTATGCAAATGACTTATGAGCATATGACCTTTATACCGTGAAGTATAATTTACTTCAAATTCTTATGTTAAAAACTAAATTCTAGATATTTATCTAAATACTTAACCTAAATAGGAGTAGCCGGTAAGTAATCGATACATTTTCAGCAATTACGAATTGAGAAGTATTTATATATAATTAACTGTCCAAAACAAATGTTGCACAACTTAACCAAAAATAACCAAGAACCACAACACTCACCTATAATATTTATTTAAAATCGTATAATATTAGTTAACATTTAAAGCATAATCATTATACAGTTAACTTGATATTGTCGATACTCGATGGGTATGTAACAAAACTGTTATTCTTCTCCGCCCCTAAAAATGTATTGATCTATAAAGTTATTAGCCTTGAGGTGAGGTTCATTTGTTTCATTTTAATGTTCATATATCATATAGGTATGACTGCTTCATGAACTAGAAAAATAAACAAGTTTTCGTGACGTAGTCAGTCTTATCGATCTCACTTAATATTTAGCTTTTTTTCACGTAAAAAATAACATGTATGACGTCATCATTATTCTTCTAGTAAATATCTTATCTTATACCTAAACTTAATATCTATTAGAATTTCGAATGCGTTTACAATAAAATAATGAAATATGTTGTATATGCTTCGATTCTCGAGCTAATTAACACATACAACAGTAAATAAAATTTACTAGAAACTGAAAATACATAATTATAAGTATTTAATTAATTTATTTAAATTTCATATAGCTGATCAAGTTAGATCACAAAGATTATAAATAGTTACTTAATTTTAAATCTATAAATAATTAGTTGATCGTGGATTCCTAATTAAAATAAATCATCTTTAACGTAAAAACATATTTATTAAAAAAAAAGTTTAATTCGTAAATTAATTTTTTTTTCGAAATGTAAAAATATTAATGGTTAGTTACCAATTTGAAAAATGTATATAATTCTTTAATTTGTTTTGATTAATGAGTCTGATGTTGTTATGATACATTCCATGTAGGTTTTAATATAACTATACTTCTATAACGATAATTAAATTAAAAATCGTTACGCTATACTAGACATTGTGACAGTGTGTTGTTATATATTACGAATTACGATTAGTGATCTAATCATACGTGTATACAACAATTGTACTTTTTTTCACTCTCATTTCTTCAAATAATTTATCATTTTACATTACGGTGTGAACAAACTGTGAACATATGATATATACCAATGATACACGTTTCAATAGTAACACCATTTGTTAGCATATTCATGTTTTATAAAAAAAATGTCATTTTCAAATTGAAAAAGTTAATCAACCACTAATGGTGTTATAACGATAAGAACTAGCTTATACTTCGGTATAGTAGTTATTAGAAATGCACTATTAAATACACTACATGTCTACAATTCTATATTATTATATGGATGAGTCAAATATGATCTATAGATCTAAATCATAATATAGCAGATAAACATTTGAGTACGCCATTTATAGTTTATGTTTAATTCATAGGCTCTATGATTGTTTTTAGTGTTTTTTTAGAAACACATTTTTAAGATTATTTTATATATTTTTTATTGATAACAATGATAATAATATAACACATTTATTGTTTTATAATTCAGAACTAAAAGAAAATGTTTCTATTATACAACATTTAAAGATAGTTTATAATTCGTATAAGTATACAGGGTGTCCCAGGTCTATTTGACTAATGCAATAACTTTTTTTCTATTCAATATTTATATTTTTAAGTTTTTTTTTTTGTAATGATTTGTAGAGCCCTGCGCTATAATTTGTATATCTTATACTTTATTTTATTTTTTACAACAAAAATAAATAATTTAAATTTTGTATTTAGTGATTACTGATTAGCAAGAAATAAATTTGAATTTTAACACACTTTGAAAATTGTTTAAAAATTAACGACTTAACCAAATTAAAAGTTTTAAACGCCAAAATGGTTTTTAAATACTCATTTATGAAATAGCTATCTTGGATTATTAGAAAAATATTAAATACAAAATTTAAATTATTTATTTTTGTTGTAAAAAAATAAAATAAAGTATAAGATATACAAATTATAGCGCAGGGCTCTACAAATCATTACAAAAAAAAAAAACTTAAAAATATTGAATAGAAAAAAAGTTATTGCATTAGTCAAATAGACCTGGGACACCCTGTATATATGTAAATATTTATTATAATGTTATCTGGTTATCAAAAATCCTTCTAGGTATAGTTTAAATAAAAATATTGTTCTGTATGTTGTAACATTTTTTTTAAATTTCTTATTATTTCGAACTACAATTTAAATTCTCTGGAGAAATGACATGCAGAAAATATTTAAAAAAAATAACATGTACACATTTATATATAGGTACACACACATTGAGTTAGTTTTAAATTATATAAGAATTGAATGTACTTTACAACCTAAAAACACGAAGGTGATTTTTATTTTTAAAACGACCTTAGAAAAGATTTATTTCGTAGTTAATTTTGTTTATATAATTCATGAATATTCACTTGTAACATTTTCCTTAAGAGTACATTAAGTATTAGTGGACATTTAGTTGAAATTTAGTTAATAGCACAATGCCACAATGGAAAAATAATTTTAGCATATTGAAAAAAATTTCATATCGATTGGTAAAAATATTGTCTAAAAGAAAGATATTGTTATCCGAAGTGTACAATATTTAAGATGTAGTAGATATTTTACAAGAAAAAAAAAATCAAAAAGTTTTATTATAGTATTTTATTATATAGCTATTATATATCTTGATGTAGGGTAACTAGTAAAATCTGAATATTGAATACAGACTGTTTTGAAATTGCCACGGAGTATCTAATTTTGGATTGTTGGAAAACAATTGCCATTTTGGCTCAGAAACACATTACTGTCAATGGGCGACGAATGATCCTGTGACATTTAAGTGCATAGATTTTTTAAAACTCGTTAAATAAAATTTACAAATAAAATTCAAGGTCGTATATAAACAAAGGGTTCAAACTTCAAATTGATCCCGCCTCCCTAGCCAAAGAAAATCAACTTTCGAATTAGCAAACAAATTGAATGATAAGTGTTTATATTTATGTGTCACTGCTTGTTGGCTATAAAATGTGAAATAATTATTTTATTCCGTAATTTAATTTTAAATTATATCAATAAACGAATGCATTTTTGTTCAAAGTATGCCGAAATAACTATTGAAATTAACCACATATATTATAATTATATTATTGTCGTCTCGTTGGTTAAACTGTTGAACAATGTTTAGACATTTTATCTAAATTTCTACATGCATATAGATTGCTAGCTATTATTACCCAACAGAGTGTTCTATAAATCAATGGCGGTAAAACGCAAATGTTAAGTTATAAATACCACCTTTGCAAATCTTATAATTTTAAATAATACAATATTGTCTGTAAATACTGGTAGTGTTGCACTGCTGCCAGCATTTCCAAACTCAATATATAGATTATTACTTACGAATAACATTAAGCAAATTATTGAAAGAAAACTTTTTACTAGGGTTTATCTTATTTTATTAACATAAAAACCAGGTGGACTCCCGTTCAACGTGTATTATATTAATTTTAAACTTTTAAAGAAGCAATAATAATAAGCTATTGCATTCGAAAGTCGACGAGTGTAGGGACGCTGGTTCAAGACCCGTGCCGTCGTATATTTTTTATTCAGTCAAAATGTTCACACCTATAACATGGTCTCATACACGTCAACGTAGGGCAGTGTCAAACGAATCTGAACGAAGATTGGTGTAATTATGTATATATATATATATGTATTGAGTTGTATTAATTGTATCACTTCAATGTACCACAAAATAAATCAGTTTTTAATATTATATTTCCATTGGTTAACTAATCTTATAACACAAAATTTAGAACTTATTTTAACAAATTTTTTTTTTACTTTATTAGTAGACTTAAAAAAATACCATTATTTATAACCATAGCTATTTTCAAACGCAATCAGTTGTGTTAAAATTCAAAATTATAAATTTTTATTAGTATACGTATATCACCACAACGTTAAGCATGTCTAATCTTTTAATTTTTTTAAAATATGTAAAATGGTTTAGTTGCCCTTGGAGTACAAGCCATATAAAATAATATAATTTATTTTATCAAAATAAATATAAACGCACGTTTGACAAAACTCAACATTATTATCTAATTATTTTTCAGTTTTTCTTAAATATTGGACAAAATTCATAGAAAATCAGTGACTTTTTCGATGGTTTTATTTTACGATCTTTTGAAATACTTATTATATATGAGATTATATAATTTTATTATTATCCGAAAAAGTGTTACAGAAAAAAACATTTGGAAAAATCAATACATTCCTTCGCTTTGATTCCAAAATATGATTGAATTGATGTTTTAAAGTCGATAACAGTAAATAAGGGCGATGTGTAGGCGAGCAAGTATACACAAACCTATATATTATTTATTTTTAAGACACGTCCTACGCAAAAATTGAAAGCATTTCATCGCTAAAATAAAATTATCATTATTACTTTTTGAATGTATAATAATACTGTATGTATAGATCAATATTTATTTTAGACGGAATACATTTGGTAGGTGGGTCATAATTATAATACATTACAACGATCAAATTGTTCGTAAATTCATTCATAGTTTAACTTTACCAACAGTTGGTATTATGTAGGTAGTTTGTTAAACGTTTGAAGATTAAGTACATTTTTGATAAATTGTCAATCTGATTAGAAATATATATTCTTACTAGAAACTTCATTATATATATATATATATTTAAAAAAAATATTCATCATCATTCATCACATATAATGCGTTATGTAATCAATTAAATTAAAAATATATAGCAGTGAATCACATACATTGCGTCATTGCATATTAATTTTAATATTATTATAGTCTTAGTAAAATCCAATTGTATCTGTAGACTGATTATGTAAACAAACACTACAATGAACACGAATACATTTTTAATATTGGAAAAGCAGCTAAAAATTACTAACAGTTCTATTTGACCTTTATACATATTGGATAAATCAATAGTTTTCACTAAATATATACGCGAGTTTGCCTTGTCAGTAATGTGAATGAAAAGAAAAAATAAATACTGCGATATTTGAGAACTGAATAAATTAATATAAATTTTAAATTTCTCATAATCGATTACTTCGAAACATTATCAAAACCATAAAAATAGGTTGTTAAAATTAAACCTGTCATTGAAATGTTGAATATTGCAGGAATGTAGAATGAATAATAAATAACTTTTATCGACGTTTTCATATTTCTATATACATAATTATAATTAATCTACAACTAAAAATAAACTTTACATAAAATAATTATTGTCATGATTCGTCGTTATCATATTAAAAAGAAAAACTATATTATCATATAATGATTTAAGGAGTATTTAAAAAACTCAACTTGTATGGATATTTTAGTGCACTTAAATAAGATCACATTAATACATATTTATTTCATTATATTTATCTTCACACATTTAAGAAATAAATTATATACATACGAAATTTGCAAACCTTGATCAGTCGAATTTCGAATATTATATATGCGGCTGAGTGGTTTTCTATGAGGCGCTATTATAGCTAAATATTCTACTCGTGACATGTTCTCTCAGATTCGCAAAATTTATTCATAAATTTATTTCATTATACTTATTATTTATATTTTATGTGATATAAGTATAACTCAATTATTTGACACCAGAGTCATATACTTTTTTGAAGTTGAATAACGCTTGAATAATATAAGACTGACCACGATCATAATTTGATTAATTTGACTTATTATTAAAATTTTTATTTATATTAACTTTATATTATAATATCGAATTTATTTAGTTACCTACCTATATAGAGCGTGCAATTATAAAAATGTTAAAAACAATTTTACACTTGACCGTGAAACTTATAATCCAAAGATCACTAGAGTTTATTTTAGCTAATGCTTTTTGCCCGTCTATTTTTAGTCTTTTAGCAATCGTATTTAATTGCAATTAAGTTCCAAGTACCTACTCGAAACAACAGATGATATCAGTATAACTTTAAAAAGGAACATTTTAGTTTATGAAGTATTGTCACTCGACGGGTGTACGTATTTTTTTTTTCAAATTTCTGATTAAAAATAATTTATTTAGTTTGAAAAAAAATTCGAAATTTCCTTTTTTTTACAATTAAACGTTGTACTGTACATAAACCCACCATATACAATTGGTGAACTTTTATTAAATTTACTCGAGTGTGTATTACTATTGTCTATAATTGTTTGCAGTATGATTCTTCTAATTAATATCTTACAGCATTTATATGTACATTGATATATTTTTGTTATTATACTCCTCATCGACCGGCCTGTGTACGAGTGAAAAATGTACATGGTATTTATAATATTATACAAACAAATGCCAGGATTTCCTGTGCGTTTTCTTTCTAAGTTTACCGAAGATTCTTCTCAAATTCGTCACGCCTTTATAGTAAACATTAGGTATCTATAGAACGATATCGAATTACCGACACGGGATTCGCGTTGTAAAGTGATCCGCGATGATTGTTGGAAACTATAGTCGGTGTTAATTATAAGTTAAGGCCGTCATATGGCTACGTTCGAATTTGACACAAAAAATGGCAATCAGGAAAGTACATAATGTATGCTTATAGTACGGGCACCGTGTGTTCGACACTATTGCCTATATCGGTGTAATACGAAGAATCATCAGGTGGCGTATTTCGGTAAACAAGTAGCAGTCGTACGAATAGTATATAAACTGCGATGTAATTATTGATTACTGATGTGAAATGTACTCCCCTTGGCTGTGTAACCAGATATGAGATAATGAATAATACGTAAACGCGAAATATCGGTTGAGTATATAAGAACAAACGAGAAAGTTAAAAACGCAGTGTATAGGAATCGTCGAGTGTTTATAAAACACGACCGAGTAACTTAATAATGTTTCGTCACATGTTTTCCTCGTAACTTCGAAATGCCGGCGGTGCGAAGGTGGATCGTATAAGGGGTATACTTATATAATGCGCAATGACGGCTGTGGTGTTCAGCGGCCGGGGAACGGTACGCAAAGTGAAAAGGCGTGTTTTGCACAAGTTCAAGTACAGGCGTTACATTCATATTTATCATATGCGTCGTACAGATATTACGGTGTGTGCGTGCGCTACAGTAGCGCGGTCGCAGGAAACGCGATAAGTTCTCGACTAGGAAACGGAAACGGCGGGGCCAATAAATTCATATGAATAATAACATTATGTGCCTATACGAGAATAGTTATTACTTATTACTGTACACGGGAAATGTAAGGGAATCCGTTTTTGTTTAATTAATTGACATTTTTCAGAGGACGTGTGATTTTGAAAAAACGAGTTGCGCGATCACTGCGACTGCTGTACGCAATAAAGCAAGAGTCCCCGAACCGCGGTCGGTGCGCAGGGTTCCACGTCCGGTCGACGGTTTCGATTTTAGGGCTGTCCTAAAAAAAAAAAAAAACCCAGTCCGAGAACAAGAATTGAGTTAACCTAAAATAAACTAAAAGTCCACGGTTTAGCGTATCATTTAGTCCTGATAAAATGACTACCGCAGACGGGCGATAAAATAATATGCAAATTTTTTTTCCGTACTCCTCGGCCCTTATCGCTGCCCGGGCGCCGCACGAAAGTCTCCGGCAAAGCTCTCTCGCGGTCAAAAGTTCGCGTTGTACAGCGCATAGATGGCGTTTTCGCAACGTACATGCAGCAGCAGCAACGGTTTAAACGTCGGGAAATTCGCACGGTCCGACGTTGCCGGATTTGATTTTCGAATACGATTTTTCGGTCGTCCCGGGCTTTGGGGTCCGCCACCGCCGCCGCCGCATCTAATCTGCACACCCCTAGTCGGTTATTGCAGCGGCGGCGCGTATTGATTTTGCACAGTCGGCGGCGCGAGGCGGCTGGCGCGGCCGTCGCCACTGCACACCGCGACCCGCGCCCCCACACGTCTCGCCGACACCGTTCGATACACGAAGCACCGCGTTTCCGCCCCACCGCGTTGTACACCCCGACCGTATCCCTCGACCCGCCCCTCGCCGCCCCCGGGCTCTCGTGTTTTTATTACACCCTCGCGCGCACTACCAACCTAAAAGCACGCAACCCCCGCGCCCCGCGGTCACGAAACGACTGTCTGCGACCGTTGGGGCTGCACAATCGCCTTGACGTTGAGATATTATACGTAGTACACACAGCAAACCGGGATGGGTAAGAATAAATGTAATACGGTCGAAAATGATGCCACCCGATTCGCGCCATGGTGTATAATCTGATCGAGCGCGTGTCTCGCGACATTTTGGATGTGAGCGCGAAACGATGTTTCAAATGTTTTACTATTTTTTCCGCGGCGCGTAGTATATTGTTTCTTCCGAGTTCAAGTGACAATAGTGTTTACCTCATGCAGTAGGTAGTATATAGTGTAAAAGCGATTGATAAAACACGACGCACCGTTTTCGAGGGACGAGACCGTTGGGGAGAAATGAGCAAAAAAAAAATCAAAATAAAGTGACTGATGGATTATAACGTAGAGGACGGTTGAAAAAAATAAAACACGATGGATCGAAAACAACTGCAAAATGACAAAAGGGTTGTAAATTACATGACTGTCGATGTAGGGGGCATGAGAGAGAGAGAAGAAATGAAAAGTAAAACTGTCGAGCATTTCGATCGACGAGGGATTAAAAATACGAAGTGCACGTAAAGAAGGAGAAATTCAGTACAGATGATTTTCATTTTACATACAATGTTATCGTGCGTACGCGTGTCATCGACCGCGGCAGCTATGTAATATTATAGTTATTTAAAACATACGCCGAAATTAGAACGAACGTCATACAAATTAACTGTGGCTCTGACACTCGTGAGCGCGCGAAAACGTATCGGTACAAAATATGTAAAACGCTGATTATTCATCATTTCAAACATTTTTCGTTTTCTTCGACGACTTCGGTCGAAAATTAGACAATAAATATTCGTTGTATCCGTAAAAATGGTAATAACATAATATTTGGTTGCACTTATCAAATAAAAATAATCGGGACAGTAAATTATAATAAAGTTTATATGCGATGTTGCACAAATTATGGCATTTCTAGTTAACAAATGTAAATCACGTTTGTAGTTTGTGTAATATTTTGACAACAATTATCGGTTTTCGATTGAAGAGTGTTTTCAGCAAAGTTGATTTTTTGGCATTGAACGTTTGAACACCGTTTAAATTGTAAATTCAAGATTTTTGCTAGAAACGAATGTATGATTTGGTATGATCACCGTGCACTACAAATAATGTTCGCAACTAAGAGCAAAAATATCTTAGTGCATTGTGATTTATAAAAACGATCCTATAAAAAAGTCAAGCCGTCCGTTTTTGTGTAATCGATAAAACTGATTCTTTGCATACCTGCCTGCCTAATACCTACATTTATCGGGTTTAAATTTTAATCGATAAGCCGAAGAGAGTTTCGAGAGGTATATAGGTTAGAGTCTGATACGATAATATTTTTTATTTTCAATCATCACACAAAATAATTTATGACGTTTCGAGGTATCTCATTTTTGCTGGATACCAACACCCATAATATGATGTCAGATGTGGCCACTTAAATGCCTTATGCAGGTCATACACACACACACAGGTGTATGCGGCATTTTCAGCAAGTGCGCACCAGTTACGCCCGTGGCAGTTGGCAACAATGGAGGGTCGTCGGGGGCCTTTGCCGTAATGACATTTGGGCGAGGGCGTCTCGCCGCTGGCGTTAAGCTCAAAAGGGGCCAGTTTAGTATCGGTGCCGTCCGCGGCAACACCGGCACATACATGACGTGAATTCGTGATTTATATCAAATAATTGTATAAAACATATTCACATTTACCTACTTATAAACAGTTGTGACTAATATTATTTGTTAAATAAACAATATTCGTTAAGCCGAGCGCACGCACCGGGCGTGGGTGAAAATGGTCACCGAAACCGGACAAGTAAGGCAGTTCTATATTTTTTAGGGTTGTTAATATTATACTTAAGTGCGGAAGAGATAATACGAATAGATACGTATGGTATTGAATTCTTAGGGATTTCGGTCTCTCACTTTATTTTTACTTTTATTTGAAGAAAATTTGAGAAAATTTTATTTGTTGTATTATGACAATTTAGCATTAAGTAGTATTTATTAGGTCAGTTAAAAAATACAAGATATCTAACTGTGTTAAATGTGTTAAAATAAAAACATTTGAAAAATTGACTTGCGTCGTTTGATTCTATGTAATATTTTGAACCAAACAAATAAAAGACTAACGAATTGTACCTAAATCCATCATTGATTCTAATTTTAATACACGTATAAATTATTGTGTACTAGTATGGTCATTTATCATCATAAAAAGTTAATGAACTTTGTTTTTATACCATTCCTGAATTATTTATCGAGTTTACGCTTATATTAATTTGTTTCTTAAATACTGAACGTGTTTTGAGTACAAAGCAACGTACGTATAACTAAAGAAAACAATAATACTTTTATCTATACAAATGTTTAGGTTCCAGACAGTTATAAATGTGGAATTTGTATAACATGAAGTCAAGATCAATATGATAAAATAATTAAATGCTAACCTAATTATTACAATTCAAAATTAAAGTTGATTATAATACCGAGCCGCAGTAAATTGTTTTAAAAATTGTGTATTTTATCAGACCACTTTTTTTATGATTTCTGATTAATATCAAGCTACTAAATTAATCTAATAAATACCTATTTGTGAAAACTACAAATAAATATATTGACATGTGATTATGTAAAGTCTACACACACACACACACACACACACACACACACACACACACACACACACACACACACACACACACACACACGCGCGCGCGCGCACACACACACACATACACACGCACACTTTATGTATATTTATGTATATTGTATATAAGTATTACTTTTTTGATTATAATATTAAAAGGTACATTAAACGAATAATACTAAACTTAGTGATTGTTTTGTTTCATTATTATTTTGTCATTGAAATATGAATTTAAAATCAATTGGTAATGAATATCTAAGCAAAATACATGTCTAATATATTAAGATATATGAATACTTAAGCTACGTTCTACGAATAAAAATATACAATTATTCCATTAAAATAAAAAATATTTCTATTTGTTGTTATGATATTACTAGTTAAACATAATACATGTTTGGTAATATTTATATTTAATTGCGTGTATTTTTTTTATAGGCGGAGGGGAGTACCTCTTCGTTTTTAAGAGCGGCTCGATCCGGAAATCTCGATAAAGTAATCGAACACTTAAAAAACAAAATCGACATAAATACATCAAACTCTGTAAGAATTAAAATTTATATACACTGTTTGAATATTTTACTTTGAGATTTAATTTCAGAATGGCTTAAACGCGTTGCACTTGGCTTCGAAAGATGGGCACATTGAAATCGTCAAAGAACTATTGAAAAGAGGTGCTAACGTGAATTCAGCCACTAAAAAAGGAAATACTGCCCTTCACATTGCTTCCCTTGGTATACCACTTATTAACTTTTTTATTTTTGTGTTGAATATTGATTGATATACTTATATACATAATGGATTTTCAGCCGGCCAATTTGACGTGGTGGTTACTCTTGTTGAGCACGGAGCATTGGTCAATGTGCAAAGTCAAAATGGTTTCACCCCTTTGTACATGGCCGCGCAAGAGAACCACGATAGAGTCGTTAAATATCTGTTAGCAAATGGCGCGAACCAAAACCTGGCAACGGAGGTATGAACATTTTACGCGTACGAGTTGATCTATAATTTTATAATTTATAATTCGTTTTTTAGGATGGATTCACGCCATGCGCTGTTGCAATGCAACAAGGCCATGAGAAGGTAGTAACTGTACTACTAGAAAATGATACCAAAGGTAAAGTGCGTCTTCCTGCATTGCATATTGCAGCAAAAAAAGACGACTGCAAAGCTGCAGATTTACTCCTTCAAGTGCGTATTATATATTTATCTAAACGGTGACGACGAACAAGAAACAAAACTTTAAATAATTTTTTTTTCGCATAGAACGATCACAATCCAGACGTAACATCTAAGAGTGGATTTACTCCCTTACACATTGCTTCTCATTATGGAAACGACGGTATTGCTAAACTTCTTCTTGCTAAAGGTGCTGATGTCAACTACTCCGCTAAAGTATGACATTTTACAGTGTTAACTATGAATTTAATTATTAATAATTTGGTATTTCAACAGCATAACATAACTCCTTTACACGTGGCTGCGAAATGGGGTAAAAGTAACATGGTATCTTTGTTGCTCGAAAGTGGTGCGAATATCGAAGCTAAGACTAGAGATGGCTTAACGGCTTTACACTGCGCAGCAAGATCCGGACACGATCAAGTTATCGATATGCTTTTACAAAGAAACGCCCCGATCAGTTCAAAGACTAAGGTTTGTCTGAGTTATAACATTTAAGTTTGCGATATTGTTCAACTTGAGAAAAAAAATTGTATTACTTATATGCACGACAATTGCACGAATAACCAATTGTTATTGTACCGAAATGAATTGAAGTCAAAAGAAAACCAATGTTTCGTTTTATTTTTAGAACGGTTTGGCTGCGCTACACATGGCGGCCCAAGGAGATCACGTAGAAGCTGCTAAAGTATTACTGACCAATAACGCTCCTGTCGACGACGTGACCGTAGATTATCTGACCGGTCTTCACGTGGCTGCCCACTGTGGACACATCCGCGTGGCTAAGCTTTTGTTGGAGAAACACGCGGATCCCGATGCTAGGGCTCTAAACGGATTCACGCCGCTGCACATCGCGTGCAAGAAGAACCGCATTAAAGTAGTGGAGCTGCTTCTCAAGTACAACGCGAGCTTAGAAGCTACTACTGAGGTGAGTAAATGCACGTCGGTTGGCCGAAACATCATCAAGATTAACTTTTCAATATGCATTTTTTACAGTCCGGCCTCACTCCGTTGCACGTCGCTAGCTTCATGGGCTGCATGAACATCGTAATATTCTTGTTGCAACACGAAGCCAATCCGGACCTGCCGACGGTGAGAGGAGAAACGCCATTGCATCTAGCTGCCAGAGCTAATCAAACGGACATCATTAGAATATTGCTTCGTAATGGGGCTCAAGTGGATGCCAGAGCTAGGGTAAGTGTGGACAATCTGAAACATCAACGGCCGTCGCGCTGGTTAATCGAAAACATTTTTGTGCGTAGGAGAAACAAACTCCTCTCCATATAGCGTCTAGATTGGGTAACGTGGACATCGTAATGTTGCTCTTGGCTCATGGCGCCGCAGTTGATTCGACCACGAAAGATTTATACACTGCCCTACATATTGCCTCTAAAGAAGGCCAGGAGGAGGTAAGAGCACTGATTATGAAACGCATTATGGATCACGTGGACACAACATATTTGCTTGATAAGTTTTGGTCTGTTAGAAGAGAATATTTTATTTAAAAACTTTAATATTGTGAGTCTTTCCTTATCCTTATATCATATTACCTACTTGAATTACACTTATGTTACTCCTTGTTCAGACGTTTCTGAATTGACGAAAATCTGGTGATAATTTTAATCGGTAAAATATTTTATCACCAGCAGAAGTAATAAGTTCAACAATTTTGACAAATCAATTATTATTTATACGATTAGTAATTATATCAATAGTTATGTTTGTACCAAATTCTTAAATTATTTGAGTCTGATTCTTCAATTCGAATTGAAAGTATGCTACAATTATGCTAAAATAATTTTCATTTATAAATTCAAAAATAATAACGTATTCAAATTAAAAAATTAATTTCAAATACATTTTACGTTCGTAAAAAAATATGAGTAGTAGTGTCTTTCTAAAATGTTGTCGATTGAGTAATTTAAATACGACGTAATTAATTTTCAAGCAAAGGATTCACTGCCATAATATTTTCATCAATATGTGTTCGTACTACTCGTAATTAAAAATGAATAATTAAATTGAATTTTGAATACCTTTGAATTAAAAAGCATTAGAAAATGAGAAAATATAAATACTGTGCCAAAATCGATAACGTTTATTTTAGTAAATTATAATTAATAAATCAGTATTACTTGAATTTGTTTAGTAATTAGTAGGTAATCTTCAAGCCTAACCTATTATGACCTTCCTTTATATAATACGAAGGCTTGAGATTCAATACATTTATCATCAAACCTATATTTTGATGTATGGGTTAATCTTTGTTAAAATATTTTGATTTTGATCAAACATACGCAAGAATTTAATAAATTATTTAATATCGCTATTATGATTTTTATTTCCTAATTAAAATTCAATAAAACTATTATACTTGGACAATTGGTATACTTATATCCAATATTAAGTTCAAAATCAAAATATTTTCACAAAGAGAGTCGTTTATTAATAATTAAACTATATAATATGATTATATTAATACACAGAAAATTTGCACTTATTGTTATACGGTTTAATTATTATTAATGTGAATGTTAGTATTTAGAAAATATAATAGTTTTAATATTATAACTTTAAAATGTTCATCATACTAGATGATGTTCGTACATTAAATATTTATAATATAGTGCTGTTAGTTTTTTTTTTAAGTTTCATAAAAGTTTACACGACATAAATGTTATATTATAGCATTAATTTGATCTCTTAATCGTTGTTAAAATTCAAAAGACATCTTTTTATTATAGTTTAATCGCCGTTAAAAACAAAACTAGAATATGAATGTGAATATTTTATGCTTAACCATTGTCATTGTTGTTTTCTTAAATTAAAAAAAATTATTAAAAATTTATAAACACGTTTTTGTTCGCTTCGCCTATTTTTTTTTTATTTTTATTAAGCCACTGCCAATAAAATGTATATTTCCCTTTACAAATTTCTTTTATCTTCAAAAAGCAAGCAAGTTATTTGGTATTTGGTAAAATCGATATTCATTGATTAGGTAAGTCCAAAGATTTAGTTATTCTTACAAATATTTTCCATTTCCCCAACCATATCTAAATTTGGCTAAATATGAGTAGCCTAAATCTTAACGCAATAATATATTTTGACTTACTTGCTGTAAAATATTTATCATGGGCACAGGCTTTAGCTTCACAACACTGATGCAATGTATAAACATATTTAAAAGCTTGAACATATTTTTAGAAAAAAAAAAATTATCTAACAGCATTAACTATTTTTACAAGCTTTAATTTTGTAAACTATAATTGTACACAAATTACTGAGTTGACAATGTGAAACACTGGACTTTTTTTTGTTGGCAGGTTGCATCAGTGTTGTTGGAGAATGAAGCCTCAGTGACAGCAACCACTAAAAAAGGGTTTACCCCTCTTCATTTGGCATCAAAGTACGGCAACATTAAAGTCACTAAATTGCTGTTACAAAAACAAGCTCCAGTTGATGCTCAAGGAAAGGTTAGTAATCATTATATTATTTTATAAATGAAGTTCAATTATAACATTTTGAACTAATGCACATAATATGAATTCTATTAATGTATTTGTTTAATACATTTCCTTTGAAAATGTATATAAATCCTTGATATCTGATGATCCGTAGAACCTTTTGAATTTCAAATTAGGAAGTATATTTATTTATACGTAAATGTGCAGTTACTACATTGATGTAAGGTTAAATTAAAATTATAATTTTTCTCAATATACTACACAAAATATTATTAAAATACTATTATATATTGATATTTAAATATTGGTGAATTTAAAATGCTTATGAGTTATTTTATTATTATAATAACCAAGTTATCTAATGTTCAGTATTTTCATTATTGTAGTTTCTTTCTTTTTAGTTTTAATTTTCAACAATTCTTAAACTTCTTATTAAATATCAATTTAAATATTTCATGACTACAATAATAAAAACGAGTGAAACTCCTAGGTCGGATGAGACTACGATTGGGTGAGATAAAAGGATAGGTAAATAATATTGCTGTATTAGTCGTTTTAAGAACTATTATCCATTGTCTTCGAAAAAACAACTCTGAGTGAAAGAAGTCGGGTGGATCAGATTATATTAAAATGGTTGAAGTAGTAGTAGAATCAATAAAATAAGTTTTTTTAAATAACTACTATCGTGTTATTAAAATTCGTAGAAATATCCAAATTTGTCAAAATCGCATTTTTTATTTTATTTATTTACACATATCTATGGGATAAGCCCAAAAAACAGTCGAATATAATATGGTAGAGGTAATCGTGTGATACGTGGTATTAAAGTGAGAGGGAGGGGTTGCTATTTGCTCCTCACGGTAAGACGGACGAGATGAGTTCCGAAGTAATTTGAAGAGGCGCGATGAATAAGAAGATTAGACAGAAAAGAAAGGTTAGCAGCATGTCGACGGTCGCCTAGGGTTGAGATGTTAAGAGCACGGAGGACAGGTGTGTAATCATGGGGAGAATGACGGATATTGAGTCTTGCTGGAGAAGTTGACAATCATACAATGAGTTAATCTGTTGGCACAATTTTATGTCATCGGCGAATATGAGAAGTTTCGAATGGTGAAGGACCGAATTTATAAGAAGGACGAATAAGAGAGGGGAAAGTACAGCACCTTGTGGCATACCATACGAAGGAGAAAATGGAGTTGAAGATGAACCTAGGGCAGAGACATAGAGATAACGATCAGATAAGCAAGAGTTTAACCAAGAGAATTAAATTAATGTTTATACAATTGTTTGCGACTTTTCGGTAAACGTTTTTTTTTCTCTACAAAGAAAATTTAAAAATCTCGAATCCATGAAATATAAACAAGTAGATTCTCGATATCGGTTGAAGATTTTTACAATTTTTTCTCTGTTTTCCTCAATTATTCGAAAAACTGTCGAGAAATTCAAAATATTACCCCCTTTCCAAAGTACCAATTAGACTGACAACTTTTGATATCAGAAAAGTACCAGCCACCAGGTTTGTTTATATCGGGGCAATCTTTTTGGTCAAAATTGTGTGTATTTTACAAACACAATTAAAAAAAATAAACCAATAATTCCAAGTTTAACTAAGAATATAAAAAATGTTAACTCAAATATAAGATACAATAATGAGTCAATTATCATAGCGAAATAAAAAGCGTAAAAAAAAATAATTATTATTTACACAAAAAAAAAGTTCAAACCCTGAAAGAAACATAGAATAGGTAGCAGAAGAAATTAAGATATAAAATAAACTCCACTTAAGGAAAAAAAAATTTTAATTTTATAATTTTTTTTTTAAAAAGGAGGCAAAATACAGTGATAGGAAATATAAGGATATCATTTGTAGATATTATTAAATATCACCATTAATTTTGAAAGTTAAATAATGTAATACATATCAATTTTTTTTTAATTATTTAATAATCATTATTGGTGAATTGTTAAGTAGGCATATTGTTAATATTTATATTAAATATATTTTACCACGATTTGTTTTATTTTTAAATCATTAGAACATAATCAACTTGTGATAAGTATTTAATGCTAGTTATTTGATAAAATTGAAAAAATAATTTGTTTATAAAAACTATTTTGATTTTATAAAATAATCAGAAATTATTTTTTAACTACGTATTAAAAGTTTTAACTCAAGTCAGTTGTCAGTTCATTGTTGTTTTTTTCCATTTTAAGAAAGAGAATATAACTGCTTTCATTTTATTTTCTGAAACATAAATCATTCTGTCATAGATATATAACTAAATTCTCATTAGATAATAAGTATAAAGTTTTTTTAAACTATTCAGAGAAAATAATAATTAGTTCAAATTAAATTTAGTCGTACGAAAATTTAATTTGCATAAAACTAATATATTATGCATATTATAATGTTATAAATATGATAGACATTTAATTGAATAATAATAGTCATAATAACATTTTTTTATTTTTACGGTGCAAAAGAAAAAAAAGTTGTTGGTAAACTTAATTATGTATAAGGTAAAACAAATCAATTTAAATTTAAAATTTAAATCCAAAGACAAAGAATTTTCTATTTTATTTAAGTTTTTATGGAATTAATAAATATAAACGTTATAATTTATAAACGGATTTTAATAGAAGCTATTTAAAACGTCTCACCAGGATTGAACTGGCAATATTTTGGTTGAAGATACAATTTTTTTGATGCTTATACAGTTATACATTAGATGGACGAACTATGAAATGCGATAAAATAACCAATATTATCGTTAATATATGTAAGACTAATCCATAAATGATCATACTTGTATGATTTTCCTTGCTATCCTTATCGTTGCAAAAAGTAAAACAACACAAAAAAGTGCCAAAAGTGATAATGTCCAGAGCTTAAATAATTTAAGTGCAAGGCGTATTAATAATTAGATAGGACACAGGACATAATAATTAGGGCCAAAAACATAAATACGAAAGACAGTCCGGAGTGCCATCTAATTTAAGTACCCTATCGGTCCCTCTCTATGGCTCTACGTCTGACGATTTTTTTATTTTTATTTTCATTATAATCATTGGTTAGAAAACAAAAACGATTTGGTGGGAAAATGTATATAAACGTTCATAACCTTAGTTATTTTATTATTTTGTTAAACTTTGATCACTGTTTTAATCCATATAGAACGGTGTAACACCATTACACGTAGCAAGTCATTATGACAATCAAGCTGTTGCATTGATGTTGCTTGATAAGCAAGCATCTCCTCATGCCACAGCGAAGAATGGTCATACTCCACTTCACATAGCGGCAAAAAAGAATCAGGTAATTATTACTTACAAATATTTATTATTTTTACAACCCATCCAAATTATCATCGGTAATTTAAAGATTTACATTTAAAATATTGACTACATTTTCATTATAAAATTGTTAATATTAATGGTAAAACCCTTTGATGGTGGGAGGAATTTTACATATACAGGCTCCCTAGAGTTTCTTTGTTGAATTTGAAGATCTTACTAAATTTTAAAGGTAAAGTTATTAAAAATATGCATTTCACTAATAATTTTAAACTATTTTTGACAATATTTTAAAATATTGTAACATAACATTTAAATAGGTACTTACAACTTAGTAAGTCATACCATTTAATATTTAGTTTGACCGTTTAATTTTAAGTAACAGTATGATTTCTTTAACTTACTTTTTACTTATAAATGTATTAAAAATTACTTATCGGATATCAAATTTCATACATTAATGTACTTACAATTTTTGATTTATTTCACTTAATCACAATATTCAAAAGAAAAATTGACATTCATGTCATTGAAACTTTACTGTAGATTATAAATATACTTCAACACACTAAAACATATTTTACTCATTAATAACATCTCTGTACACATTTCAACATAGATTATAATTTAAGACATAATATTTCATTGCCTTCATTTAACATCTCATAAATGTTTAACATATTTGATAGATTTATATAATTAAATTATTTTGTAATCGAATCTTGCAATTTTTTATTTTATTTTAAAATAACCAATATCATTAATATTTACAATCATAAAAATTTACTTTATAATATAATATAATGATTTGTCTACCTCCTATAATCTATGTCCTATGCTTGAACTAGAGATAGAGATTTAAGTCAGGGTAATTGTATTACATTATTCAAATAGTATTTTTATTTAGCTAACAATAGTTAAATTACCGCAAAAAAGAAATAATAACAAGTATATATAACATGTATATTAGTTAAAACAAGTTAAAAGCTGTAAAAAGAAGGTATACTTATATAAGCAATAGGAAAAATCATTTTTAGTAAATACTATATTCAAAAACGCAAATTAAAAAAATGAGCAATTTGTTTTAGATGGACATAGCAGTTACATTGTTAGATTATGGAGCAAAGGCAAATGCAGAGTCAAAGGCGGGATTTACTCCTCTACACTTGAGTTCTCAAGAAGGTAACGTCGAGATGACAACTTTACTTTTGAACCACAATGCTGATGCTAATTATAAATCAAAGGTAATGTACTGTTTGCCAAAACAAATATTAAATAAGAAAAAATAAATTAGAAATGTATCTACGTGTTAAATGTATTGAATAGAACGGATTGACACCAATGCACCTTTGTGCCCAAGAAGACAAACACAAAGTGGCTGCTGTGCTCGACAATTACCACGCCGATGTCAATCCAGAAACGAAGGTAATTAAATTATGATATGGACATATGGCACACATATATTAGCTGATGTTCTCGAACAATAAAATAGAACATCTATGGCAGTAAATCGTTCGAATTTCGGGAGTTAAAATTCGTATAAAAATAAAATAAGCCGGGAATATTATTTTTCTCGTACTCGCGCTCAGATATTATTATGTTTAGTTTTAATAAAAAATGTTAATACGTTGGTATACCTATGTGTTTGTATTAGGCTGGATTCACTCCATTGCACATCGCGTGTCATTTCGGTCAGCTAAACATGGTTCGTTTCATAACTGGTCGCCAGGGAGTCAATATCAACGCAACCACAGCTTCTGGATACACACCACTTCATCAAGCAGCTCAGCAAGGTCATTCGACTATTGTAAGCCATTTATTGGACAAAGGAGCTGATCCAAATGTATTGACTAGTGTAAGTTTACCGTTATTTTATTACATTGCTATACCAACAAGGAGATTTTTTTTAAATTTTTAAATGTCTCAAAGTAATTTAAAAGAACGCAACGCAGTAGGTTATGGTGTAGTTGAAATCAAACGACTTATAATAAATATTAAATGTACATACAATATACATATATACTCATATACAGTCCATTAAAGTGATTACACTTTTAACATATTTAACACGTCAAGTGCAGACATTTAAATGAATAATATCCGTTACATGGGTAGTATGATACTACACATAAAAATATAGTGTAAACATTAGTAATAATATTGTGAGTATTATTATATATTCTAAGTGACCAAGTCAGATATTTAACGATGCACTAATTCACCTTTATTACATACTATTAAATCATGAAGTATTAGGAAACTTCATGGTTTAATTTATATAGAGACACAAAAGTTCATAAAATATGATGACTATTTTAACGAGATAATAGTGTTCCGTGCCTCATGACCATAAAAAGTAAACGTGGCAAGGTTTAATTTTTCTTGTTGTAGTTGGTAAAAACTTTATTGGGTATAGTTAGTGGATAAACCCTGTACAATAATTTATAATAATAACACAAATCTCTGCAATAACTCATTCGACTAATATACAAGCGAATAAATTGTTATTTTTATCTTTACAATTACTATAGTTAGTATATTTTTTTTTATAGCAAGGACAAACTGCTTTGTCCATTTCTCAAAAGTTGGGTTATATAAGTGTCGTCGAGGCTTTGAAAAATGTTACAAAAACAGCACCTTCGTCGACTTCGGATGAAAAATACAAAGTTATTTCTCCAGAAACTATGCAAGAAACGTTTATGTCAGACTCAGAAGACGAAGGTGGTACGTAAAAACAATTTAATTATAATACGGAATACTATAACATTTGAGACATTATCAAGGGAGGTTGAACAGGTTATGTAACTCACTATTCAATAATAATATAAGAATACAATAATTAAATTTCACCGTAGAAAAAGGCTGCAAGTTATTAAAAAAAAAAAAATGCTTTGTGAAAAAATGTCTAATATGTCCATTGTACACGGTAGACACTAATAAAGCATAACAAGTAAACTGGTCAGGTTGATGAGTGTAATACATTTCGAGACGAAATTGTTAATAAATATAGATTATTGTTTGACTAATTATATGCTTAATTAATTCTAGTATTAACATATAACAGTACGATGTACGTAGATAAGATTACAAAGTAATCGTAATAGAAAATGATACTTCGCGTCATCAATTTTTATTAATTACTAGACCAAAAAATGTAAAAAAATAACTAATGAACAATTTTATCGATAATTTATTTTAATTTGAATTAATTTGCACTATGCACCTATGTATAATGTATTGAGATAAAATAATATTACTTATTACTATTAATATAGCAGTTGAAATATATTTACTTGAATTTCAATTTTGCTCATGCGTAGAGCATATTATGCATATTTAAAATGCGAATCTGTAGATTTTTCTTTACGATAGCACCCGATTCGACCAAAAAATTTGCTTTGATCCATTTCAATATTTTAACCAGGCATATAAATTTTATGCGCTTTAGGCGGCATTCATTTTAAATGCTCGAGTAGTCAAATGAAAACAATTACGTTAATAAATCGTATGGTACGATATATTTTAATCTCACAACATTATGTAAAACACGCATTTGTCAATGATTTAACGGCTGAATGAGGTTTAATACATAAATATATTTTTTAATAATTACACGAGGGGTATTGATAAAAGCTATTCGTGCGTAAATGTACTTCACACATGCGATTTTTCGTGGATTTTGATTCGCTATTTGCAACGACTTAATGTCACCATAACATATATCAGCGGTTCCCAAACTTTTTCAGCCTCGAAGCCTTTTTTTAAGGAGAAATTTCTCGTGGAGCCCCAAGGAACATTTAACGTTAATTTGCATTTGCCTGTGCTGGGCGTGTATGAAGCATAATTAACACGAACTGTATACATACGGGGGTAAAAATAAAATTATATTTTTGAATAAAGGAAACAATAGTCTTAAAAGAACTGGAGAAAACATTGTCTATTATTGAAATCTACAAAATTATTAAATTTTTTGTGATGTAACGAACGGAGCCCTTGAGAAACCATTGTGGAGCCCCAAGTGCTCCGCGGAGCACAGTTTGGGAACCGTTGACATATATTATACTTAATAATATATACATATATATATATATATATATATATATGTAATATATACACACAGCACAATACAATATTATTATTAGAGTGTGCCCGCTTCCATACATTATAGTGTTGCGCGAGCGTGGTTTTACTAACAAATGCTTGTAGTATGTGATTGGGATGATGATTGGCACACAGGTGACGTTTTGCAAAGCGGAAGCGTCGAGTATGGTCTCAACACTAGAGCTCAACTAACACAAAATGTTACCGTTTCGTCACGTGAGTTTTGTAGAGTAGCAGAAATAGTAAAACATAATAAACAAACAAAAATGTGGACCCATGGTGTTACCGAGTCTTGGTCAACACACGCATGAATTAATAGCCAAGTTCAAAAAGCATGATTGGCTGCCACCCAACAGCCTCATAGACTGTCACGGTCCATTCGAAATATATTGAACGCGGGTCGTACAGAAAACGAAATCGTCTCACGGACCTGCTGCCCGGCCAGACCCGGTGTCAATATATTATGAATACGACTTATAGTATGCCCATCAGTGTGCTTCCATCATCATCAGAGCTATTAGTGTTGAAAAACGAATAAAAATAAAACCTACGCAGTATACGGAGTGTACAATGTGGATTTACTAACCGCTATATGTTCTTGTGCTGATCAAATAAATAATAAAACTATGTTTTTCTTCTTCTGAAAACATGACGAAAAATACTACATTAACTAATTTGCTTTTAATAAAGTATTAAAAACATTCTTTTTAAAAATGTCACGTTTGAAAATTGTTAAGATGGCCATTTAATATAGTTAATTTTTCTGATGTTTCAACTTTTTAATATAATATAATTAATGATTTTATGTTTTTGTGGTAGCACGATAAATAACAAGACATCAACAGTATCAAATTAATTAATTATACTTCTAATGTTTATGAATGAAGTAATATATTCGTTAACATCATCTGTAAAATAATCTTTGTAAAACGGCAAAGCATCTTTAAATTCTACAATAATTTAAATTGGTTTTTTCTATCTAAACAGAAATTTGTATATTCATTTTTAAAATTCTGTTAATTTAGGTAATCTGACCATATTTGAAATTATAAAAAAAAAAAAACAGAATTTTATTATATATTTTTTAAAACACAATGAGAGGTATCGCAATAAGTGAATCCTTGTTGGACACCCTGTATAATGATCATCTTAAGTTGCATGCCAATGTATAGTGTAGACACCTGTGAAGTATTTTTACCTATATTACATTTTTTTTTATTCATTTATTGTTCTTATTTTCGAGGTCATAATTTATTGAAAACTAAAAATTGTCGGAGTGTCCAATTTGTTTTGGACAACCATAAGATTACAGTTGTCGGTTAATACTCGTATTAAAAAAGAAATGTTCTAAATAAAATATTTCAGTTATTAAATCGATAAAGTTTCTGCGTCTTGTCTATACGTTTCCCGAGTGTATACGTTTTTACGCGGTTCAATAAACAACATATTTCTAAACGAGTTTCCGAATATTCGAATGTTAAAAAAATGGCTGTGCGCATTACTAACACATTTCGTATGTCAATTGCATTCGGTAGGTCGGCCCGGGTAATCATATGAATGTATATTAATATATAAAAAAAATATACATAGTACATACATAAATGTCGATCGCTCCAGTTTTTCCGAGTAGTACTTGTAGCGCCCGTTTAAAATTAAATATGACCGGCCATCTGGTCAGTTAAGTTACTGCCGTTTGGCACCGTGCCGGTCGTTTCGTCATTGGCTTTCCTCATTTCGGATTTTTCGCGCTTTGGCTTCACCAGCGTCATAATAATGGATCAACTTTAGAGAGGAAAAAATTGATAAAAATAACTTTTAAGTTTAGTTGTCCGCTGTCTGCCTATTCCTACGGTACCGTTAACTAGGTCGCTATATTCATATTTCTGTGATTTCCAAATTAATAAGAAAACAAAATTACGACAAAAAAACGAATTAATTTTTCGCGATGTGTAAACGAAGGTTTTGCTGTTGTTGCTGTTTTAAAAAACAAAAAGAAGAAAATCTTCCAGGTTAGAAACATACACGTACATTTATAGAATTTAATACTATTTCAGATTCAATATCAAATAAAATATTTCACACGTAAAAATATGTAATTAAATATTAATAGCAGTTGATATTTTCCATGATTAATATGCGTTAGTCAATAATATCATAAGTTATGTCTTTTATTATCATGTTGTTTATTTATGCCCAAAAAAACAATAGCGTTTACCAAATTATTATTCCAAACTAGCATTTTAATTTATTAATTAACTTAATGTTTTCTTTTTGAAATAAAAATAACTATTTTTATTTGCAACAGTATTTTATTTAATTTCGGGTGTTTTGTTCTCGTGGTATTGATTTTTTAAATTATAGTAAGACTGATAGAGTTTTAACAGCCAATATATATAATATATTCCTAGTTTGTGTATTTTAAAATACAGCATGAAATAATGTAATAATACACGTTTCAAGAATTATCAAACCCCATTGGATTACCTATACCTTTGACAACATTTTTTTCATCAACAGTTACTGAATAAAACAGTAAACAATTTTTTTTAAAACTATGTATAATTAATTCCATAATTTCCGCTGAGTGATTTATAATTAACATAATTCGTGGTGCTCACACACCATGATATCATCTACTCTGCTCTCGTGGGGAAATATTCGTATCTAATACGTTTTACCTGTTTGGCTGTACTTGCTCGTTGCGCTAAGAATATATTATGTAATTATACGATTAAAATAATCACAAATATTCGTGCACACCGAACAGTTGCAGGTAGACGTGGTAAATGATGATAAATAGTAACAACACGAGAGGATGGAACTTATGCAATCACGAAGCAGCTGTCCTGTGCTAATTATACATAGTTTCAGCATGTATTTTCAATCTTAAAAGCATGTGGTTTTGTTAAAAATCCGGTATCCATGTTCATATAGTTATAGATGCGCACCTTTTTTTTTTATAGACATAAATATTATTATGTAAGTTGTACATTATATTGTCTATTAAATCTCGTACCGTTTTTGATTGTCGGTGCATCCCATGTGTATCGTGTATACATTATAATATTATGCTAATCGAAGGTGACATTATTGAACAGGTGAAGAGACCATGATTAACGAACAATCGTACAGGTATTTAACAGGCGAGGAGATGAAGGGCTTCGGTGACGACTCGGCACCGATCGACGTCACAAGGGACGAGAGATGTGACGTGAACACGGGTAAGAGAGAAACCAACAGTTTGCGCCGCAATAGTCGACCAGAAATTCGGCTGCTGCGGTGCGGCGCGAACGGTACGTAGCATACGCATATGAACCGAATCGTTTGTGTTCTAGTTCCGCCCACGTCCATCGACGACGCCATCAGCCCACAGACCGTGTACGACAGTTACAGCGGGCCCGTGGATAACATCGACATCATTAAATATCCACCGCACGTCGGGTGAGTTACAGTAGCCTGGAGTTATATTTTTACGCTAAAAGTTTACTAACCGAAAATAACTTCTATTGTCTAACGAAATTGTTTATTGTTGTTTCAACTATGCGTGCGTTATTTGGACAGACGCTTGCAATGGAAAACGTAAGGCTTCTTTTGATTACCTACATTATAATGTGTGTGTGTGTGTGTGTGTGTGTGTGTGTGACCTGTGCGATTGTAATAGCAGGGAGATTTTTTTTTCCGTAGATATAGTAGCATAATTAATAATTATTAGATAGAATAGAGTTTTAGTCCGGTAGCACCGTAACCGTTACCGCTATAGTCAGAGACGGCGCCAGAGTATTTTTCTTAGGGATGCGATGTGGGGCAGAATAAATATTTTGTACACGGACTTGGGTCTCAACAATAAACAAATGAACATGTGTTATGAACAGAAATCTCGATATATTTTTTAAGTATAATATGCCTATTAATACAGTTTATAATCAATTAATATAATATAGCAAGAAGTACGAATATTGCACTTGAACGTAGTTCGAATTGTGAAAGGCTATTATTCAAATTTAGAGTTGGTAGATAGAATAATCAGATTATCGCATAAAGATAAAACCATTAAAAATAATACTAGGAAAGAAAAACCAATAATGAAAAGATTATTATTTCTTACAAAATCATTAACCACTATAATTTGAAAATATAATTTCCTGTTATTATATCATGAAATATTATGAATAATACTATACTTCAACGCCAACTATATATACCTAAACATATATACCATAATTTGATATTTTCGAGTCGCTTCGCGCCGCACCGTGTTCGCGTTGCATTCATAATTTTACTAGGGGGGGGGCTGGTGGTTGGGCTGATCATTCCCTTGGGTGGGCTGAAGCCCAATCATGCCCCCCCCTTAGCGCCGTGCCTGGCTATAGTTATCTCGTAATGCTAAAGAATACATGATGTATACGTACTGCGCTGAACGTTTGATTGGAAACATCGCACGATATGCGTATGGTTGTGCACGTGGATGTGGCTGCTGTCACATATGATCATCACGATCGATGGCTAAGGTGAAATAATGCAATCCGATCGTGGAATTATCGCAGGTTCTTGGTCAGTTTCTTGGTGGACGCTCGTGGCGGAGCGATGCGCGGATGCCGGCACAGCGGTGTCCGCGTGATCGTGCCACCCCGGCGAGCTTCCATGCCCACGCGGGTCACCTGCCGGTACTTGAGGCGCGAGAAACTGGTGCACCCGCCGCCGCTCATGGAGGGAGAATCGTTGGCCAGCAGAATACTCGAACTCGGTCCCGTGGGGGCGAAATTTTTGGGGTAACTATGCATAACAACACGTCCCCCAGACCTTGGAGTTTGGACACGTGCAGTCCGCCGCGTGAACGCGTCCCCGTTTGATGCATTCCCGTTGTTCGCAGACCTGTCATGATCGAAGTGCCGAATTTCGGGTCGCTCCGTGGGTCCGAACGAGAGATCGTCGTCCTCAGATCGGATAACGGCGAGTCGTGGAGAGAGCACACGGTCGAGGTGACTGACGATGTCGTCAAGGACATACTAGGAGCGAATTTCGACAAAGAAGGTACCTACTTATAGCCCCCTAAAGTATGCTAAACGCGCCGAACAATATTTGCGTTTACTGTAGATCGGTGTCATTAGTTATTACTCCCAAGCGGGTTCAAACGTGTTCAATATTTGAATACTTGCAAAAAAAAAAATTACAATTGTTATACCTCTTAGACGGAAAAAATCAATTTACACAAAACTAAAAATATGCCTACTATTATAGTACGTAATATACGATGGTAAACGATTTATTTTTATCCAATACAACTAACCACACTCGCAATATCATATTTCGTATCATACACCGGTATTGTTGTAACATCGCAGTATCGGGTATCGCAGTACGAGAACGTTAGTACCTATTAGGTGTTCAAATATATTCTCCGTGCAGGTGAATATTTGTTCGTGAGCTCTAAGTATTCGTGTTCCGGACAGAACTGAAATAGATCAGAACCCTTTGGAAGTACTTTTGCCCGCGAAACTTTGATTTCCAATCTGTGTTTTTACTCAATGCCTCTTTTAGATTTCATAAAATCTCACCCTTCAACGTAGCCGCCATTTAATTAATGTAAACAATTAAATTTAATATAATGAACAATTTTTAAGCACAAATGTAAATGTTCTCTGCTATAAACATAATTTCGAATTTATCCAACATGGAATAATTACAGAATAATCGTCACCCTTAGTGCGCTCCCCTCGAAATTAAAAATGCAAACGTTGAGAATAGCTGGTTTAATCTTTGCCCCCGTACACCATAAGATATTATTAGTAATTACTCATTACCAATACGAGATTTTAACCGTATTAATTATCCAGCTCGTTAATGTTTTTTTCAGACCGCGACCCGTGGCATTCCGGTAACCGCCTGACTCGCATTGTGACGACGGAGTTTCCGCATTACTTCGCCATCGTGTCTCGAGTGAAGCAAGAAGTGCACGCCATCGGACCGGAGGGTGGCATGGTCTCGTCGACCGTGGTACCACAGGTGCAGGCTGTATTCCCGCAGGGAGCGCTCACCAAGCGTATTAAAGTCGGCCTACAGGTAAACTTGTTTAAACCGCGAAGAAATGTGGCCAGCACGTGCCTAAAGAAAATCTCTGTAAACCACGTGCCGAAAAAAAAAAGGTTCTCGTTAATGTGGTAGATGCATCTGACGGTCGGTGGTGGTTTGTGGTAGCGGTGTTTTTAATAACAAACAAATAATGAAAAACACGAAAATAGAAAGAAAAAACACTATTACTTTGCCTTTTTGTTTTAAACTGACCCAACGCTTCAAATACACTTATACATTGCACATAACAGCTAAATAAAATGTATGCCGATTAATTTTTAATTACTGTTTTTTTTTTTTATCTATATATATATACATATATGTATTATAATATTACGTATTTATATAATATTACAATACATTCTTAACGTTTCTAGTCATTATTCTATATACACCGATTTGGTAACGGATCTAGTCTTCCCTAGTCAATATTTAGGAATCGCGGTTGTCGCCTAAGTATAATTTATTATAATTATTCTATATACCCGTTAGAATGCGTTAATCGTCTTAATACAATCGAATTATCAACGTACATTCTTATTATGGAGTACGATTTTTTTTCTTTAAATATATATACAAATATTATAAAAAAAAAAATCAATATTTTAAATTTTAATTATATTTTAATATACACGTACCTATATATATATTTACTCTAAAAACGATTTTGTGTTCTATATAAGTGTTAATTCTTGAACTCTTTAAATTCTATACACATACAATATACAATTGAGTTCAGTTTTTGACGAGATAATTTGGTCTTGCGCCAAGAGCTTCATTACATTTTAACGCAGCTGAATTGTATATTGTACAGTTACTAAACATCCTATTTGTGTACTCATAATATTATGATCTATATTTTTTTTTTCATCAAAATTGTATATGTATATTTTTAAATTAAGTTATAGCTTATAATATCATTTCACTTACAGATATTGTATACGATTAGCACGATTTTATTATTATTATTTTAATGTTTTATTTATCATTTTTAAAAAAAAAATTTAATTTTTAATGCCCAATAAATATAGTATAAATAATTTTTTATCAAACTAACATGTTTTTTCATTTCGTTTTGTTTTGAGCTCAAATAGTTTTATTTGTACACAAAAAGAAAAAAACAATCACTTAACGTACATACTATTAGCACGCAATGCTGCAACAATATTTTACTAACGTTTAATTTTTCAAGAGTGATATTTTTTGTTTCCGATAAAACTATTCGAGTTCAAACCTTAATCTCAACTCAGTCCTTTGTTCTTATTAATTCCAACTAATCAAACGCAACATTGCGTTGCGGTGTTCAGAAAATATTGTAAAGTAACTAATCACTAAACAATACATTCAAAAAGCTACTATTTATTGGGCCATCATTTTGTTTTAGTTTTTATTTTTATTTTGTTTTTATTTTATTTTGTCCCCTACTGCGTTTACACACCCGATTTTGTTGTTTTGCTTAACCGTCATAATAATCTGCTTTTGGACGCAACGCTTATGACCACGATTCGCTAACCGACGAAAACCCGGTTGTCCGTACAGCAATATTGCACTGCAAATCCACCGGACGCCGATGATAATGCATAATATTATGACGTGCCTGTCGTAGACATATGTTACCGATCGCTTACATCGGAACCATATTATTTGTTTATTTATATTGATGGCCCTCGACTGCATAGTAGACATAGACTAGGTACACCTACGCCGTGTGCTGAACAAGCGCACAGTACAGCCTTAGATAATGTACCGCCGTCGGTTCGGCTTGTCCGTTCATCGTCTCGTTTTGTACGCGACCAGTGGAAAAGTGTCGACGTACCTAACCTAACCTGAGCATTCAAAAACGAACAATGATAATATTATGATCACCGTACCCAGGGGTGTATTTAGTTATTTCAAGAAAGGGGCAACACAAATGTTCATGGTTTTTTAATATGACAAGAGAAGGGGTAACACATTTGCGGGAAAATGATGGATTTACATCAATGTCGGTCTCACGTCTGTAGTGCGAAACTTTCAAAATAAAAATTTGCCATCCCTCAAAATCTTTAAAAATTCGCCGCCCCTCTAAATCTTTAAGAATTTGCCGCTCTGAGCAACGGGACCCTTGGCCCCTACCTAAACACGCCTCTGCCGGTACCTATGTTGTATTGTTGTTATAATGTAAACAGTGCCGCGGTGTACACGGCACGCGCGCCGGCGGCGGCGTATACGGAAAACCGCACGTCGGTACGTCATCGCCGTCGCATGTTGAATGACGGTCGGTGCGCTAATATTAGCAACTTATCCGTGAAATAACCCTATACGGTCAAACTGTACACCGCTACGCTTTTGTGCGTACTAAACCTAGAGAACCACGGTTAGGGCGCGCGGATAAGCGTTTAAAAACAAAAAAATAAAAACACTTTCGAACGAATGCAATAACACATATACAATATACGTATATATATATATATATATATATATATATATATATATATATATATATATATATATATATATATATCAGCGGTTCTTGACCTTTTGGGGCACGCGGACCCCCTTTGGATACACAGCAAAATAATAGTATTTCAGTAACTCAGTATTTCGTATTTTTCGATAACCTTTGCACATTTTGTATACAAACATTATATCTATATTTCACAAACGGTTTCTGTTCTTAATAAAAATACATGAGGTAACGCATTAGATGCGTATTGTGGCGGATTTCTGGGGGGGGATGAACCTTGTGAACTGAAACACCCGCCATGTACCGAGTGTTGAACTTTTTTTTTTATAATAAATAAATAAAATATAAGATACCCTGTTCTAATAATTCGTATTAATAATAAATTGTAGTCTCGGCTAGGTGATTAAAATAAAAATAATTTATTTTACTGAATGTCATCAAAGGCATATTTACAAAAAGGGGTCCTAGGGTCCATTCAGGATATATATATGTATATACATATATCTTTATAGAGAGTACCTAACGGAAATGCACGTACACTGCGCAATTGATTTTCCTTACCACTGTAATGTTGTGCTTTTATCTTGGGTTATTACACTATTTAAGCCCCAAAGTATTAATGCGTTTTTGCCCCAGGGCTACGCATGTACCTAAAGAATATTATAAGCGAAATGGCATCAACCATAAAATGGATCCGCCACTGTGTGCACAACGCGTATATTATTTATACGGTGTACGAAAAAAATAATATAGCCATCATGAGTCATGGCTGTGATGACACACACGCATATTAAGCGTTGCAGAACCCTGACTCGGCCTGACATGAATGTTGTGGGGGCCTAGGAACGCAGGTCAAGAACCGCTATTATTATATATGTAGTTATTTCATGCGCGGGGTATAGGTTTGCATTTTTTCTTTCCTGTAAAAACGGACGATTTTCAACGAGCTTATGATAATATTTTACACAATTTTAAAGGACGGAAACATGCGTGTAGGAAATCATTTATACATACACTCTGTAAATCAGTTTTCACAGAAGTGTGCGTGTTCAAAGTCGAAAATTGTGTACGCCACGAATCGTTGATGGACATTTTCCGCGTGGTTTTAATTAGTAATAATTATTGTACTACATGTACAGAGGTCGTTCCCGTTCAAAATCAGCCCGGAATTAAACGAATTTTAATTATCTTAAACGTTCGACGATAAGGTATACATATATGAAAACGGTAGGTACCTCGCAGTCTAATACACATCACGTTCAATAGTTTAAATACCCTTTAGTTGTGTGCACTAGTGTAGACTAATATTATAAAAAAAGTTGGTAGAATTAATAATAATACACGTTTCGATTAAACTGTAGGTTTAAAAATGAAATAGTGTAATAAAACGTTGGGCGATAAGATTTGCGGAGAAAAATATAAGTAAAAAAAAACAATTATTCTTATTAGTAATAGGCACCGCAGACTTTTGATATATGATCCATGGATCGTTGGAGTGTGATCCAAGGGCCTATATTGAACACCGACGTATCCAGGTGCGTATTGGAATTAAAACACCCGCGAAGGGATGCGGAACGTTTGTAAAAACTTAAAATAAAAATTGGCCCTCTATTTCGATACTTAGCTACTACCCAATCATTTGCATTTTTCGTTTTAAATGTAGCATTGACCTTTTAATATTCAACTAAAAACTATACGATAGTATATAAAAACATATTTTGGTGTCGTTTAAATATATTTGATCAATCAATGAAAACACTTGAACTATTTACAACTTGGTCTGCCCGAGACCAAAAGATGTTTTACACCATACAAAAATAATATAAAAACAATTCTCTAAAATTTTCTCAAACCGATACACAGCAAGCACATTACGAACGGTCAAAAGCTATTACTTTTGCAATAGGATACAGTAAAACAAATCTAATTAACTCAAAAGTCCAGGTATTAACAGTTAAAAATTAGTTGTAAATAAAATTGGCGAATTCACCTAATTCAAACTATAAGGTTTCAAAAAAAAAAATGTTATCATAAATATTTAGTCAGCAACTTCAACAATTGTATTCTTATAAAATGAAAACATTTTTTTAAAAATTAAAAAGTCCCGGCTATGCATAAAAATATTTGCCTAATAAATGCTTTTTTAGAGGTGATTCGGACAAACACATTATTTAGTTTTTATTTAGTACCTACTAGTAACCTATTGACCGTATCAATGGTAATAATAAATACTTACTACTTGGTTCTGTGACACCTAATTACCATTATAATAATCCATACAGTGCTGTTTCTATTAATTTTGACGTTCAAAATTAAAAACACTCAGATTTGTTTTTGATAATATTTAAAATTACGTATGATTGTTTAAGTTTTATAAATTAAAGTCTAAAAAATGATTATCTAGAAAAATTACAAAAACTACTCTTGAAAAAAATTTAAAAATTAAATAAAAAACTAATTATTTCTGAGTTATTTTTTACTATATTTGCAACAGCATACAAAAAAAAATGTATATTTAATTTTATATTTTAAAAATTTTAATTTTATCTAGAAAAACCTCTTTAATATAATTTTATCTTTAAATATTTTTAAATGGGTACTGTCATTTGTCTTTGTAATGTGCATATAATAGCAAATATACAATGATGTGCTAACGTACGACATAAATAGCTTAATATATACATATAGGGGGATTTCACCCTCTTTTTTGAACATAAAAATGATTAAATTTGGATTTTTTTTAATGTTCGAGCTACCCTAAAACCTATCTTTTCTAAAACTTTTGTAGAGGCCACTTTTAGTGGGTCATTTCATTTGAAAAAAAAAGTTTGTATTACTTTTATGAAAACTTTTTTTTATTTTATTTTATCAATTTTACAGCTAAAAAGGGGAGCATGGTAAAAAAATCACCCTGTTTAACGAATAGATTATCAACGAATATATTATCAGTCTTAAAACATAAGTAATTATGACTAAAATGTGTAGGATTTTGATAAATTATACATTATAAAATTATCCGAATCGATTTTCTTTTAAACAGGTATGAACAGCAAATTCAATTTTTTTTTCGTAATTTTTAACATACGTTTTTTGATACTATTCCAACGAAAAAAAAGAAGTCCTTTACTCAAAATTGTGGTTTTCTACTTTGAAAAATATAACAAACTGATAAAAATATTACACTTTTTTGTTAAATAGTTTTCGTAGTCATAGAGTCTTATTTCTTAGTTTATAAAAATCAAAATTTAGCGTAGACCGGTAGAGTTAGAAAACTCATTTTTCTACATAATCAACTTAGTCCATTAGACGTACTAATTTTAAATATAATATTATTATCAATATACTTATTAAAAAACACATTTAATATATATATATGTTGTTAAATTATAGTTAAAACAAATTATGGATAAATACATTTAAACATATTTACTTACTATAGTTAGTATTTCCTTAATATTTTTATACTAGAAATTACCTAAAATATTTGTTTTCATTACAAAATTTTGAATGATATTTATAATTGCATTAAAATATAATGGTTAAACTGTTAACTTGAATTGAGTCTGAATAAGTCAAAATTCTTAAAGATTCGAAAACAAATAATTATCGTGATATTCTTACCCAATTACTTTTATATTATATTGCTACTATACGGCTTAAAAATTCAAACTATTTATTTTGTTATAAGACAATTAATCTAAAATTATAATTTAAATAAAATATTAGAAAAAAATAAAATAAAAATTTAATCTAGGTTGTCAGAAATAATTAAAAAATATATTAATAATTTCTAATTTAATTAATATTTGTTATAAATTATAATGAAGTATCGATAGAAACGAATACAAATGTGTACGCCTTTAGATACAAAAGATATTAAACTTCATATTCTATAGGTATATATTAAAACTAAAATGTGCTGTTAGCATGCTACTGAATCACAAAAAATGTACATAAAACATTGATTATTTTAATGTAGTATGTTACATAAATGGAATCCATTTAACGTTCTACTCTAATTTTTCTTTGTCAGTGTTTCAGCTATTAAAAATAATTTTATGTTTTTAATTTCTGACACAATCGTTAGAACTTGTAACACTTCATTTTTTTAAAATAACCTATTGATGTTTTATACCACGAAAGTTTTTCAAGTTTAACACCTTTTCAATAGTAGGTAACTCCACGATTTTATATTAAACTGTAATGAAAAATATTATTTCAAACTATGAAGGTATTTTAGTATTGTAATGTATGAATAAATTGTATGAAAATTTCATGTACTTAAAAAAGTGCACCAAACCCAAATAGTTTGATAAAAATTAGTGTAATATAAAACTACCCAACTTACTTTTAATCAAAATCATTTTCTTTAACAATTTTAAACATTTTTGACAACACTTTACAGTGAAAATTGTAACCAAGTTCTTTGGAAAACAAATTTGAAAAATATTGAATTTCTTACAGATTTAAAATTGTTAAAGTCTTATAAAAAGCTAGTTAAAAATATAATTTAGCTTAACTAATCAATTAAACCACTAAAATATCTAATAATATACTATAAGTTTAATAATTTTATTTTTGACGAGTTAAAAAAGTTATTTTTTAAATTATTTTTAAATTTTAGTTTAAAAAAATTATACCATTTTGGTCATAAAACAAGGGTTAAATAAAAAAAAAAGGTTTTTTATTTTTTCGTAAAATGAGAATATTAAACACGAAACCTTGTTTTGAACCAAGCCGGCAATAGGTTAATTGCTGTCCGCAAATCACAACTCAACAAAATCAATTTATACCAAAAATAATTGATTAATATATCGTCGAAAAGAGACTACAATACGTATTTATATCAAAAATATCCAACACCTCCTGATAGTGGAAATCTTTTTTTCCCAATAAATTCTAAAAGTCTCATTAAAATAATACAGAACAGTTGTACAAAATGTTTTTCTCCCAAAACACTGCTGTACAGCAGACAAAGAACTACGCGTGTAAAAGCATGGGTGGGTGAACTTGTAAGGATGTTTGCAACAAAACAATATGTATTGTAATTGTTTTTGACAATTTGTGTTAAATTATTTGAAATTTTAATTTTAGTACTTTTTTCAGTGAGTTATGCCGTACATGTTCGTCATGCTGTTTATGTGTATAATTACTGAGTATTATAGAATAGTTCATTTTTTAATAGACTTTTCCGGAGATGAATAGCACGTGCTGAGGACATAAATCAAATAAATTAATTTAAATCGTATTTCATTTAAACAGCGGAATCATGTTTCTGAATTGTATTTTCAACAGGCTCAACCGATTCCATCAGAATTGACTGCTAAGCTGTTGGGTAATCGAGTAGCTGTTTCACCTATTGTGACCGTAGAGCCCAGAAGACGAAAATTCCACAAACCTATCACGTTGACATTACCTTTACCGCAAGCCGCTTCCAAGGGAATGATCAATCATTATACTGGCGACGCCCCTACGCTTAGGCTTCTCTGCAGCATTACTGGTAAGCAATGGCTGTCAAATGGTTTTTTTTTTATATGGTTATCAACGTTTATCCATAATACATTTTGTTCTTTGTTTACTATTCACTCCACGTCCATTCTTGTAAAACAACTTCTTGTCAAATTACTTTTTCCGTCATATATACTGGTTAAACACTATATTGAAACGTAAAAATTGATCTACTTATTTTATTTTTTAGCTAACTTTTTTTTTTATATATAAACCATCTTTGTTTGAAAACTTTCGATTAAAATTATTTTTATTTTTGGCTCTCACTGTTGCGTAACATGATACTGCACTGTTTTGACAGGGTTGTTTCGGAAAAGATCTCGCAAAGGTAAAGACTTGTAGAAATAAAATAAATAATAAGAAATGATTTCACTTGATCTTTTTTTTTCTTAATGTCACCCTCGTTTATTTTGTTTATTTCTTCAAGCTGACGCTATTTTGTTATTGTTATTATAATATATATTTTTAATTTAACTCAAAATACATCTCTATTAACTGAAGTGTCTTTGATCACGGCAATTGTTCATATCATTTGGTTACCTACCTAAAAACATACACTTTATCAACATATATATATATTTAATATATTTTATTTATTAATTAATTAATTAATTAATTATATTAAACTACACCATTTTAATTTTGGTAGCCGTAGTGGGCACGAGTATTTGAATACATATTTTCTACTTCTTTTTTCTTCTATTTTTTTGTATTTTTATTCAACAATAATATTTTTGGATGTGAATTATTCAATATTTTAATAGTTTATACTTTTTCAAAAGACCATTGCGTTATAATTTTGTAATTACGTATTATTTAAAAAAAAATTATATGGATATTGATATTAAACATTTAAGACACGTGATCTTTTCTGAAACAAAATTATTAACTTAAGCTTAAACGAATAAACAAATAAAACAACATTAGTTTTTGCTTTGCTTCAAAACTTGTAGTTGTAAGTTCGCTTTGTACATGATGTGGAATGAGTTATGTGTGGTAGACAGAATGGCTTTTGTGGACCTCACCCGAATTAACTAATTTCTATGACATCTTATTTCTATTACTGAATTTAAAAAAATCATTTTTCACTTCACAATAAAAATATTTTATTGTCAAACATTATTTCATCGTGTACATAACTTATAGGAGGAACGTCCAGAGCGCAGTGGGAAGACGTCACGGGTTCGACGCCTTTAACATTTGTTAACGATTGTGTTTCGTTCACTACAACCGTCTCTGCACGGTTTTGGTTAATGGATTGTCGAAACGTAGCAGACGCATCGAAAATGGCCACCGAACTGTATCGGGAGGCTATTCATGTACCATTTATGGCAAAGTAATGCAAAATATTTTGTCTTAACAAAATCATATTTTAAACAACAACATCATTGTTTTTGTTCAGATTCGTGGTGTTTGCAAAACGAACAGACGTCAACGAAGCACGAGTCAGATTGTTCTGTATGACCGACGATAGGGAAGATAAGACCTTAGAACATAAAGAAAATTTCACAGAAGTTTCGTATAGTAGAGACGTTGAGGTATATTATTATCAATAATAAATAATATAGGATAGTTTATTAACAATATTATAAAATGTAACATAGATCATCTACCCAATTTTATGTATGTGATTACGATCTTAGGTCACATTCACACAAACACATCTGTTTTCTCCACAAAAGAATGTCACTAAAAATACAATTTTGAACTGTTTAGGTTCTAGAAGGCAAACCTGTTTACGTCGAATTTGCAGGAAATTTAGTACCAGTCACCAAATCTGGTGAACAGCTCAGATTAGTAGTCCGGGCGTTCAAAGAAAATAGATTACCATTCACGATGCGTGTGAAAGACCCTAGTGCCGAGCCTCGTTCTTGGACCATTATAATGAAAGAACAAAAAGTACTCGATGGAAAAAATTAAAATTTAAGTAATTTATTATTTATATGCTATTTTCCAACATAGGTTTCTAAAAACGAACCAGCCCAAACCCCAGTTTGCGTTTTGCAATTTGGATTACCTGAAAACATTGTACCTGATACAGAAGGCAATGAAGACGGACAATATAGTTATTCGTATGCCCACGACTCAAGTAAATACAAGCAATTATTAAAAAAAAAATGGTTTTTGTACTTAACCCACAAATTTTCTAGACGTTGAATCTCATAAACGTGCTGAACTAAGAATTACCGATATTAGTAATTTCGTGTCTGAAGATTGGATAAATCTGGCTCATGAATTAGGCTTCCAATCAACAGATATTGCTCAAATTCAGAAAGAATACCCAGATAGTAGCGGTCAACAATGTATGAGTATGCTTAACTTGTGGATGAACGAAATATCTGGACAAGATTCTGGTAAGATGTTAGCTTATTTGAACATAGTTTTTCAAAATTTAGAGAGTATTGTTTTTCTAAAGTAATAATTTTAAATACCTATTCAAAAATGTAATTTACTTAATATTAATAAAAACAACTCAAATACGATTAAAAAATAATTCTTAGCTCTACAAAGTTTTTATTGATTATTAATGAGAAATAAAGGAATAAAATATATAATAATGTAACATTTTTTTATTAATAACTGCATTGAATATTAAAATAAATAATAGATTATACAAACGAATCAGTTGCAGAAAAAATATTTTTATTACAATTCTGGATTATAAATTATGAAAAACGTCTTTTAAAAATATATTCATTTTTTATATTAAATTTAAATATATTTATATTAATATATATATTTTTGGATAAGCAGTCACAGCCTTGGAAAGAGCTTTAAACAACATTGGTAGAGTTGATGTAGTGGAAAAATGTAATTTTGCCGAAATTGGCCATTATCCTTCGAGAAATGGTGTCTACATGGAACCAGAAAAACATCAAAGTAATAAATAATTCATATTTTATGTATATAAGATGTGTATAACTTTAAATTATATAATATATTTGCATACAATTATTTAGGCTATCAACCTTCGGATGATAAATACGCCGCTGAAGAAAAGGTAGTAACCGAAGATGAAGTAACTAAAACTGTGACTGAGAGACGAATGGAAATTGAACAGCGATTGACTGGTGAACCAGTTGTCATTGATAAAAAACAAGAGCCTCTCGTTAAAAACGATGAAGTTGTATCCAAGCCAGCTGAGGATCCGATTGAACCTACAGAAGTGTCATTTGAACACAAACGTATGTCGTTTGAAAGAGGTGTATCAATTGAACAAGTGTTACAAGAGGATATTCCAATTAAAGATAAATCGGCAATATCTGAAGAGAAAAAGATGCCATCTATCGAAGAAAAAACATCAGACGTAGATGTAGACGCAACAAGCTTAACGTTTCACGAAAAAAGATTATCATTTGAACAAGGCATACCTGTAAAAGAAATTATACAAAAAAAGACTGAAGAAATTATTTCTGTGCCTGTACATAGTGAATTTGAGAAAGAACCAACAATAAATGAAACTGAAAAAATAATCACGAAAAGAGATACAACATCCGAAGAAGGTATGTGATTAAATTACATTCAGGTATTAAATTGGTTTCAAGGAGTATCAAACGTTTATTATTCAATTTTGGCGATAGAAAAAATCAATATTAACATATAGCAGATAAAATAATTTTTAAACAACAATTTTAATTGATTTAAAATTGTTTAGTATAAGCGCGAGTATACACGAGTATGATCTATTTAATAATGAGCTTCATAATAAAAGTATAAACCATGTAAAATTCTTACGAGCATTTTTAAGAGCGTTGGGGAAAGTGACTAAGAAAGGTAAATTGATACTATAGCTAAATAGTATATTATAGAATCTTAACAAAACAGTTTAAGATATTTATTAATAACCATATATTTATATTTTTAATATCAAATGATATCGAATATAAAAAAAATTAAATTTAACCAATCAATTCTCATTTCTTCGTTATTTTTAAAATATTTTATTCTGCTATAAAATCGGTATTATATTAATATAAGTAATACTCAATAGGTATATAAGTAAATTAATCAAAACTCAATTATTAAAGCTTCCGTGCTTTCTTCTTTATAGTTTTTCAATACTACATCAATATTATTATTCATATTTCCTCAAGATTTTGAATTAGATGTAAATAATCTCAACCAAAGTGTCAAATTGAATTTTTTTTTATTTTTGTGATCATTTTAATTAATTTGGTTAGAAGCAAAATTGACTGGTATGAAAGCAGAACCTAGTCCAATTATTGAATTAACGAAAGAAACAAATGAACAAATAAGACGTGATTCGTTACTGTTTGAAGAGGTTTCTCAAGGTTTGGTGAAACTAGATTCGACTAGTTCAAAAGTAGAAGAAAAATGTAAGTTGTTAACAATAATGATTATTAAATATTTCATCATGATTAATTACATTTTATTTCCAGCTGGTCTACTATCACCACAATCGTCGAAGACTCCACCACCTAGCCCTGCAGAATTCAAGGATACGCAGCAACAAAATGAACCAAAGCAATGCAAGTTAGAATCAGTAACAGAAAAAGAACAGCTAAAAGGTAAGTGAAAATTACTTTGTTTTGAACAGTTTTACTGAATTGGAAGTGTATGAAAACGCAAGCCGTAAACGTTTTGTTTTTCAATTATTTCATTATATCAATCTAAACAGCTTTAATACCCACAAATAGGTCGACGTGAGTTTAGGGTATCGTTTAAGGTTTCCTCTTAAAACAATGGCTTCTTTCATCACTAACAAGATAATCACATTACACCAGCACAAATGTTTTGGAAAGAGTAGGGGTAAATGGGACTAGGCGACCTGTGACGGAATTACTAGAAATATCACATTTACTTTTTCAACAAAACAGATAGTATAATTTTGTATGTCAATATAATAATAATTGCAGTTCTTACTTTACACATTAAAGATTATCGTAAGTACCACCATATACTATTTTTTATTTATAAGCTTATTTATTGTAATAAAGAAGAGATCAAAGCGATACCACATAAACATTTATAAAATAAACATTGAATTATCAGGTTTTTAGGTGCACGTACTTATTATTATTAAAGTGACTACAAAATTTGGTAGGTAGATAAATTTATGCAAGATGATTCGATAAAATTAATCATAAAAATTGTTTTTAATAATCAAAACAAAACTTTCGGCTTGCGGTCGTATATACACATTTCAATAAAGGTACATTAACGTTGACACAGTTTTAAGTAAAATAATAACCATAGCCTGTTTTTGTGTATGAATGGCTTGAATACGTGGTAATTAATCCTATTTAATTGTGCTGCAAGCATTAGGCTTTTAATACATAACAAATCATGTATACTTATATGTTTTTCAGATCTTTACTTAAATTGTATTTGACATGTTATAATAATTACGAGTTAATTTTAAAGAATCCGTCGATAGTCAATTATTTAACTATGTAAATTAATCATAACTTAACAAAATGCTTGTAATAACAACAACGTGATTCACATATCATATCACTAACGGATCTTTACAAATTATAATTCATAATTATGATAAATGCTGTTTGCAGCACAATATTTCCTTCAATCCATTCAATCATCATAATATCAGTTAGGTTTTATTCATACCAATCTCATAATAAATATAAAATAAAATCAATATTCTTTTTGATGGAAGAATTTATTATTTGATTTATATTTTATGGCTTTTGCGGTGAAAAGGGTTATTGGCTTTATATATTTAAATTATTGAATTTCAGCTTTTGTACTAACACGAACATGACCTATACCTACATTGAAATTTATTTTCAAGAACATTTGTATGTTGTATTAAGCCTACATTATAGCCCTTCTATAAACCGCTTTTTGAATAATGTATTTTTGTATTACTTTTCTGTTTTAAATCGTAATAACATTTTTTACGGTGCTTTGATTTTTGTTCTATTTTTTAAATTTATACATAACAAGCTAATATCATAAACAAAACGCACAACATTTTAACTTTGTACCTCGCTTTTATCTATTAAACAAGTTAAACGAATGATTTAAATGTGTAAAATAATACTAACAAAAACAATTCCTATATAAGTGTATGTACTTTTCATTATAGTTTGACTTTAAACCATCTTCAGTATAGAAATAGTCTTTATAATTGATCAACCGTTTAAGAAAAAATTATTATAGTTTTTAATCGATTTATGTCATTTTTCTACTTTATCTACACTAAAGTTTAATGCATGAACTTCTTACATATACCCTACTAATATTTGCGTAGAACATTAAATAATTATTAAAATAAAATAAATAACTTTACTTTCGTAAGAATTTGTTATGATTTCCATATATTGATGCAAGTGTTTAATCATGTATAAAAACGTAATATTTATTTATTAACTATAGACCAACGTATATAAGAATCCTTGGTATTCATGGTTATATTATAATCTTTGAATATTATTGTTATCGTGAAATAAACTCCAATATATTAAAACATTTTTGACCTGGCTAACTTTTTGCTATAACAAACATTTAAAATTAAAAGAATTTTATAAGTGTATTCTCAAATTATATCAATATTATTAATGAAAATAATTTGTTAGTATCAAATACATCTCAAAATATTTAAATCGGTAAAATATAGTAGAGGGGGAAAACCTATCATTTTTTAAGAATAGATTTTAAACAGTTTTACCATATTTTGCTAAAATTAACTTTGAATACAAAGAAAATGGTTTTCAAATAATTTATTGTACACATTTTAAAGAAATCATAAAATAACAGAAAAAGGTAATAGGTAATATTATATTAATTATTCTAAAAAAATATTATATTAAAACATTAAAACAAATCGTTTAACATTTAAACGTACATTGAATTATACTAACAATAAAATTAAGATTTTTTGTGTTAATAAAACCTGATTCTAATTATCAATTATATGTAACTACCTAGCAAACAAATATTTATTGGGTTATAAATAAAAAATAATTTATATTGCCTATATCTTCATTCATAAAACTTTACCAAAATAATATTTTATAGAAGCAAAATTATTATTACTATCTTGACATATTTAGAAAATAAACAATATAATAATAGTAAAAAGTTATAAAAATAAATAAATGTAATACACTCAGAAACGTAACAAAATTAGGTTTGTGAAAAAGATAATGCCTGGAAACTTAAATCCTTAGTGATAAAATTGTATTTTTGTTGTACAAGTTAATACTTGGATTTAAAATTAAAACCTTTAATTGTTATACTGCAGTTTTATACTTAAAAAATTATTTTAATTATTTTAAACATTTTACACCAAAATATTATCGCACATTTCCCACTAGAACGCACACGCACCAATACACACACTCACACATACATATGACCAAGATTTTAATTTTCAAAAATTTAAAAACAAAATATCAAATGTACCTTGCAAATTTAAAAACGGAAAATTTAAGTATCTTTTTAAAAGTAAGGAAATTATTTTAAAATTATTTTAAAAATTAAATTTGAGAATAACCTATCTAGTAAAGACGAATTATTTGTCTAAGAAAATATTCAACGAAATCAAAGCACCATCGGCACACAAGATTACCAACAGAAAAGTGAACAAACCACCGTATATTAATTGCACATTCAAATTGCTGATGCTACATTGTTAAGTAGAACCTTGCTTGAGAATGAAGAGCTATAATATTATATTGTCTCGCTTTTCCGCGGTTTTCTTTTATACAAACACACAGACACACACAAACATAAAATTTATAATTATCATTTCACATCAAATCCTTTGGAACAAGTTGTAATGGACCGACTGACTGTTTAAATATTAGTTAGTAAAAAAAAAAAGATAGTGATATCTTAATGATTTTGGTCATAGCATCCTGGTCACAGGACAATGACGATTTGTTGGACACACATGGTTTTGGTGAACATCTCAATGGCATTGAAACGCCAAATTTAACTAAACCAAAAAATCATAAATCGTTGGCGGACATTGATGAGGAGTTTGAGGAACGTTCGGTTGTTTTACACCCATTTTTTGATCAGCCAAAAAAAGACACTTTTGAACAAATACAAATTATAAAACGGTTAGACGATTCGCCTTTGTATGACAGTCCTTTAACAGATAAAAGCATATCTCATCATGACACAGGTATAAGTCTAACTAGAGAATATTCTGATACTTTAACTAGTTCAGGATTAAAGACAAAACCTAAACACACAGATACAGCTTTTGATGAAGAAGCAGAGCTCACTGATGCTGGATTAAGCCCAATTCAACCTGACGAAGTCGGACTTGCTGCAAATGAAATAATAGAAATAAAGAAAAAAATTGGAATGTATGACGCCGGGAATAGTCCAATAACATTTATGGAGTCCATAGCATTATCTCCTTTTGAAATGATTACAACTGATGTTGCTACTATTACTGATCTTGTAAAAAAAATTGATGTAGCTAACAGTCCAATAGAAACAAATACAATTCAAAGAAATATAGATAGAACAGTCGATGTCAAGAAAATGATAATGCAATTAGAGAAATCTGGAATAGAAAATGAAAATGAGATATCTGAACAAACGCAAAGGCGAAAAGTTCAATCAATTACAAAAAACGTAATCCCAGATACAGTAGAATTTGAGGACCAGCTATGTATAGACATAGACAATGAAAAAAAAAAATATACTACCATAAATATACAAACTAAATTAGACGAAATTATAAAAACCGAAAAATGTGTGTTGGAACATTTTGAAAAATTAGATACACCACTCAAAAATAAATCTGAATTAGAAAGTAAATTGTTGCAAATTGTGAATATAGAAACTAGTATGTTGCAAAGCATAGATAAAATAATAGATAAAAATGAGACAAGTGCAAATAATTTATGTCTAAATCGAATAGAAAAAGAAATTATTTCACCCAAAAACTCTGATGAAAAGTTTAAAAAAGCAGATACAAAAAATTCATCACAATCATTGCCGAAAAATGATAGTGAAGTGAAAATCGAAAAAAAATATATATACACTGGTTATAGACAAGAAGAAAATGTTAAGAAGCCAATTCAACTTACAGGAATTTCTAAAGAACTAAAACAGTTAATTGACGAAGATGAAAAAGAACAGGAAAGAATTTATAAAGCACTGATGAATGAAGATAATACGGATGATGAAATATATAAGAATAAAAAACCTGTTGTAGAAGAAACTATAATTCCTCAACATACAAAATTGATTACAAACAAAGATGAAATCATAGATGACACATTGTCAACTATACAAACTAATAAAACTAATGAAATAGTAACTGAAGTCAATCGAAGAATAAATTTGGAAAAGGATACAGAAGTAACAAAAAATAAAAACATATTATCTGATAATAATAAGAAAAGTAAAAAAATATTTTACGAGGAAGATGATGAAGACGAATCTGATATTTTTGAAAAATTTACAAAAGAACACTTAAAAAAATCATTAGATTTATCTCAGATTACTGAAGAAAAAGAAACAAATGATAAAAAAGAGATCGTAACGGAAAAAAATGAAAATACATCAGATGACGAAGGAAGTGAAATAGTTAGTGCAAAAAAAGATAAATCAATATCTTTTATTCCAAAAACCATAGAAAAAGGATTAAAAGATATAACAATGACTCTTACAAGTATAGTTAAGAAGATGGATGTAAATGATATGTCAGGAAAGAAATTAGAGAGCGAAGGAGACGATAACATTTCTAAGGTAAAGGCAGAAAGGATAGACATTGATAGCGAAACCGAATCAAATAAAAATAAAAATGAAATATATAAAAAACAAAATATTAAAAATGATACATTAACAACACAATCCCAGTCACCAATTAAAAAATTCGATTCAAATGTAAAAATTAACCAAAAAGATATAAATTTAAAAAGTAATGAGAGTTTAGAAATAGAGAGAGTGTGTAAAATTAATACTGTCAAAGGATTAGTAGATAATTTAAATAAAGGAGTAATAATAAATACAGACAATTTTAACAAACAAAACAATGACGTTAATAAGACAATAACTAAAAATATTATTACAACAAAAAAAATAAAGGAGAACATATTAGATACTAACATATCCAACGACGATACAACAATAAAATCTAAAGATGGTGAGAGAAATAATATAGAAATAAATAAAACAGTATCGTGGTCTTCAAATGAAAAAGAAACTTTGCCTACCAATATCGATTCACAAAACAAAAATTTAATAACAATAGGTGACATAAGACCAATTTTAAAAGATAGGATGAAAAAAGAAAAAGAAAAGAAAGAAACAGCGCAACTAGTACTAAAAGATGAAAAACCTTTTATTGGAATCGAAACTGAATACCTTTCAAAAGTAACAAATAAAAAAATAAATAAAAATACAACGACAAAGGTAAACAGTAAAAGTTCAATTGAAACGTATCAAAGCACTGAACAACTCACAATAACATCCGAACAAATAAATGATAGCTTACAAACAGAAATAGGAATAAAAGATGAGACCAATTTAAATAAAGTAATAGATTCCACTACAAAAACGCAACATTTAAAAACCAATGAAGAAAAAAGTTGTTCTCAAATTACCATGAACACTAGCAAAGACACTAATTTACAAATCACTCAGGACAACGACAATGACCAAATAGATAAAATTGAAATAGAAAACGAAAAAAATGAGTCCATAAAAACAAAAGAACATACCAACATTGAAAATAAAAAAACCAAACAATATGTGGAAGGTGTGGAAACGGACAAAATACATTTTGATGAGTTATATAAATGGGTTGATCAAATTGTTCAAGAAAAATATGAGCAATTATCAAGCGAAAAAACCAAATGCAATGAAAAACGTTTTAAACTAAATCAGCTAAAAACAGCTTCAATTGATAAAGAAAATATAGAAGATGAATCAAACCAATGCGATGATTTTATATCAAGTATCATAACAAACAAACACTTACACGAAGATGAAAATATAATGGTAACAAAACCACAAACACTAGAAACATATACACAAATATCAACTAAAATTAAAACTACAAATAACCCCAAGCAACAAATAAACATATGCCTCAAAAACGAAAAAAAAGATACAAAAATTCAACCTGTAGACGTCAAAACAGTAATTAAATTACAGGACGCAAAAAGAATTGATATATCAAAAATTCAACAATCCGATAACATGAAAAATAATAAGCACAAAGATATATTAAGATGTGATATTGCGGAAACGACTAAAATCGATTCTAAACATACGGTAGTAGACCAACACATAACACAATCGACAACTATGAAAGGAACAATCGAAGAAACTAAAACTAAATCATTTGAACAGTCGTTAAAAGAAACTAAAATTGTAACAAAAGAATCCTTTGACTTAAATAATAAAAAAGAAAAAGATTCTGAAAAATTAATTTTCGATAAATCACAAATTTCACCGTCCGATCCATCCGATAAAAAAGTTGGCGAAAAAGTAACCACTCCATCCACCGATAAATATTTAAGTGACTTAAGCAAACCCGAGTCCATTGCTAGAGAATCATCAGACGATGAGAGCGAAACAACAGACTTTAAACACGTAGATACCAAGCCCGATACACTTACTGAAAAAATACCCGCACTGAAGTCAAACATTGCGCCGGAACTGACAGACAAAACAATGGATAAAAAGTCAACCACCCCGATCACTGTAAAAGATTTAAAATATGTCTCGAAACCCGAAGGAGTGGACAAAGAAACGATAGGTGATAAATTAACTCCCAGCAATGTAGTAGAGAAAGACATAAAACACGATTTGCTCGAGGATAAACAAAGCACTGATAAATTAGATACGTCTAAATTCGATTCTAAACATACGGTAGTAGACCAACACATAACAACATCGACAACTATGATAGGAACAATCGATGAAAATAAAACTGAATCATTTGAACAGTCGTTAAAAGAAATTAAAATTGAAACAAAAGAATCCTTTGACTTAATTAATAAATTAGAAAAATATTCTGATAAATTAATTTTAGATAAATCACAAATTTCATCGTCCGAACCATCCGATAAAAAAGTAGGCGAAAAAGTAACCACTCCTTCCACCGATATAGATTTAAGTAACTTAAACAAACCTAAAACCATTGTTATAGAATCATCAGACGATGAGAGCGAAACAACAGACTTTAAACACGTATATACCAAGCCCGATACTCTTATTGACAAAATACCCGCACTGAAGTCAAACATTGCGCCGGAACTGACAGACAAAACAATGGATAAAAAGTCAACCACCCCGACCACTGTAAAAGATTTAAAAGATGACACGAAACCCGAAGGGGTGGACAAAGAAACGATAGGTGATAAATTAACTCCCACGCATGTAGTAGAGAAGGACATTAAACACGATTTGCTCGAGGATGAACTAAGCACTGATAAATTAGATACGTCTAAATTCGATTCTAAACATACGGTAGTAGACCAACACATAACAACATCGACAACTATGAAAGGAACAATCGAAGAAATTAAAATTGAAACAAAAGAATCCTTTGACTTAATTAATAAAAAAGAAAAAGATTCTGAAAAATTAATTTTCGATAAATCACAAATTTCACCGTCTGATCCATCCGATAAAAAAGTAGGCGAAAAAGTAACCACTCCATCCACCGATAAAGATTTAAGTGACTTAAACAAACTCGAATCCATTGATAAAGAATCATCAGACGATGAGAGCGAAACAACAGACTTTAAACACGTAGATACCAAGCCCGATACTCTTATTGACAAAATACCCGCACTGAAGTCAAACATTGCGCCGGAACTGACAGACAAAACAATGGATAAAAAGTCAACCACCCCGACCACTGTAAAAGATTTAAAAGATGACAAGAAACCCGAAGGGGTGGACAAAGAAACGATAGGTGATAAATTAACTCCCACGCATGTAGTAGAGAAGGACATAAAACACGATTTGCTCGAGGATAAACTAAGCACTGATAAATTAGATACGTCTAAATTCGATTCTAAACATACGGTAGTAGACCAACACATTACAACATCGACAACTATGATAGGAACAATCGATGAAACTAAAACTGAATCATTTGAACAGTCGTTAAAAGAAACTAAAATTGAAACAAAAGAATCCTTTGACTTAATTTATAAATTGGAAAAAGATTCAGGTAAATTAATTTTAGATAAATCACAAATTTCACAGTCTGATCCATCCGATAAAAAAGTTGGCGAAATAGTAACCACTCCTTCCACCGATAAAAATTTAATTGACTTAAACAAACCTGAGACCGTTGCTACAGAATCATCAGACGATGAGAGCGAAACAACAGACATTAAACACGTAGATACCATGCCTGATACACTTATTGAAAAAATACCCGCACTGAAGTCAAACATTGCGCCGGAACTGACAGACAAAACAATGGATAAAAAGTTAACCACCCCAACCACTGTAAAAGATTTCAAAGATGACATGAAACCCGAAGAGGTGGACAAAGAAACGTTAGGTGATAAATTAACTCCCATGCATGTAGTAGAGAAGGACATTAAACACGACTTGCTCGAGGATGAACTAAGCACTGATAAATTAGATACGTCTAAATTCGATTCTAAACATACGGTAGTAGACCAACACATAACAACATCGACAACTATGAAAGGAACAATCGAAGAAATTAAAATTGAAACAAAAGAATCCTTTGACTTAATTAATAAATTAGAAAAATATTCTGATAAATTAATTTTAGATAAATCACAAATTTCATCGTCCGAACCATCCGATAAAAAAGTAGGCGAAAAAGTAACCACTCCTTCCACCGATAAGTATTTAAGTGACTTAAGCCAACCCGAGTCCATTGCAAGAGAATCATCAGACGATGAGAGCGAAACAACAGACTTTAAACACGTAGATACCAAGCCCGATACTCTTATTGACAAAATACCCGCACTGAAGTCAAACATGGCGCCGGAACTGACAGACAAAACAATGGATAAAAAGTCAACCACCCCGACCACTGTAAAAGATATAAAAGATGACACGAAACCCGAAGAGGTGGACAAAGAAACGATAGGTGATAAATTAACTCCCACGCATGTAGTAGAGAAGGTCATAAAACACGATTTGCTCGAGGATAAACTAAGCACTGATAAATTAGATACGTCTAAATTCGATTCTAAACATACGGTAGTAGACCAACACATAACAACATCGACAACTATGATAGGAACAATCGATGAAACTAAAACTGAATCATTTGAACAGTCGTTAAAAGAAACTAAAATTGAAACAAAAGAATCCTTTGACTTAATTAATAAATTGGAAAAAGATTCAGATAAATTAATTTTAGATAAATCACAAATTTCACCGTCCAAACCATCCGATAAAAAAATAGGCGAAAAAATAACCACTCCATCCACCGATAAAGATTTAAGTGACTTAAACAAATTCGAATCCATTGATAAAGAATCATCAGACGATGAGAGCGAAACAACAGACTTTAAACACGTAGATACCAAGCCCTATACACTTATTGAAAAAATACCCACACTGAAGTCAAACATTGCGCCGGAACTGACAGACAAAACAATGGATAAAAAGTCAACCACCCCGACCACTGTAAAAGACTTAAAAGATGACACGAAACCCGAAGGGGTGGACAAAGAAACGATAGGTGATAAATTAACTCCCACGCATGTAGTAGAGAAGGACATAAAACACGATTTGCTCGAGGATAAACTAAGCACTGATAAATTAGATACGTCTAAATTCGATTCTAAACATACGGTAGTAGACCAACACATAACAACATCGACAACTATGATAGGAACAATCGATGAAACTAAAACTGAATCATTTGAACAGTCGTTAAAAGAAACTAAAATTGAAACAAAAGAATCCTTTGACTTAATTAATAAATTGGAAAAAGATTCAGATAAATTAATTTTAGATAAATCACAAATTTCACCGTCCAAACCATCCGATAAAAAAATAGGCGAAAAAATAACCACTCCATCCACCGATAAAGATTTAAGTGACTTAAACAAATTCGAATCCATTGATAAAGAATCATCAGACGATGAGAGCGAAACAACAGACATTAAACACGTAGATACCAAGCCCGATACTCTTATTGAAAAAATACCCTCACCGAAGTCAAACATTGGGCCGGAACCGACAGATAAAACAATGGATAAAAAGTTAACCACCCCAACCACTGTAAAAGATTTCAAAGATGACATGAAACCCGAAGAGGTGGACAAAGAAACGTTAGGTGATAAATTAACTCCCATGCATGTAGTAGAGAAGGACATTAAACACGATTTGCTCGAGGATAAACTAAGCACTGATAAATTAGATATGTCTAAATTCGATTCTAAACATAAGGTAGTAGACCAACACATAACAACATCAACAACTATGAAAGGAACAATCGAAGAAATTAAAATTGAAACAAAAGAATCCTTTGACTTAATTACTAAATTAGAAAAAGATTCTGATAAATTAATTTTAGATAAATCACAAATTTCACCGTCCGATCCATCCGATAAAAAAGTAGGCGAAAAAGTAACCACTCCATCCACCGATAAGTATTTAAGTGACTTAAGCCAACCCGAGTCCATTGCAAGAGAATCATCAGACGATGAGAGCGAAACAACAGACTTTAAACACGTAGATACCAAGCCCGATACTCTTATTGACAAAATACCCGCACTGAAGTCAAACATGGCGCCGGAACTGACAGACAAAACAATGGATAAAAAGTCAACCACCCCGACCACTGTAAAAGATATAAAAGATGACACGAAACCCGAAGAGGTGGACAAAGAAACGATAGGTGATAAATTAACTCCCACGCATGTAGTAGAGAAGGACATAAAACACGATTTCCACGAGGATAAACTAAGCACTGATAAATTAGATACGTCTAAATTCGATTCTAAACATACGGTAGTAGACCAACACATAACAACATCGACAACTATGATAGGAACAATTGATGAAACTAAAACTGAATCATTTGAACAGTCGTTAAAAGAAACTAAAATTGAAACAAAAGAATCCTTTGACTTAATTAATAAATTGGAAAAAGATTCAGATAAATTAATTTTAGATAAATCACAAATGTTATCGTCCGAACCATCCGATAAAAAAGTTGGCGAAATAGTAACCACTCCATCCACCGATAAAGATTTAAGTGACTTAAACAAACTCGAATCTATTGATAAAGAATCATCAGACGATGACCGCGAAACAACAGACATTAAACACGTAGATACCAAGCCCGATACTCTTATTGAAAAAATACCCTCACCGAAGTCAAACATTGGGCCGGAACCGACAGATAAAACAATGGATAAAAAGTTAACCACCCCAACCACTGTAAAAGATTTCAAAGATGACATGAAACCCGAAGAGGTGGACAAAGAAACGTTTGGTGATAAATTAACTCCCATGCATGTAGTAGAGAAGGACATTAAACACGACTTGCTCGAGGATGAACTAAGCACTGATAATTTAGATACGTCTAAACTCGATTCTAAACATACGGTAGTAGACCAACACATAACAACATCAACAACTATGAAAGGAACAATCGAAGAAATTAAAATTGAAACAAAAGAATCCTTTGACTTAATTACTAAATTAGAAAAAGATTCTGATAAATTAATTTTAGATAAATCACAAATTTCACCGTCCGATCCATCCGATAAAAAAGTAGGCGAAAAAGTAACCACTCCATCCACCGATAAGTATTTAAGTGACTTAAGCCAACCCGAGTCCATTGCAAGAGAATCATCAGACGATGAGAGCGAAACAACAGACTTTAAACACGTAGATACCAAGCCCGATACTCTTATTGACAAAATACCCGCACTGAAGTCAAACATTGCGCCGGAACTGACAGACAAAACAATGGATAAAAAGTCAACCACCCCGACCACTGTAAAAGATTTAAAAGATGACGCGAAACCCGAAGGGGTGGACAAAGAAACGATAGGTGATAAATTAACTCCCACGCATGTAGTAGAGAAGGACATTAAACACGATTTGCTCGAGGATAAACTAAGCACTGATAAATTAGATACGTCTAAATTCGATTCTAAACATACGGTAGTAGACCAACACATAACAACATCGACAACTATGACAGGAACAATCGATGAAACTAAAACTGAATCATTTGAACAGTCGTTAAAAGAAACTAAAATTGAAACAAAAGAATCCTTTGACTTAATTTATAAATTGGAAAAAGATTCAGGTAAATTAATTTTAGATAAATCACAAATTTCACAGTCTGATCCATCCGATAAAAAAGTTGGCGAAATAGTAACCACTCCTTCCACCGATAAAAATTTAATTGACTTAAACAAACCTGAGACCGTTGCTACAGAATCATCAGACGATGAGAGCGAAACAACAGACATTAAACACGTAGATACCATGCCTGATACACTTATTGAAAAAATACCCGCACTGAAGTCAAACATTGCGCCGGAACTGACAGACAAAACAATGGATAAAAAGTTAACCACCCCAACCACTGTAAAAGATTTCAAAGATGACATGAAACCCGAAGAGGTGGACAAAGAAACGTTAGGTGATAAATTAACTCCCATGCATGTAGTAGAGAAGGACATTAAACACGACTTGCTCGAGGATGAACTAAGCACTGATAAATTAGATACGTCTAAATTCGATTCTAAACATACGGTAGTAGACCAACACATAACAACATCGACAACTATGATAGGAACAATCGATGAAACTAAAACTGAATCATTTGAACAGTCGTTAAAAGAAACTAAAATTGAAACAAAAGAATCCTTTGACTTAATTAATAAATTCGAAAAAGATTCAGATAAATTAATTTTAGATAAATCACAAATTTCACCGTCCAAACCATCCGATAAAAAAATAGGCGAAAAAATAACCACTCCATCCACCGATAAAGATTTAAGTGACTTAAACAAATTCGAATCCATTGATAAAGAATCATCAGACGATGAGAGCGAAACAACAGACTTTAAACACGTAGATACCAAGCCCTATACACTTATTGAAAAAATACCCACACTGAAGTCAAACATTGCGCCGGAACTGACAGACAAAACAATGGATAAAAAGTCAACCACCCCGACCACTGTAAAAGACTTAAAAGATGACACGAAACCCGAAGGGGTGGACAAAGAAACGATAGGTGATAAATTAACTCCCACGCATGTAGTCGAGAAGGACATAAAACACGATTTGCTCGAGGATAAACTAAGCACTGATAAATTAGATACGTCTAAATTCGATTCTAAACATACGGTAGTAGACCAACACATAACAACATCGACAACTATGATAGGAACAATCGATGAAACTAAAACTGAATCATTTGAACAGTCGTTAAAAGAAACTAAAATTGAAACAAAAGAATCCTTTGACTTAATTAATAAATTGGAAAAAGATTCAGATAAATTAATTTTAGATAAATCACAAATTTCACCGTCCAAACCATCCGATAAAAAAATAGGCGAAAAAATAACCACTCCATCCACCGATAAAGATTTAAGTGACTTAAACAAATTCGAATCCATTGATAAAGAATCATCAGACGATGAGAGCGAAACAACAGACATTAAACACGTAGATACCAAGCCCGATACCCTTATTGAAAAAATACCCTCACCGAAGTCAAACATTGGGCCGGAACCGACAGATAAAACAATGGATAAAAAGTTAACCACCCCAACCACTGTAAAAGATTTCAAAGATGACATGAAACCCAAAGAGGTGGACAAAGAAACGTTAGGTGATAAATTAACTCCCATGCATGTAGTAGAGAAGGACATTAAACACGATTTGCTCGAGGATAAACTAAGCACTGATAAATTAGATATGTCTAAATTCGATTCTAAACATAAGGTAGTAGACCAACACATAACAACATCAACAACTATGAAAGGAACAATCGAAGAAATTAAAATTGAAACAAAAGAATCCTTTGACTTAATTACTAAATTAGAAAAAGATTCTGATAAATTAATTTTAGATAAATCACAAATTTCACCGTCCGATCCATCCGATAAAAAAGTAGGCGAAAAAGTAACCACTCCATCCACCGATAAGTATTTAAGTGACTTAAGCCAACCCGAGTCCATTGCAAGAGAATCATCAGACGATGAGAGCGAAACAACAGACTTTAAACACGTAGATACCAAGCCCGATACTCTTATTGACAAAATACCCGCACTGAAGTCAAACATGGCGCCGGAACTGACAGACAAAACAATGGATAAAAAGTCAACCACCCCGACCACTGTAAAAGATATAAAAGATGACACGAAACCCGAAGAGGTGGACAAAGAAACGATAGGTGATAAATTAACTCCCACGCATGTAGTAGAGAAGGACATAAAACACGATTTCCACGAGGATAAACTAAGCACTGATAAATTAGATACGTCTAAATTCGATTCTAAACATACGGTAGTAGACCAACACATAACAACATCGACAACTATGATAGGAACAATCGATGAAACTAAAACTGAATCATTTGAACAGTCGTTAAAAGAAACTAAAATTGAAACAAAAGAATCCTTTGACTTAATTAATAAATTGGAAAAAGATTCAGATAAATTAATTTTAGATAAATCACAAATGTTATCGTCCGAACCATCCGATAAAAAAATAGGCGAAAAAATAACCACTCCATCCACCGATAAAGATTTAAGTGACTTAAACAAATTCGAATCCATTGATAAAGAATCATCAGACGATGAGAGCGAAACAACAGACATTAAACACGTAGATACCAAGCCCGATACTCTTATTGAAAAAATACCCTCACCGAAGTCAAACATTGGGCCGGAACCGACAGATAAAACAATGGATAAAAAGTTAACCACCCCAACCACTGTAAAAGATTTCAAAGATGACATGAAACCCGAAGAGGTGGACAAAGAAACGTTAGGTGATAAATTAACTCCCATGCATGTAGTAGAGAAGGACATTAAACACGATTTGCTCGAGGATAAACTAAGCACTGATAAATTAGATATGTCTAAATTCGATTCTAAACATAAGGTAGTAGACCAACACATAACAACATCAACAACTATGAAAGGAACAATCGAAGAAATTAAAATTGAAACAAAAGAATCCTTTGACTTAATTACTAAATTAGAAAAAGATTCTGATAAATTAATTTTAGATAAATCACAAATTTCACCGTCCGATCCATCCGATAAAAAAGTAGGCGAAAAAGTAACCACTCCATCCACCGATAAGTATTTAAGTGACTTAAGCCAACCCGAGTCCATTGCAAGAGAATCATCAGACGATGAGAGCGAAACAACAGACTTTAAACACGTAGATACCAAGCCCGATACTCTTATTGACAAAATACCCGCACTGAAGTCAAACATGGCGCCGGAACTGACAGACAAAACAATGGATAAAAAGTCAACCACCCCGACCACTGTAAAAGATATAAAAGATGACACGAAACCCGAAGAGGTGGACAAAGAAACGATAGGTGATAAATTAACTCCCACGCATGTAGTAGAGAAGGACATAAAACACGATTTCCACGAGGATAAACTAAGCACTGATAAATTAGATACGTCTAAATTCGATTCTAAACATACGGTAGTAGACCAACACATAACAACATCGACAACTATGATAGGAACAATCGATGAAACTAAAACTGAATCATTTGAACAGTCGTTAAAAGAAACTAAAATTGAAACAAAAGAATCCTTTGACTTAATTAATAAATTGGAAAAAGATTCAGATAAATTAATTTTAGATAAATCACAAATGTTATCGTCCGAACCATCCGATAAAAAAGTTGGCGAAATAGTAACCACTCCATCCACCGATAAAGATTTAAGTGACTTAAACAAACTCGAATCTATTGATAAAGAATCATCAGACGATGACCGCGAAACAACAGACATTAAACACGTAGATACCAAGCCCGATACTCTTATTGAAAAAATACCCTCACCGAAGTCAAACATTGGGCCGGAACCGACAGATAAAACAATGGATAAAAAGTTAACCACCCCAACCACTGTAAAAGATTTCAAAGATGACATGAAACCCGAAGAGGTGGACAAAGAAACGTTTGGTGATAAATTAACTCCCATGCATGTAGTAGAGAAGGACATTAAACACGACTTGCTCGAGGATGAACTAAGCACTGATAATTTAGATACGTCTAAACTCGATTCTAAACATACGGTAGTAGACCAACACATAACAACATCAACAACTATGAAAGGAACAATCGAAGAAATTAAAATTGAAACAAAAGAATCCTTTGACTTAATTACTAAATTAGAAAAAGATTCTGATAAATTAATTTTAGATAAATCACAAATTTCACCGTCCGATCCATCCGATAAAAAAGTAGGCGAAAAAGTAACCACTCCATCCACCGATAAGTATTTAAGTGACTTAAGCCAACCCGAGTCCATTGCAAGAGAATCATCAGACGATGAGAGCGAAACAACAGACTTTAAACACGTAGATACCAAGCCCGATACTCTTATTGACAAAATACCCGCACTGAAGTCAAACATTGCGCCGGAACTGACAGACAAAACAATGGATAAAAAGTCAACCACCCCGACCACTGTAAAAGATTTAAAAGATGACGCGAAACCCGAAGGGGTGGACAAAGAAACGATAGGTGATAAATTAACTCCCACGCATGTAGTAGAGAAGGACATTAAACACGATTTGCTCGAGGATAAACTAAGCACTGATAAATTAGATACGTCTAAATTCGATTCTAAACATACGGTAGTAGACCAACACATAACAACATCGACAACTATGACAGGAACAATCGATGAAACTAAAACTGAATCATTTGAACAGTCGTTAAAAGAAACTAAAATTGAAACAAAAGAATCCTTTGACCTAATTAATAAATTGGAAAAAGATTCAGATAAATTAATTTTAGATAAATCACAAATTTCACCGTCCGATCCATCCGATAAAAAAGTAGGCGAAAAAGTAACCACTCCATCCACCGATAAAGATTTAAGTGACTTAAACAAACTCGAATCTATTGATAAAGAATCATCAGACGATGAGAGCGAAACAACAGACTTTAAACACGTAGATACCAAGCCCGATACTCTTATTGACAAAATACCCGCACTGAAGTCAAACATTGCGCCGGAACTGACAGACAAAACAATGGATAAAAAGTCAACCACCCCGACCACTGTAAAAGATTTAAAAGATGACGCGAAACCCGAAGGGGTGGACAAAGAAACGATAGGTGATAAATTAACTCCCACGCATGTAGTAGAGAAGGACATTAAACACGATTTGCTCGAGGATAAACTAAGCACTGATAAATTAGATACGTCTAAATTCGATTCTAAAAATACGGTAGTAGACCAACACATAACAACATCGACAACTATGACAGGAACAATCGATGAAACTAAAACTGAATCATTTGAACAGTCGTTAAAAGAAACTAAAATTGAAACAAAAGAATCCTTTGACCTAATTAATAAATTGGAAAAAGATTCAGATAAATTAATTTTAGATAAATCACAAATTTCACCGTCCGATCCATCCGATAAAAAAGTAGGCGAAAAAGTAACCACTCCATCCACCGATAAAGATTTAAGTGACTTAAACAAACTCGAATCCATTGATAAAGAATCATCAGACGATGAGAGCGAAACAACAGACTTTAAACACGTAGATACCAAGCCCGATACTCTTATTGACAAAATACCCGCACTGAAGTCAAACATTGCGCCGGAACTGACAGACAAAACAATGGATAAAAAGTCAACCACCCCGACCACTGTAAAAGATTTAAAAGATGACGCGAAACCCGAAGGGGTGGACAAAGAAACGATAGGTGATAAATTAACTCCCACGCATGTAGTAGAGAAGGACATTAAACACGATTTGCTCGAGGATAAACTAAGCACTGATAAATTAGATACGTCTAAATTCGATTCTAAAAATACGGTAGTAGACCAACACATAACAACATCGACAACTATGACAGGAACAATCGATGAAACTAAAACTGAATCATTTGAACAGTCGTTAAAAGAAACTAAAATTGAAACAAAAGAATCCTTTGACCTAATTAATAAATTGGAAAAAGATTCAGATAAATTAATTTTAGATAAATCACAAATGTCACCGTCCGATCCATCCGATAAAAAAGTAGGCGAAAAAGTAACCACTCCATCCACCGATAAAGATTTAAGTGACTTAAACAAACTCGAATCTATTGATAAAGAATCATCAGACGATGAGAGCGAAACAACAGACTTTAAACACGTAGATACCAAGCCCGATACTCTTATTGACAAAATACCCGCACTGAAGTCAAACATTGCGCCGGAACTGACAGACAAAACAATGGATAAAAAGTCAACCACCCCGACCACTGTAAAAGATTTAAAAGATGACGCGAAACCCGAAGGGGTGGACAAAGAAACGATAGGTGATAAATTAACTCCCACGCATGTAGTAGAGAAGGACATTAAACACGATTTGCTCGAGGATAAACTAAGCACTGATAAATTAGATACGTCTAAATTCGATTCTAAAAATACGGTAGTAGACCAACACATAACAACATCGACAACTATGACAGGAACAATCGATGAAACTAAAACTGAATCATTTGAACAGTCGTTAAAAGAAACTAAAATTGAAACAAAAGAATCCTTTGACCTAATTAATAAATTGGAAAAAGATTCAGATAAATTAATTTTAGATAAATCACAAATGTCACCGTCCGATCCATCCGATAAAAAAGTAGGCGAAAAAGTAACCACTCCATCCACCGATAAAGATTTAAGTGACTTAAACAAACTCGAATTCATTGATAAAGAATCATCAGACGATGAGAGCGAAACAACAGACTTTAAACACGTAGATACCAAGCCCGATACTCTTATTGACAAAATACCCGCACTGAAGTCAAACATTGCGCCGGAACTGACAGACAAAACAATGGATAAAAAGTCAACCACCCCGACCACTGTAAAAGATTTAAAAGATGACGCGAAACCCGAAGGGGTGGACAAAGAAACGATAGGTGATAAATTAACTCCCACGCATGTAGTAGAGAAGGACATTAAACACGATTTGCTCGAGGATAAACTAAGCACTGATAAATTAGATACGTCTAAATTCGATTCTAAAAATACGGTAGTAGACCAACACATAACAACATCGACAACTATGACAGGAACAATCGATGAAACTAAAACTGAATCATTTGAACAGTCGTTAAAAGAAACTAAAATTGAAACAAAAGAATCCTTTGACCTAATTAATAAATTGGAAAAAGATTCAGATAAATTAATTTTAGATAAATCACAAATTTCACCGTCCGATCCATCCGATAAAAAAGTAGGCGAAAAAGTAACCACTCCATCCACCGATAAAGATTTAAGTGACTTAAACAAACCTGAGAAAATTGCTACAGAATCATCAGACGATGACCGCGAAACAACCGACATTAAACACGTAGATACCAAGCCCGATACTCTTATTGAAAAAATACCCTCACCGAAGTCAAACATTGGGCCGGAACCGACAGATAAAACAATGGATAAAAAGTTAACCACCCCAACCACTGTAAAAGATTTCAAAGATGACATGAAACCCGAAGAGGTGGACAAAGAAACGTTAGGTGATAAATTAACTCCCATGCATGTAGTAGAGAAGGACATTAAACACGATTTGCTCGAGGATAAACTAAGCACTGATAAATTAGATATGTCTAAATTCGATTCTAAACATAAGGTAGTAGACCAACACATAACAACATCAACAACTATGAAAGGAACAATCGAAGAAATTAAAATTGAAACAAAAGAATCCTTTGACTTAATTACTAAATTAGAAAAAGATTCTGATAAATTAATTTTAGATAAATCACAAATTTCACCGTCCGTTCCATCCGATAAAAAAGTAGGCGAAAAAGTAACCACTCCATCCACCGATAAGTATTTAAGTGACTTAAGCCAACCCGAGTCCATTGCGAGAGAATCATCAGACGATGAGAGCGAAACAACAGACTTTAAACACGTAGATACCAAGCCCGATACTCTTATTGACAAAATACCCGCACTGAAGTCAAACATGGCGCCGGAACTGACAGACAAAACAATGGATAAAAAGTCAACCACCCCGACCACTGTAAAAGATTTAAAAGATGACGCGAAACCCGAAGGGGTGGACAAAGAAACGATAGGTGATAAATTAACTCCCACGCATGTAGTAGAGAAGGACATTAAACACGATTTGCTCGAGGATAAACTAAGCACTGATAAATTAGATACGTCTAAATTCGATTCTAAACATACGGTAGTAGACCAACACATAACAACATCGACAACTATGACAGGAACAATCGATGAAACTAAAACTGAATCATTTGAACAGTCGTTAAAAGAAACTAAAATTGAAACAAAAGAATCCTTTGACCTAATTAATAAATTGGAAAAAGATTCAGATAAATTAATTTTAGATAAATCACAAATTTCACCGTCCGATCCATCCGATAAAAAAGTAGGCGAAAAAGTAACCACTCCATCCACCGATAAAGATTTAAGTGACTTAAACAAACTCGAATCCATTGATAAAGAATCATCAGACGATGAGAGCGAAACAACAGACTTTAAACACGTAGATACCAAGCCCTATACACTTATTGACAAAATACCCGCACTGAAGTCAAACATTGCGCCGGAACTGACAGACAAAACAATGGATAAAAAGTCAACCACCCCGACCACTGTAAAAGATTTAAAAGATGACACGAAACCCGAAGGGGTGGACAAAGAAACGATAGGTGATAAATTAACTCCCACGCATGTAGTAGAGAAGGACATAAAACACGATTTGCTCGAGGATAAACTAAGCACTGATAAATTAGATACGTCTAAATTCGATTCTAAACATACGGTAGTAGACCAACACATAACAACATCGACAACCATGATAGGAACAATCGATGAAACTAAAACTGAATCATTTGAACAGTCGTTAAAAGAAACTAAAATTGAAACAAAAGAATCCTTTGACTTAATTAATAAATTGGAAAAAGATTCAGATAAATTAATTTTAGATAAATCACAAATTTCACTGTCGGAACCGTCCGATAAAAAAGTTGGCGAAATAGTAACCACTCCTTCCACCGATAAAAATTTAATTGACTTAAACAAACCTGAGAAAATTGCTACAGATTTATCAGACGATGACCGCGAAACAACAGACATTAAACACGTAGATACCAAGCCCGATACTCTTATTGAAAAAATACCCTCACCGAAGTTAAACATTGGGCCGGAACCGACAGATAAAACAATGGATAAAAAGTTAACCACCCCAACCACTGTAAAAGATTTCAAAGATGACATGAAACCCGAAGAGGTGGACAAAGAAACGTTAGGTGATAAATTAACTCCCATGCATGTAGTAGAGAAGGACATTAAACACGACTTGCTCGAGGATGAACTAAGCACTGATAAATTAGATACGTCTAAACTCGATTCTAAACATACGGTAGTAGACCAACACATAACAACATCGACAACTATGAAAGGAACAATCGAAGAAACTAAAACTGAATCATTTGAACAGTCGTTAAAAGAAACTAAAATTGTCACAAAAGAATCCTTTGACTTAATTAATAAAATAGAAAAAGATTCTGATAAATTAATTTTCGATAAATCACAAATTTCACTGTCGGAACCGTCCGATAAAAAAGTTGGCGAAATAGTAACCACTCCTTCCACCGATAAAAATTTAATTGACTTAAACAAACCTGAGAAAATTGCTACAGAATCAACAGACGATGACCGCGAAACAACAGACATTAAACACGTAGATACCAAGCCCGATACTCTTATTGAAAAAATACCCTCACCGAAGTCAAACATTGGGCCGGAACCGACAGATAAAACAATGGATAAAAAGTTAACCACCCCAACCACTGTAAAAGATTTCAAAGATGACATGAAACCCGAAGAGGTGGACAAAGAAACGTTAGGTGATAAATTAACTCCCATGCATGTAGTAGAGAAGGACATTAAACACGACTTGCTCGAGGATGAACTAAGCACTGATAAATTAGATACGTCTATACTCGATTCTAAACATACGGTAGTAGACCAACACATAACAACATCAACAACTATGAAAGGAACAATCGAAGAAATTAAAATTGAAACAAAAGAATCCTTTGACTTAATTACTAAATTAGAAAAAGATTCTGATAAATTAATTTTAGATAAATCACAAATTTCACCGTCCGATCCATCCGATAAAAAAGTAGGCGAAAAAGTAACCACTCCATCCACCGATAAGTATTTAAGTGACTTAAGCCAACCCGAGTCCATTGCAAGAGAATCATCAGACGATGAGAGCGAAACAACAGACTTTAAACACGTAGATACCAAGCCCGATACTCTTATTGACAAAATACCCGCACTGAAGTCAAACATTGCGCCGGAACTGACAGACAAAACAATGGATAAAAAGTCAACCACCCTGACCACTGTAAAAGATTTAAAAGATGACGCGAAACCCGAAGGGGTGGACAAAGAAACGATAGGTGATAAATTAACTCCCACGCATGTAGTAGAGAAGGACATAAAACACGATTTGCTCGAGGATAAACTAAGCACTGATAAATTAGATACGTCTAAATTCGATTCTAAACATACGGTAGTAGACCAACACATAACAACATCGACAACCATGATAGGAACAATCGATGAAACTAAAACTGAATCATTTGAACAGTCGTTAAAAGAAACTAAAATTGAAACAAATGAATCCTTTGACTTAATTAATAAATTGGAAAAAGATTCAGATAAATTAATTTTAGATAAATCACAAATTTCACTGTCGGAACCGTCCGATAAAAAAGTTGGCGAAATAGTAACCACTCCTTCCACCGATAAAAATTTAATTGACTTAAACAAATTCGAATCCATTGATAAAGAATCATCAGACGATGACCGCGAAACAACAGACTTTAAACACGTAGATACCAAGCCCTATACACTTATTGAAAAAATACCCGCACTGAAGTCAAACATTGCGCCGGAACTGACAGACAAAACAATGGATAAAAAGTCAACCACCCCGACCACTGTAAAAGATTTAAAAGATGACGCGAAACCCGAAGGGGTGGACAAAGAAACGATAGGTGATAAATTAACTCCCACGCATGTAGTAGAGAAGGACATTAAACACGATTTGCTCGAGGATAAACTAAGCACTGATAAATTAGATACGTCTAAATTTGATTCTAAAAATACGGTAGTAGACCAACACATAACAACATCGACAACTATGACAGGAACAATCGATGAAACTAAAACTGAATCATTTGAACAGTCGTTAAAAGAAACTAAAATTGAAACAAATGAATCCTTTGACCTAATTAATAAATTGGAAAAAGATTCAGATAAATTAATTTTAGATAAATCACAAATTTCACCGTCCGATCCATCCGATAAAAAAGTAGGCGAAAAAGTAAACACTCCATCCACCGATAAAGATTTAAGTGACTTAAACAAACTCGAATCTATTGATAAAGAATCATCAGACGATGAGAGCGAAACAACAGACTTTAAACACGTAGATACCAAGCCCGATACTCTTATTGACAAAATACCCGCACTGAAGTCAGACATTGCACCGGAACTGACAGACAAAACAATGGATAAAAAGTCAACCACCCCGACCACTGTAAAAGATTTAAAAGATGACGCGAAACCCGAAGGGGTGGACAAAGAAACGATAGGTGATAAATTAACTCCCACGCATGTAGTAGAGAAGGACATTAAACACGATTTGCTCGAGGATAAACTAAGCACTGATAAATTAGATACGTCTAAATTCGATTCTAAAAATACGGTAGTAGACCAACACATAACAACATCGACAACTATGACAGGAACAATCGATGAAACTAAAACTGAATCATTTGAACAGTCGTTAAAAGAAACTAAAATTGAAACAAAAGAATCCTTTGACCTAATTAATAAATTGGAAAAAGATTCAGATAAATTAATTTTAGATAAATCACAAATTTCACCGTCCGATCCATCCGATAAAAAAGTAGGCGAAAAAGTAACCACTCCATCCACCGATAAAGATTTAAGTGACTTAAACAAACTGGAATCTATTGATAAAGAATCATCAGACGATGAGAGCGAAACAACAGACTTTAAACACGTAGATACCAAGCCCGATACTCTTATTGACAAAATACCCGCACTGAAGTCAAACATTGCGCCGGAACTGACAGACAAAACAATGGATAAAAAGTCAACCACCCCGACCACTGTAAAAGATTTAAAAGATGACACGAAACCCGAAGGGGTGGACAAAGAAACGATAGGTGATAAATTAACTCCCACGCATGTAGTAGAGAAGGACATAAAACACGATTTGCTCGAGGATAAACTAAGCACTGATAAATTAGATACGTCTAAATTCGATTCTAAACATACGGTAGTAGACCAACACATAACAACATCGACAACCATGATAGGAACAATCGATGAAACTAAAACTGAATCATTTGAACAGTCGTTAAAAGAAACTAAAATTGAAACAAAAGAATCCTTTGACTTAATTAATAAATTGGAAAAAGATTCAGATAAATTAATTTTAGATAAATCACAAATTTCACTGTCGGAACCATCCGATAAAAAAGTTGGCGAAATAGTAACCACTCCTTCCACCGATAAAAATTTAATTGACTTAAACAAACCTGAGAAAATTGCTACAGAATCATCAGACGATGACCGCGAAACAACAGACATTAAACACGTAGATACCAAGCCCGATACTCTTATTGAAAAAATACCCTCACCGAAGTTAAACATTGGGCCGGAACCGACAGATAAAACAATGGATAAAAAGTTAACCACCCCAACCACTGTAAAAGATTTCAAAGATGACATGAAACCCGAAGAGGTGGACAAAGAAACGTTAGGTGATAAATTAACTCCCATGCATGTAGTAGAGAAGGACATTAAACACGACTTGCTCGAGGATGAACTAAGCACTGATAAATTAGATACGTCTAAACTCGATTCTAAACATACGGTAGTAGACCAACACATAACAACATCGACAACTATGAAAGGAACAATCGAAGAAATTAAAATTGAAACAAAAGAATCCTTTGACTTAATTACTAAATTAGAAAAAGATTCTGATAAATTAATTTTAGATAAATCACAAATTTCACCGTCCGATCCATCCGATAAAAAAGTAGGCGAAAAAGTAACCACTCCATCCACCGATAAGTATTTAAGTGACTTAAGCCAACCCGAGTCCATTGCAAGAGAATCATCAGACGATGAGAGCGAAACAACAGACTTTAAACACGTAGATACCAAGCCCGATACTCTTATTGACAAAATACCCGCACTGAAGTCAAACATTGCGCCGGAACTGACAGACAAAACAATGGATAAAAAGTCAACCACCCTGACCACTGTAAAAGATTTAAAAGATGACGCGAAACCCGAAGGGGTGGACAAAGAAACGATAGGTGATAAATTAACTCCCACGCATGTAGTAGAGAAGGACATTAAACACGATTTGCTCGAGGATAAACTAAGCACTGATAAATTAGATACGTCTAAATTCGATTCTAAACATACGGTAGTAGACCAACACATAACAACATCGACAACTATGACAGGAATAATCGATGAAACTAAAACTGAATCATTTGAACAGTCGTTAAAAGAAACTAAAATTGAAACAAAAGAATCCTTTGACCTAATTAATAAATTGGAAAAAGATTCAGATAAATTAATTTTAGATAAATCACAAATTTCACCGTCCGATCCATCCGATAAAAAAGTAGGCGAAAAAGTAACCACTCCATCCACCGATAAAGATTTAAGTGACTTAAACAAACTGGAATCTATTGATAAAGAATCATCAGACGATGAGAGCGAAACAACAGACTTTAAACACGTAGATACCAAGCCCGATACTCTTATTGACAAAATACCCGCACTGAAGTCAAACATTGCGCCGGAACTGACAGACAAAACAATGGATAAAAAGTCAACCACCCCGACCACTGTAAAAGATTTAAAAGATGACACGAAACCCGAAGGGGTGGACAAAGAAACGATAGGTGATAAATTAACTCCCACGCATGTAGTAGAGAAGGACATAAAACACGATTTGCTCGAGGATAAACTAAGCACTGATAAATTAGATACGTCTAAATTCGATTCTAAACATACGGTAGTAGACCAACACATAACAACATCGACAACCATGATAGGAACAATCGATGAAACTAAAACTGAATCATTTGAACAGTCGTTAAAAGAAACTAAAATTGAAACAAAAGAATCCTTTGACTTAATTAATAAATTGGAAAAAGATTCAGATAAATTAATTTTAGATAAATCACAAATTTCACTGTCGGAACCGTCCGATAAAAAAGTTGGCGAAATAGTAACCACTCCTTCCACCGATAAAAATTTAATTGACTTAAACAAACCTGAGAAAATTGCTACAGAATCATCAGACGATGACCGCGAAACAACAGACATTAAACACGTAGATACCAAGCCCGATACTCTTATTGAAAAAATACCCTCACCGAAGTCAAACATTGGGCCGGAACCGACAGATAAAACAATGGATAAAAAGTTAACCACCCCAACCACTGTAAAAGATTTCAAAGATGACATGAAACCCGAAGAGGTGGACAAAGAAACGTTAGGTGATAAATTAACTCCCATGCATGTAGTAGAGAAGGACATTAAACACGACTTGCTCGAGGATGAACTAAGCACTGATAAATTAGATACGTCTAAACTCGATTCTAAACATACGGTAGTAGACCAACACATAACAACATCGACAACTATGAAAGGAACAATCGAAGAAAATAAAATTGAAACAAAAGAATCCTTTGACTTCATTAATAAATTAGAAAAAGATTCTGATAAATTTATTTTAGATAAATCACAAATTTCATCGTCCAAACCATCCGATAAAAAAGTAGGCGAAAAAGTAACCTCTCCTTCCACCGATATAGATTTAGGTAACTTAAACAAACCTGAGACCATTGCTATAGAATCATCAGACGATGACCGCAAAACAACAGACTTTAAACACGTAGATACCAAGCCCTATACACTTATTGAAAAAATACCCGCACTGAAGTCAAACATTGCGCCGGAACTGACAGACAAAACAATGGATAAAAAGTCAACCACCCCGACCACTGTAAAAGATTTAAAAGATGACACGAAACCCGAAGGGGTGGACAAAGAAACGATAGGTGATAAATTAACTCCCACGCATGTAGTAGAGAAGGACATAAAACACGATTTGCTCGAGGATAAACTAAGCACTGATAAATTAGATACGTCTAAATTCGATTCTAAACATACGGTAGTAGACCAACACATAACAACATCGACAACTATGAAAGGAACAATCGAAGAAACTAAAACTGAATCATTTGAACAGTCGTTAAAAGAAACTAAAATTGTCACAAAAGAATCCTTTGACTTAATTAATAAAATAGAAAAAGATTCTGATAAATTAATTTTCGATAAATCACAAATTTCACTGTCGGAACCGTCCGATAAAAAAGTTGGCGAAATAGTAACCACTCCTTCCACCGATAAAAATTTAATTGACTTAAACAAACCTGAGAAAATTGCTACAGAATCATCAGACGATGACCGCGAAACAACAGACATTAAACACGTAGATACCAAGCCCGATACTCTTATTGAAAAAATACCCTCACCGAAGTCAAACATTGGGCCGGAACCGACAGATAAAACAATGGATAAAAAGTTAACCACCCCAACCACTGTAAAAGATTTCAAAGATGACATGAAACCCGAAGAGGTGGACAAAGAAACGTTAGGTGATAAATTAACTCCCATGCATGTAGTAGAGAAGGACATTAAACACGACTTGCTCGAGGATGAACTAAGCACTGATAAATTAGATACGTCTAAACTCGATTCTAAACATACGGTAGTAGACCAACACATAACAACATCAACAACTATGAAAGGAACAATCGAAGAAATTAAAATTGAAACAAAAGAATCCTTTGACTTAATTACTAAATTAGAAAAAGATTCTGATAAATTAATTTTAGATAAATCACAAATTTCACCGTCCGATCCATCCGATAAAAAAGTAGGCGAAAAAGTAACCACTCCATCCACCGATAAGTATTTAAGTGACTTAAGCCAACCCGAGTCCATTGCAAGAGAATCATCAGACGATGAGAGCGAAACATCAGACTTTAAACACGTAGATACCAAGCCCGATACTCTTATTGACAAAATACCCGCACTGAAGTCAAACATTGCGCCGGAACTGACAGACAAAACAATGGATAAAAAGTCAACCACCCTGACCACTGTAAAAGATTTAAAAGATGACGCGAAACCCGAAGGGGTGGACAAAGAAACGATAGGTGATAAATTAACTCCCACGCATGTAGTAGAGAAGGACATTAAACACGATTTGCTCGAGGATAAACTAAGCACTGATAAATTAGATACGTCTAAATTCGATTCTAAACATACGGTAGTAGACCAACACATAACAACATCGACAACTATGACAGGAATAATCGATGAAACTAAAACTGAATCATTTGAACAGTCGTTAAAAGAAACTAAAATTGAAACAAAAGAATCCTTTGACCTAATTAATAAATTGGAAAAAGATTCAGATAAATTAATTTTAGATAAATCACAAATTTCACCGTCCGATCCATCCGATAAAAAAGTAGGCGAAAAAGTAACCACTCCATCCACCGATAAAGATTTAAGTGACTTAAACAAACTGGAATCTATTGATAAAGAATCATCAGACGATGAGAGCGAAACAACAGACTTTAAACACGTAGATACCAAGCCCGATACTCTTATTGACAAAATACCCGCACTGAAGTCAAACATTGCGCCGGAACTGACAGACAAAACAATGGATAAAAAGTCAACCACCCCGACCACTGTAAAAGATTTAAAAGATGACACGAAACCCGAAGGGGTGGACAAAGAAACGATAGGTGATAAATTAACTCCCACGCATGTAGTAGAGAAGGACATAAAACACGATTTGCTCGAGGATAAACTAAGCACTGATAAATTAGATACGTCTAAATTCGATTCTAAACATACGGTAGTAGACCAACACATAACAACATCGACAACCATGATAGGAACAATCGATGAAACTAAAACTGAATCATTTGAACAGTCGTTAAAAGAAACTAAAATTGAAACAAAAGAATCCTTTGACTTAATTAATAAATTGGAAAAAGATTCAGATAAATTAATTTTAGATAAATCACAAATTTCACTGTCGGAACCGTCCGATAAAAAAGTTGGCGAAATAGTAACCACTCCTTCCACCGATAAAAATTTAATTGACTTAAACAAACCTGAGAAAATTGCTACAGAATCATCAGACGATGACCGCGAAACAACAGACATTAAACACGTAGATACCAAGCCCGATACTCTTATTGAAAAAATACCCTCACCGAAGTCAAACATTGGGCCGGAACCGACAGATAAAACAATGGATAAAAAGTTAACCACCCCAACCACTGTAAAAGATTTCAAAGATGACATGAAACCCGAAGAGGTGGACAAAGAAACGTTAGGTGATAAATTAACTCCCATGCATGTAGTAGAGAAGGACATTAAACACGACTTGCTCGAGGATGAACTAAGCACTGATAAATTAGATACGTCTAAACTCGATTCTAAACATACGGTAGTAGACCAACACATAACAACATCGACAACTATGAAAGGAACAATCGAAGAAAATAAAATTGAAACAAAAGAATCCTTTGACTTCATTAATAAATTAGAAAAAGATTCTGATAAATTTATTTTAGATAAATCACAAATTTCATCGTCCAAACCATCCGATAAAAAAGTAGGCGAAAAAGTAACCTCTCCTTCCACCGATATAGATTTAGGTAACTTAAACAAACCTGAGACCATTGCTATAGAATCATCAGACGATGACCGCAAAACAACAGACTTTAAACACGTAGATACCAAGCCCAATACACTTATTGATAAAATACCCGCACTGAAGTCAAACATTGCGCCGGAACTGACAGACAAAACAATGGATAAAAAGTTAACCACCCCAACCACTGTAAAAGATTTCAAAGATGACATGAAACCCGAAGGGGTGGACAAAGAAACGTTAGGTGATAAATTAACTACCATGCATGTAGTAGAGAAGGACATTAAACATGATTTGCTCGAGGATGAACTAAGCACTGATAAATTAGATACGTCTAAATTCGATTCTAAACATGCGGTAGTAGACCAACACATAACAACATCGACAACTATGAAAGGAACAATCGAAGAAATTAAAATTGAAACAAAAGAATCCTTTGATTTAATTAATAAATTAGAAAAAGATTCCGATAAATTAATTTTAGATAAATCACAAATTTCATCGTCCGAACCATCCGATAAAAAAGTAGGCGAAAAAGTAACCACTCCTTCCACCGATATAGATTTAAGTAACTTAAACAAACCTAAAACCATTGTTATAGAATCATCAGACGATGACAGCAAAACAACAGACTTTAAACACGTAGATACCAAACCCGATACACTTATTGAAAAAATACCCACACATAAGGTGGACGCTGCGTCGGAACTATCAAACAAAACAATGGTTAAATTGTCAACCACCCCGACTACTGTAAAAAATTTAAAAAACAACACGAAATCCGAAGGGTTGGACAAAGAAACGTTAGGTGATAAATTAACTCCCACGCATGTAGTCGTGAAAGACATAAATCACGATTTTCTCGAGGATAAAAGAAGCACTGAAAATGCTGATACGACTAAAGTCGATTCTGAGGATAAGGTGGTGGACCAACTCATCACAACATCGACTACAATGATAGGAACAATTAATGAAACTAAAATTTCTTCTTTATTTGAAAATGTAGGTGTGCATTCTGAATTGAATACTGCACACAACCATATTTTTAAATCTATCAGTTGTGCTAATTCAAGTGGTACCGAACAGGTGGATATTGATTCTTTGAGAAAATTGGATGAGAGTTCTTTTGTAGATGGTATTAGAGACTCTAGTGATGAAAAGTCCTCTTTAGTTTTTAGTGAGAATTTCAGTAAATTTATGAGTATTGCTTCTGCCACATCAGGTGATTTTGAATTTGAGCAAAGTGTGGATGAATCAAAAGATATTGAAAGTATATCATCTTGTGAAAAAAAGGGTATGGAATCTTATTCTAATAATTTTCAGTCCACTAAAAATTATTCTGAGAATCAAGCTAAAAATTATAAATTAAAAGATATTGATATTCTTGATAAATATTTTCTTGATAATACTACTGAATCTGACCTTAGTTTACCAGTAAATATTTCAAATTTCCCATCTAGTAAAATGCACAATATTAATAGTGATAAAAAAGATCTAGGTGAAACTAAAAAATCTTATGGAATTCGAAGAACGGAGATAACAAAATCAGGGTTTATATCTTCTAAGAAGAGTCATGATTTAGGCATTACGAATGAGGAAAATTGTAAAAAAGAGTCTTCTAAACTTGAAACAAAAGGAGTCATTCGTAGTTCTTCATTACGATCGAGTTCATCTTCAATCTCAAAATCCCATGCAATGTCTAATAAAACACAGGTTTCAAGATCTGAGAGTACGAAAGTTATTCGATCCTCACTCGAGTCGAAAGGATTTATACAAAATAAAAGTGTTTCTAATCAAATCAAAAGTATTGATACAAAATCCAATACAATAAGATCAACAAATATTTTAAGAACAAAAGCTGATGCTGAATTGAAAGATGTTAAAGATGTTCGAACAGTGCATTCTACCAAAAAATTATCACAAAATACATTATCATCTTCAGCGTCTACATTTAAAAGTACTAACAGTGAATACAAATCTACTAGTGTGTCTAAAAGTCAATCTATAAGTCAATCATTTTCAAAAACATCAAATAGTCGACAAGGATTAAGTATTGAAACTAAAAATAATCAAATGGTTCGTGATATTAATAAATCAAGAATTTCATCAAAGTTGGCAGTTCCAACTAAAATATTAAATGAATCGTCGATTAAATTAACGAGCACAGCTAAAAATAATATCGTATCCTCTGAACAATCGTATACCAAAGTTGTTTCTAAATCTTCAATCAGTAATACTTCAACAGTGAATAAATATTCTTTTGCATCTCAAGATAAAAACTCCTTGAAGGATCATAAACTATTAACAATAAATCAGACCTCAAACAAAAAACTAATAAAGCCAGAAATAGAAAAACACAGAAAAACGAATGTCAATGAAAAATTAAAAAAAAAACAAGTTGTAGATATATCTGAAGCCACTTCCAAACCCAAACTCAAAAGTTATATGTTATCTACTGAATCACGAAATTTAAAATTGAAAACAACTTCTTACACACACAATAAATCGTCAGATGTTTCCACAAAATATCAGCGAGTAGTTTCTGATAATAAGAAAAAACTCCCTACTTCTCCGTCAAGAATACCCATAAAAGATAATTCAAGTATGTCACCAACCAAAAATAATTTGTCACTTTTAAACACAAAACCTTTACGATCATCATCAGTGTCTGATCCAAGAGTGTTAAGTGCACCATCACAAAGAAGCGGGTTTGATTTTACGTCTTCACCTAGAAAGTTAAGTCCTACATCCTTACCAGCAAGTCCGGCTCATAGATATTTTAAGACGGATAAAAAAATCAGTTCAGTTTTAATTACATCGGAAGTTTTTTCGAGCTCTTCAGATCGCGCGTCATCGGTAGAATTAGTATATGAACAACCTACACGTTCTCCTAGTTCATCAATGTCCGAACAACAGCCTGCTTCTATTACTGAATCAGTGTCATTAGAAGACGACGAAACGACTCATTCTTCGAACTCAGACACCAACCGAGATTCTGAGGTATATAATATTTTATTTTTTTCAAAATATTTCAACAAGTAAATATATTTTGGAAACCTGAATTTAATGATAATTTTATTCAACAACACACGCATAATTTTAAGATAGAAAATACTTATACTATATTATCTTCTTCGACAATCTTAAATTTAAAAATGTTTAGTTATGGTTTAGATTTGAATTTAAAATTTACCTTATTGTTATATATATTTATGTATTTTATACATACGCTATTAATGTACTGTACCTTTGTGTTATTTATAATCAATATATCTATAATAATAATATAATGATGGTAAATCGATAATACCGACGTTAGATTATAATATTTGTTATAATATTAATATATAGCATTTAGTTTGGTTTTTTAGATATAATAGTGTATTATACATAAACATAATGGATTTTTCACAAATGGGGAAGGTTTAGGTATATAATATGTGGTTCCCAAATTGTAGCCACCCAGTATATAAACTACAGTGGAGTGCGGTATTTTATTATCGTCTGGCTTTAGTACCTTAATAAAATCTAAAATTGTTCTACATCAAAATATAGCGAACAATTAAACAATAACATAACAACTTCCGTGCGAATCACCTGCGGTATTATATATAGGTACATATTATATCAATGAAGTACAACCTGCAATTCAAATATACCACTGATTTACATAAAATTAAAATATAATTTCTCCGTATACCACCAAAATATTTATAGCTATAAAATATATAAAAGACCCATGATTTACAAATCTACAGCAACAAAATTATTTTGAATATAAATATTTGTTTGTAATGAACATGAATAATTAAAAAGAATACGTTTAGAGCAGTATATGAATATCTACCAAAATAATATTTAAATTATATTATGGTAATTAGGTACGGGGCTTAACAAGATAAATTAACAATTGTTTTTTGATAGTAAAAACTAGATTGTACTAAGTTTTCTAATTATAATATAGTAAATATGCAAAAATTACAACTTGAATTTTTGTCTGAGCATAATATATTACTATATAATAATATATATCATTTACGCCTATGTATTTAAATTTATATACACAATATTTCATTAATCTATCATGTGATTATATATGAATTTGACATGTTTTTGAAAGAGAAAAATAATTTTAAAACTAATCTAATAAAATTAATTTCCTTTACAAAATAGCAATTAGTAGTTTAATTAGTAGGTGAACTCGAATGATCTTTTTATTTTATTATTAAAAAAAATGATATGATAATTTGATATGTATGATATAAAGATTTGACCTTTCATTATCTTATGAGTAAAATTATAAAATAATATTAAAAATAGTAAAGGCAAATAAAATTGAAATATTTACTAATTATAAAATACTCGTAATAGATAATAAATAGCTAATATAATAATTAATAAGTTAACAGTTACAATCAATTAAAAATATTTAACAGGGAATAATATAAAATGCATTTCTTGCATTACTAAGAATCTAAAAATAATTGTTTAAATGTGGTAAAGCTTTAAAATCTTTCTTTATAGTTTCACATGAGTTTCTAAATTTGAACTCATTTAATTAATGGATACATTATTTCCACAGATAAATACAAACATTTTTGATTCATCAATAAATTGGAATTTAGCTTTGAGACAATCAAACCAATTTTCAGTAATAGATGTTATTATGTCGGATGAAAGCAAAAACAACGTACCCCAAATCGCAATAACTGCCTATGAATCCAACGAAGATGATATTGAAGTTACAAATTTATTTAATGCAACACATGAGAAAAATGATATGAATATACACGAGCCGCGATCAGTCTCTCCAAATCCTACCAAACAAAAATCAAAAATCATAATAAAATCTCCCATTACAAGCAGTTTATCAAAGTCTCTTTCTCCTGCATTATCAGATTTAAATAACTTTACAGATATTGAAGTTATGTCGGATTCAGACGATGAAAAATATTGCATTCGAACTCCAAATCTTAGCCCGGGTCCAATAGATTATTTCATTCTAACAGATATCGAAAATTTAAGTGAAGATGAAGGACACGAAAAAGACAATAAGGTTAAAGAAGAACATACAGATACGGAAAATTTTACTGATGATAAAGAAATATACAATGAGATAGAACAAACTGAACAGTCTTTAGAATCGGTGTCTCATTTTCCGCAACCACATAGAGAAATTTTATTTCACTCAAAAGATGGAACTGTGCGTGCTTTGTCACCAACGGAAGAATCAAATTCTATTTGGCTTAAAACTCCAAATGAAGAAGTCAAAGGTTTTGATTCAGAGGAAGAAATAATAACAGCTGATGAATGTGGAGAACCAGAATCAAAATTAAAAAATAAAGATACTTACTATCATGATATAGATGTAGGTGTTGTGGAATCTGTAGAATCTATAAAACATGAAAAATATAAACATAAATATAGAAATCGCGTATTAGCGACAAAAAAAAATGTAATGCCTGAAACAGAATGTGGTAAAAAACGATTTCGTCATAAGATTCGTAGTAATTCAGAAATAGAAGAAAGTCCAGAAAAACGTCCAGAAGAATGTAAAAAAAAAATTTTATCAAAATATACATCTGAACCTATTTTAAACAAAATGGTGATTCCAAAACAAAATCAAAATACTGAAATAAACAAAATTAAACATCAAGAAACTAATAATAAATGTGTTATACACGACAACAGAAATGGTTTCAGTATTTCTATTGATTTTGAAAGCAATAACTCTGTATTATTAAGCGTTGGTAGGGATTTCGGGAATTTATCAATGCGATGGTTTAACAATGGAATCATGACAGGTAGGGCTGTATCAAATTATAATAATCTCAATATTTTAGAATTATTAGAACCCGGATATTTTATAAGGTGTAGCTTATATGATTCAAAACGACAATTTGAAGTAGATTTATTCACTTACGGAACAATGAAAACTCTACCAAATAGATATTTTACTTACATTGCAGTATATACTGTTGTCCAACCTGTGAATATAGTACAATTATACATTAACAGACCATTTCAAACACAAATTAATATGTCAAAAAAGCCACTGGTAAAGATGTATTCCCTTAAAGACAAATTTACAAGTATGGAAAGATTATACCCTTCGCCAGTAACACGTCTCTCGGCATTCAAAATATTTAATCAGAAAGAATCAGAAAATAACAGGGAACAAAAGCAAATTAAGTTTGAATCACAATATCATGTTTCGGATGTAATTAATATTTTCGAAAGTATGACCGGTAGTCCAAAATTGAGACGAAAATTCAATTTCAAAAAATTAGATAAATTAGATAATGACTTACAGAGATGTGCTTTAAATCAAAAACCTAATTGTATATGTATCCAAACAAAAATTCTAATAGGTAATTACTGAATATATTATTATTATCAAATTATGAAAAAGGTGATGGTCTAAACTCTAAACTAACAGCCAAATCAATATTAAATTCTGTAAGCCACAAAATAAAATAATAAAAAATATAAGAAATATGAGTTTTATTTATTAACATATTTTTTAAACTAGTTTGTATTGAATTATTAGTAAAAAAACTATGTACATTTATAACTCTAAACCACTAACATAAATAAATACATTAACTGCTTTTTAATTTGATGTAAATACCTATTATTAATTTTTTGAATTATATTATAGGAGATGAAGTCAATCACACCAATCAACAAAATGCAAAGTCTATAAATAATTCTGGTAAGTTTTTATTGATAAAATATTTAAAAAAAAAAATTCTGTGAATTATTGAACAGTTTTAATGAAATCTATATTTTATTATATCCAAGTGAAAATAACAAAATGCCAATTCCCTGCTTCGCTCATTGTTATAGTTTAACTTATTCAATTGGCTTTTTTAGAATCAACTAACACTTAGAGATAAATTTTAATTATATAACATTGTGCACTAATAGGTTTTGTTATACGTTGTTTATACATTATAAAACATAATAAAAAGTTGTAGAAATTTAGATAATAAATAAAATTACTAACAATAAATGTTTTCACAATAGATGAATAAAAGTTTTTAATCAAATGTATAGCACTAAAATATTTAAGAGAATATATTATTATAAATATTAAAAATGTATGTATAGTTTGATGTGTGATATTTCGTTATGTAAATAATTTAATTAGAATAACATGACTTATAGATTATTTTTCAAACGAAATTTTCGGCAACAACAGGTCAGATGATTTTGACAACATTTTACTCAATAGAGCAATAAGCCGCAGTAGAGAGGAGCTTGTAAAATTAGTAAAGGCCGTAGAAATTTTGGAAGATAAAGTTGAAATGCAAGAAAATATTACGTTAACAGGGGACCTTTACAAGAAAAAAGCAGAACCAGAAAACTCAAAAAATGGTGTCGGTAGCATGAATCAGCTTCAAAAAACCATTTTTCAATTGTTGAATGATGTCCAAAATCAAGAAAATCAAATACGTAATTCATTAGATGATATCAAGCAAACAATAAACCATTTTGAATTCTCTAAAACACCCAACAAAAATGAAATTCAAGAAACACCGGGTCCTAGTTTCCGTGGAAATTTTAATACAGCAAGTTTACCGTACCGATGGTGGAACAGATCAATGCCTTGTTTACCTTTACCAGAACGTCATATATATTTATCTGGTTCACAAGACTCATTATCTGAAGCTTTTCAAGTATGTTACTTTACTCCAAAAAAGAAAAAATCAATATCAAACGATCAAAATTCTGGTTATTGTATATGGCTACCACATGATAATACAGGTGAGGAGTATTGTTTTGAAGTGTGAAACTGGATTTGTTTATAACAAAATGCTACTAACTGCTATTTCCTTTAATTCCTTTAAAATTCCTACCATTAAAAAGAAAAGTATAAAAACTAAAATAAGGAAGTTAATTTGTTATTATGAATAAATATTTTGAGAAAGAATCGTTTTCAGAAAACGATCGTACTCAAATAAGACCATTAATGGTAAGAACTCCATCAGAAAACACTGTACCCGATGACTATGAACATTTAGATGAATGGAAACCAATCAACTATTCAAAAATATCTCCAGATACTGTACAAGAAAAGTTGAAAACCATGTTAAGTGATCCTGGTAACCATGATGAAACTCTAACTAATATTCTCATTGATATGTTAATTGAACAAGAAACAGCTAAATTAGCAGCTTCTGGAGAACTATCTTCCGGGTCCTCAGATTCAGATCCACATGAACTTCTAGATGTTGAAACGCTATCAGATTGTTCTTCGCCAGTTCCAATAATATCTTCACCAACATTTCGCAGGAATGGTGTCGGTGGTTCTCAAAGATTGTCAAATACCCAAAGACCTACACTCAGAGAAATTCACAAACATGATAGCGAATCAGATAATGATAATGAATACATAGTAACTGAGCCTCAAGAGAAATCACCAGGTAGAAAAGTCACATTTCGATTAGAATCAGAAGACGATGAAATTGTTTATCCAGGACAAAGTGACAGCGATGATGATTTAGAAGACTGCAATGCGCCTACGTCCGTTCTTGATCAAACAAACAACATTGAAGATATGACATTTGAAATAGATACAGATGTTGGCGAAAAAACTTTAAAAAGAGTAGAGAGAAGGTTTGAACGAATGGCTTCAGAAACATTAGAGGATAGCCCAATTGCTAAACAAGCTGTAGACGGAGAATATCATAGAATAATTTCCCAATTATCAAATGAAGAAGTCGATGTTGCAAATCAAATTTGGGACGGAGCTGGTAAATTAAAATGCATTTAGAAGTTACATATAAAAATAACGCTTCTTTCAATACTAACAACAGTAAAAAAAAAGTATATAATACATATGAGTTTTTAATTTGATGTACATTTTCAAAAACAAAGAATAGAAAATCTTTTCTAAGTCCATCCCAAATTAAATGTATTTTCAAATTTTATAATTATCTCAAAATATAAGCCAACGTATAACAAAACAAAACAATATCACTATAGAATTATTAATAACTTATAGATATAACATCTAAATACCATTTTGTTAAATTAAAATTGTAATCCATATAACATAAAAAAAATAAAATATCCCAGAACTTGATCTTTTTGGCGAGTGTGTTAGTTAGTTAACCCATGTAAATAATAAATAAACAATATTCTAATCCAGTATTTTGTTTGTATGTATTTGTGTGTACAGAGCGCAGCCCAGAATTAACAACTAACGCCAACAACTTAGTACTTCAAAACTCCGTAGATAAAATCCCACCTATACCGAATCCTAGACATTCCATTGACAGTAGTATAACATCTTCTATAGATGAAGATGATATTAACTATTCAACGAAAAAACAATTTTGGGAAGAAATAACCAAAACTAATCAACCACCTTTACCTAAACCTAGATATAGTATTTCATTACCAATTCAATGTTCAGAACGATCTGTAATGAAAAATTCTTCATTAGAACTCATCGAAAACTCATTCGGTGCTTCTGATAATGCAGAAATACCTGAAATGATTAACGAACCAATGACAAGTAATCAAACTACAAAAAACATTGTAGTTTCTGAGTTCACTTGTCAAAAATCAGGATCAGTTAGTGAACATCCACATATTCCATTATTAGATGGACAAAATAGTGGCCTCAAAGAAATTAAAAGATTAGATTCTGAAACTGAGTACATTAATAAATATGGAGAAGAGTCACTAGCTTTTGAAAATGAAGGTTATCAAGAAGATGTTTTTTATGATAAATTACCATCTGAGAAAGAATATTCTCGGTGTTCCAATAAAATTAAATTAGACCCAAAAACTAGATCTATGTCATTGCCATCTCATCAAGTTGAAACCATTCCTTCTAAAAAGTATTTTCAGCAAATTAAACCACAAATGGAAGGCATACAAATGGAACAGGAATCTTCACCAGAACATAAATCTTTAAAGAACACAACACATCAGCAATCACCAAGCCAAGAAGATCTTATTAATCGTCAAATTCACAAGCACATATTTTCAAATGAACTAGATGAGCAAATAGATTCATTAATACCAGAAGAAAAATATTTAGGCTTAAAGTATGAAAAAAGTGTTTCGATTAATTCATTACAAAATACGTTATCAGATAAAATTTCTTGTAGTACAAGTGAAAAATCACTTACGAAAACAGAATCTGCTGAGTCATCTGTGCTTGATGAATTACTAGAGGAAAAGATGAACAAAGTAATTTCAAAACAATCAAAAGAAAAAAATTCCTCAAGTCTTACCCAAGATCAGATAGATGAAATTCCTTCAGATACCTATTCGTTTGTTGAAGAAAAAGAAAAAGAAAATCTACTTACTGAATCGATTGATTCTTCAATGATTGACGATGAATTACAACATGAAAACTACAATGCGTTAGCTAACGAAAATGAAAAAGAAACTTGTTCAAAAAATTTGCGGGATCATATTATTCACACTCCAGAAGAACATATTCCAGACACAATATGGGAAGTAACCCAGTTAGGAACAGAAGAACAAGAATTAGAAAATGTTGAAATTAAAGATCAAAGATTATTCCAACAAAATTTTGTAAAAAAGGTTGATTCTATAGAATCACTTGAAAATACACAAAAAGAAATGACTGGAGAACTAGCTAGAAGTATAGCTGAACAGTTAATTAATGAAATTGAAATTGAACTAACAAAACGTCATGATGTTTTAGCAAATTTACATAATTTAATGATGTCTCCGGACCAATTCAAACAACTTGAAAATAGTGGATATTTAGATATGGAAGGAGAAGATTTAAAATTAAAAATAATGGAATCTGTTTTGGCAAAAAAATCTAGAGATCAATTGAAAAATATATCAAAACATGATACAATTACTTCAAGCATTGAGATTACTGACGAAGACTTAAAAAGTAGTGGTTTTGAAATTGAATACGATACGACATTACCAAAAACACATTTAATTGATCATATTATCCCGGAATACGACATTAATAAATCTGAAAAATATCACTCTACAACAAATTCAAATTCTTACGAATTTGAAAAATCTTCGCACGATGAAAAAGAAGAATATTTTAAAATTGCTGAAGATAATTTGATAGTTGAAGCTTATATAAAAGAACAACAAAATGAAAATAAAACACGAAAAGAATCTCAACAAAAAGATATGTTTCCAAATGGACAAGTTGAAAATCAATTAAAACATGATAAGCATCACCAAGATACTAAAACTGATGTTTTTGAAAAAACGGTTATTAATGAAAATGATCAAAAAATTGAAACCCAAGAAATTGGATCACATTTTAATTCTGAAGATGAAAGTAACATTCACGATGTTGTTTATTCTAGCGAAATATCAGAAACTAAAAATGGATCTATAATCAATGAAAATGTTACAAAACATGATAGTAATAAAAATCACTCCACGGATACATTTGTTGTAGAAAATAAACTAAATAAACATGGAAAAACTACAAATGTCGAAACGAATGAAAAACACGTTGATACTTTTACTAAAGATTTTGATGATGAACTTATAAAGAAAGAACTACATTTTGAAAAAAAAATAGATGGGGGGTCAGAAATATGTAATATAGATAAAGAAGAATACCGAGCAACATCTTGTGTTCTAAAGGAAACAGTGGATAGTTATAAAAATGAAGTAACATTAATGAAGGAATTCGAGCCAAGTTCGTCAAAATCATTAACCCAACAATTAAGTACAGAATCTTTTCCTTCAAAAGATAATTCCGTCCATTCGCCAACTTCACCATCATCATCATCCATTGATATTCGAGAGGAAAAACATGTAAATTTTGACACTGTCGTTTTAAGAAAACCTGATTCAACTAATACCAATAAACTATCAACAAAAAGACCAGCAGATTCAAGCTCAAGTGATAGTCATTATCATTCATTTGATCTCACATCATCCAGTAGACCATGTTCATCAGATGTGGATGGTCTCTTAGCTGGTTCTTCGGAATATGAATCTGCTATTTCTGTACCATCAAATGAGTATCATACAGCTATTAGCTCATTGAGCTCAAGAGAATCAATGAAATCGTTGGATTCAGAAAGTTCAGGGAATCTTGCATCAGTTGAAAACAGTGAAGCATCTGAAACATTAATTGCGTCAACTGGTGATTTAGATTTTGATCAAGAAGGAACCAATTCTATTTTAGAAGACGAAGAGAAAATAGAACCATATGAACAAGAAATACCGATGCATATCATTAGAGGAGAATCTTTACCAATTATAGCAGAATTAACCGAAATGAAGTATAATAGCATGTATAAAACACAACCATTTTCTCAACCAACGATAAATAGTGAAAAAAACATGCAAAAAATGAAAAGATCACATGAAATGACTTTTCATCCTATTCCAAAACACATAACTAGTGACAGTTTATCAGATTCATCATCTCATGAAGAAAAATTATTATCTAGTGAAGATGCAAGTATGAGTATATCCAGTACAGAAGGTCAAGCAATACAAACTGTCGTTGAAACAATGAATGGATTTCCAGAATCTGGAGCATGCAGTTTAAGTTTAAGCGAGGAAAACACTAAATCTGTAGAAACACTGACTGCCCAAAATGGGGATGAACATAATAACGACCAACGTAATGTAACGATTATATCATCTTCAATAACAAATGGTAAATACCCGAATGCCTGTACACAAATTACCACAAAATCAGAAGACCTTCAAAAAAAAGGTCACCGAAGAAATAGTAGCTCAATCAATAAAATAATGGTTGAAGAACTGGATATCATTGATAAAAAAGATCCGTCCAATGATTGTACTGTTCCTACTCAAAATGTGGAATATACTCAAGATATTTCTAATCAGTCAAATGTTAACACATCACCAAGAAAAATATATGCTTCGGATTTAGAAACTAAAATGTCTACAGAACATGTTAAACATGATCACGAATTACATGGAAGTATAATATCTGATAAACATAGTTTTGAACATATAGATGATATCGCCGAATCAGATGCAGCTTTTCAAATGGTACCTCATGTATCACCAGCAATACCTACTTCATTGCCACCTACAATACCAGAAGATCCATTTTCAGAAGACGAAGATGATTTACATGACGATTCCGTCGATGCAGTTCCTAATATTATGATCACGGAACACATGGCTCCATTAGTTGATCGAGGTTTCCACTATCCAGATTTAGATCTAGAAGCTAAAGAGCTTGAAATAAAATCATCCAATCCACAGACACCTGCATCGATAAGTAGTAAAGAATCATCAGACACAGATCAAGGTAGAGAATATATAATAAATGAAGACTATGACCCACATGAAGAACCTTCGTGGACTGGTGAGGATCATACAGTTCTTGAAAAGGTTGAAGAAAAAGAAGAAAAAGAATCGGTTTCTTTAAGTGAATCATTCGAACTAGTAGATAATATTGAAGAAAATCTAGAAAACTCCGAAGATGAATTCGTTGTCATAGAAGAAATAGCAAAAGAAGCCAAAGAAGAAGATTCTGAAGGAAAAGCTATAACTATTGAAGGGAAAATAATAAAAAATCGTAAAATTGTTAGCAATGCTGATTCATCTACGCATGAATCAGGCTCAGAAAGTTCAGGGTCAAAAGGACAATTTGAATTAGAATATACTAATCAGAAATGGGTAGAACTACAATTTGAAGATGATAACACTATAAATGAAGTATATGGATATAATATAGAATATGAAAGACCTCCACTTGAAGATATTAAAGAAGAAGATACTGATGATTTGCAAAGTAGTAAAGTAGGAAGTATGGGCAGTCAAGTCAGTCATTCGATTGATAGCATTGGCAGTATGAAAGAATCGTTTAGCAGTACTCCTGAAAGTAAAAAGTACTTGGGAAAATCATTAGAAAATGATAATATATCTGTGAATTCTCTACAAGAATTTGAAAGATTAGAACAATTAATAAGGATAGAATCAATGAAAGCTAAGTCTTCGGGCTCTTTAGCATCTACTACTAGTTCTTCGAACAGTAAAAAAGATGATTTATCCTTAGCTTCTCTCAAAGATTTTGAAACAATTGAAGCAGCTTGTTTTAAAACTGAGTTTATAGAAAACAAAGCCCTGGCTACTGAAAAATCATTAACTGACGAAGAAAGTATTTTAAAAACAAACGAAATTACCAAAGAAGCTGAAATAAATTTAGAACAAAACGATGATAATTCCGAAAAACATATATCAGAAGATGACAATTTGACAAGTACTGAGTCTCTGGATTTAAAGACAGTTGTTACTGATATGAAAGTGTCAGCTTCTCTTGAACAAATGTCGTGTACTGGTTTCGTTGAAGGAAAACAAAATGATTACGATGACTGTATGAACTCAAGCGTTTCAAGTCGTGGATTCAGTAGTCCAATTATGGATGATAATTCAAAAGAGTCTTCATATAGAAACAGTTTGATTTTAGGTAGTAATGATTCTCTAGGCCCAATCAGTTCAACATCAACAAATGCTACTTACCATTGTGAAACTGGATCAAATATGTCTTCTAGTTTCACAAGTGGTGGTTCAAATACAATGGTGTCTAGTATGGAAGGCCTAGATATAACAGGAGGAAAACATGATTGGTTCGATGAGCACGAAACTTTTGAGACACATAAAAAGGAAACAGATGGAACCGAATTTACTCACAAAATTATAAGACTACCAGCTGAAATGCATAAAGTAACAGCTAGAGGACCTGACAAAGAAAAAATAATAGAACATTTTGTTGAACAATTTGCACCGGGAGAATTTCAAGAGGAAATGGAACGTACAGATGAGCATGGAAATGTATTTGTTACAAGAATTGTACAAAAACGAATGGTTTTTGATTCTGAAGAATTAGCAAGTAAAGGTGTTTCTGAGGATGAATTGAACGAGTGTTTGAGAAAACTCTCTAAGGATGAACCTGGTGGATTTGAAATCAGTAAGAAAACTTCAACACACATTGCAGGTATTACATGCATTAGATATGTGATGTAGATCATCTTCATCTGAACATAAACTCATTCTGTTTTTCTCTACTCTATTCCCATTCTACTTTCTTCATTAGCCTAGATTGTTACAACCATTGCATGTTAATAAAACTAAACTTCAATTATCATTAAGAAATTAATGATAATCTACTTAATATTGTATAGAACTAATACGATAAAAAGTCTGACTAATACCCATATCTGGATAAATATTAATTCTTAAATATGTTTTAGGACCATCTGAAAACACACAAGTACCATCAACATCTGATTTAAAAAAAGGTAAATAATTTTAATTAATTATAACTGCATGTATTATAATAATCAAAAGATATTAGATGAAGAATATTCAGTTAACTCCAACAATTAAATTAAAACTCAGTAATCATACTTAAGTTAAGTTTTAACTGCATTAAAGTTACAATCAATAGATATAATACATTTTAATACCTATTACATGTAAATAACATTATTATTATAATAGATATTCATGATATTATTAACATTTTGTAATAAATACTAACATTGTATATTAATTTAAAAGAGTAATTATTAGATTCTCAAATAGAGTTATAAGGTTTAGTACATTAGTAGTAATAATTATTAGATTTAGACGCTTTTTTGTGGTGATTGGTAGAGTTGCAAGTGGCTGTATCAAAACCGGAATTGAAATGTGAAATTAGTATGGACGACGATACAGAAATAGACCTACGCGAGCATGATTGGCGCTTTCAACATCAAATAAATACCGGTTAATAATTAAAATACTTAATAATATAATGATATATAATATATTATATATATATATAATATATATATATATACTTTTTTTAATTAAAATGCCTTTTTTATAAAACATTATAGCACAATTATATTACTAGGCATTTGGATTTACATAGAGTGGGAGGAGATAAATTACAAATTACTGTTTATATTAAGCCAGAATTTAATATATATACTTATCATAGATATTTTTTTACAAACTGTTCAAATTAGTTTCGTTGTATACTTCATTTTATTCTTTATTTTTTATGTTTTTCAATTTATCTATCATAAAAGTAAACACAAAATTTGTACACCTTTTTTATGTCTGTAATAAACATTTATAATCAATTTCAATATTAATAATTTTTATCTCTTTACTTGATAAATTGTATTATTTTATAATACCTTCTAATCGACTAAGAAAATAATTGTTTAACCTCTAACTTCAAAAGAATAACTGAGCTTATTAAAAACAAAAATCATAAATGATCCATTAATACTAGTTATCTTGTAATATACATTCCACAATAAAATGTATTTGATATTTTCACATGCTTATAGGTATATAAAGTACATATTTATAGATTAACTTTTGGTTTATATTTTAACAAATAATTAGTTGATATGTTATTCAAATTTAAAAAACTTATAACTTATTAAAAACTAAAAATTTAATTTAAATAATTTTTGTTTTAGAAACTGATGACATAACAAAGCCAAGTACATCTGGATGGTATGTATTATTGTCTGTTGTAAATAAATAATAATTGGTTTTAAAATATAAGCTATCTAAAATGTACCTTAAAATGTTTAACTTGTATTATTGATATTATAATGGGATAAAAACAGACAATTGTGCTATATTGAGTTATAACTTCTCGTCGGATTTGACTATTATCAATAAATGAATAGGTTTATTTTACCTATGTAATGTATATTATATTATAAAAAAACATGATTTTATTTTTTTCACAGGACTGGAAAATCAAAACCTAAAGAAAATGTATCCGAACTATGAATAGTGAGAAATAATTTTGAATTGTATACAAGCATTGTTTACTATTAGATAATTATACTAAAATTATGAAACCTTTAGTAGGTCAACTTGAAAAAAATATGTAAATGGAAAGCTACATTCCAACGAATATATTTGAATACATGTAATGTACCTACTCAAAATATTAATGAATAGGTAATTCAAAGTTCTTATAACAATTTACCTACCTATATAGAAATACCATCAGATTCAATTTTACAATTTATATAATATAGGTACATGTATACATAAATACATTGTACGTACCATATATTTCTGAATATTTATTTTTAAAATGATGAATTATAATTTAGAAAATTAATATGTATTCGAATATTTCATATGATATTGAAATTAACCATTTTTCATTTATGTTATATTGCTTAACATTTGTCTCTTGTTTGTCTAAAAAATATTTTACTATACCTAAATCTAGAAATTAGTCTCTCTCTCTATATATATAAATTAAATATGTGTATATAGCAATATATACATGCTAATATTAATATTTATCCCATTATTATAACTTACTATTGATATTTTTATTTTGACAACAAAATAATTTATTGTTACCTATTACCTAATTGTCATACTTAATGAAATATTGTCATATTGTATAAAATTTACTTTTTAAATAAAATGACAGCCCATTGCAATTAAATGAATAGGCAAAAACATATTGTTATTGTATCTATAGGCTGTGCGTTATTTTTGATGAATGAATATGATGCTTTTAATAATCATTAATTGTGTTTATTTATTTATTTTGCCCTTACTACTCTCATAGGTATCCAAAACAACTATAATTTGATAAAAAGAAAATATTCTTGCCAATTATCAGATGTCAGATAGCAATAAATGATTTATATTTTTCATTTTCATGTGTAACTACGAGTAATTTACTTTATTTTATATTTATAGACTGGATGTACGAAGTAGTATAAAATTATAAAGTATGTGTGTTATAAGTACGATTATATTGAATATATTATTTATATCATGGTCATACTAGAAGCAAACATATAAAGAACGTTATAAAACACAACAAATTTTAAATGTACCTACATTGATTAATCAATTATGAACCAAAAGACTAAAAAACTATTTTAATCTGTATACCTATGTATAATATATAATTTAAAAATCTTTGTTACGGTATGGCACTGGAACTAACAACTATTCGAATTGTCACAGAGACATAAAACAAAGCAAAGCCGGTTTTAGGCATTTCAGAACAAACTTGTAATAAATATTGTCAAAAACCAAAGTCAGTTTCATAAAGAGATGATTTAAATATAGTTTATGATAGCAATAATTACAGGAAATTAGTCTGATATAAGTCTTTAACGACTAGACAGTCGTTGTGTCTCGTTTATGCTTGCGTTTTTTCTTTAAAGTAGTAAATATAAAATAACTATACTGTACTATTAATGATACCTATTTATTTTTCAAAATGAATACCGTAAATGTACAAGGTAAGCAAAATTAATATACATTTCTTATATTTATAGTTCTGTGTTTCATGATTTAACATAAAATAAAAATAAATTATATGTATACATAGTTGTAAAATTAATATATTATGGTCTTTCGAAAAAAAGGGGGGATTAGGGGAGGTTAATTTGTTTACAGACTTATACCTTTATGTACCTTAAAGAGTATTAATTCATTTTCAACTGCCAAAAACCGCCAATATTATAGCAAAACATTTTTTTTTTTTAGAAATTACATTGAAAAATAACGATTTGTTCAACGTGTTACGCGATAATAATAAAATTTTACAACCATCTTCCGAGGCATCCAAAAAAATTATCTTTAATTTTGTAAAATCTAAAATACCGAACAGGGATACAATGTATGAAGACTACGATAAGGTTTTGGAAAACAAAATATCTGGCTACTGTAATTCTTTAAATAACATCAAAACGCACTTTAAATATTTTTAAAAAGTATAATGAAAAATGGTTAAATTTGAATTTTAATATTGCTCTACCACTGCGTGAACTTCATTGTAACCTGTCAACTTCCGAAATGTCTTTACCTTCAACATCTGTGGTCAGTGTTGGAAGGCCAATTAAACCATTTATTCAAAGTTCCGATAAGACTAAAAGACGAAAAATAAAATCAATTTTAAATGAAAATTCGAAAGATTAAATTATTTTTGCCACCAAAACAATTTTATATTCTGATGGAAATCACACAGCAGCTGACCTGCTAAAACAAAGTACAGAATATTCTCCACAACGTGCCTTAAAAATCAAACACACTTATAATAATAGATTATCTGTAGTTAAACCTTATACAGCAGTTGAAGCGTTGGCTTTGATAATTGACGATAAATTAACAAAGTTTAGCTACTCAATGTTAATAAAAGGGTCAAAACAACGCAAGGCTGACATATATCCTTCTTATAATAAAATTGAAGAATCTAAAATTAAATGTTATCCCGATAACTATAAGGTAAATGAATATGGGGCCAGTATACCTTTACAAAATTTAGTTAACCACACGGACAAAAGATTATTAGAATCTCTTAATATAAGTGATCAAAATTTAAATTAATTTAAAAATTTACATTTACATTTGAAATGGGGATGTGACGGCAGCTCAGGCCATTCTGAATACCACCAAAAGTTTATGGAAACCGAGGTTGAAAGTGGAACAGTTAGTACAAATGAAAAATGTGATGGCAATTTATTTTTATTTTCTTTGGTTCCTTGTAGAATCTTGAGAGCTTGTAGAATCTAAAAATATTGGTGATGTCATAAGCGTTTTATGGAAAAATCAAAAATCGTCATCTACCCGATACTGTCTGCCAATCAAGTTTTTATTTGAAAAAGAAACCGTTTATAATACCAAAAGCGAAGTTAGCAAAATAAAAAAATTAATTAATTAATTAAAACCTTTTGAAGGACCAAATTCCGTCCAAATACATTTTTATTTCTATCTTACTATGGTTGATGGTAAAATAATTAATACTTTATGTAATTCATCAAGTCAAACCTGCAATATTTGTAAATGTTTTCCTAAAGATATGAACAACTTAGAGATAGTATATAGTTTAAAATGCAATGATGATAATTTACAATATGGAATATCCCCATTACATGCATGGATAAAATGTTTAGAATGCATGCTTCATATAGCATATAAGAAAGGGATATTAGAGTCAAACAAAAGGGCAAGTGTCGAACAAAACAATAAAATGGCTATTCAAAAAAAGAAAATACAAAATGGTCTATGGGAAAAATTGGGAATAAAAGTAGATACAAGTTGTGCAAGGCAAAGGTACATCTAATACTGGTAATATAGGAAGGCGTTTTTTTGAACACGCACAAGAAGTTTCAGAGATAACTGGGTTAAATAAAATACTTATTGAACGTTTTAAAGTTATTTTAAGTATTTTGACGTGTAGTTATAATGTGAACTGTGAAAAATACGATAATTATGCGAAAGATACTTTAAAGTTATATTTGCAATTGTATCCCTGGTATAGAATGCCCCCGAGCGTCCATAAGATTTTGGTACACGGTTCAAGAGCCATACAGCTTGCTCCTTTTCCTATTGGGATTTTGTCCGAAGAAGCACGAAACAAGGATTACACATAAGATTTAGGCTAAAAAACACTCGTATAACCTCAAGAATAGATACCAATACTGATATCTTACATATGTTTTTAATTTCCTCTGACCCTCTCATTACTTCTAAAAGTACACAAAATATAAAGAAGAAAAATAATAAATTATTTTGTGAAGTGATATTATAGAAACTCATACTACTAGAGATTTAGAATTAGATTCGAATGATAGTACTGAAGACTCGGAGTTTGATTCAAGTGACTGTTCTACAGACATTGATAGTGATGAAAGTTGAAATTTTTGTTATAAATTAGAAACTTCGTAATATTATGTAAATATTTTTTTTTTTTTACATAAAGCACAAAGAACTATTTTTATTTTTAATTTATTATATTAATATTATTTACTTATTACTTATATCATCATAAAAAATAAAAAAATAAGCGTTGGATTCATTATGTTGTATAGTTTTAAGTACTCATATATTGCATGCATATTTTTTATTTAAATATTAAATGATATGTATTATGAATTTAAGTATTTTACTTAATATACACCGAGACTTGGATAAACATAATTTAAGCAGGTATGGAAAATTATTTTGTCAACTTGAATCAAATAAATGTATATTTTTATTTTTATTTATTTTTCCCTCAATGAGCAACATGTTTAAAGTATGTTAAAAGTAAAAAAAAAATTTATCCATCTAAATTAGTTATTTAGCCCACCGTTTACCGGCTTGTCGTTCATCGTTCAACAAGGAGGGGAAAATATTGTAGGCGGGGTCGTGTCGGCTATGCGGTAGTGTAGTTTAATTTTTTTTTCCAACACTCTACGTGTTGTCCTATAATGGATTAAATTGTAATGAATTCATTTTGGCCCTACGACCGTTAGTTCACTCCCGATTTAAATCTTATCCTTAATACTACCTCTACTAATATCATGAACTCCATCATTCATTTTATAATTTCCGCTGGCTTCTTAATTTGATATTTGATATTTGATATAAATGTATATAAATGTATATATTAATAATTTGTAATTTTTTTTTTTTCAAATAATCGTATTGCTGTAATGTTCCTGACAATAGCAAAATAATAATAAAAAAAAACCTAAATAATAATCTATTATTATAATATTAGTAATATCGAATTTACATGATAACAGAAATTAGGACAGTTATTATGTATGCTATATTACAAGTCCCTATATGTACCTATAAACAACATTATAATATTTGTACAACATTGACTGCAGCTGGTACACTGTTCCGAATTGCCTGGCGTATGAACCTACAGATTTCAAAAATTATTTGCGTATATAAAATCATACATTTTATGAGTTGTTGAACCTAGTTAGACCGTTAGTAAAAAAATAGAATACAATAATGCGTGAAAGTACTTCTGCGGAAGAGCGGCTTGTAGCAACATTACTATTTTTGGCCACTGGAAGGAGTTTTGAAGACCTTAAATTTTCATGTATATTTATTAAGTATATGTATACAGTTATTATGTTCTTAAGTTAAGGATTATTTATTTTTTAAGATGCCGAAGACAGATTCAGAGTGGAAACAAATTGCAAAATATTTTAAGACTTTTTGGGATTTTGATAACTGTCTAGGAGCAATAGACGGAAAACACGTATTGATCACAAAACCACCAAATAGTGGATCATATTACTTTAATTATAAAGGAACATTTAGTGTGGTAATTTTCGCAGTGGTCAATGCCTTTACTTCGCAGGTGTTTATTTTGGCAATATCACTTTTTACGTTCCATAACGCCGGATGATTTTTATACTCATCGATGAATTCGACAACAAATTTTTTGTTGAATTCTACATCCATTGTGAATAATTGTATACAATTTGCAATGTACTTTAACTTTAATTTAACTTTTAATTTCAATACCGAATGTTTGTAAAATCAAATCAAATGAAATCAAGTCACTTTCATTATAGCAGTTTATCATTTTATACCATATACGACGGCCAACAGGCCCATATACGTATCAGCTTGTGCAACCGCGTTTGACGATAAATCTGTCGATATATCTTTCCGTGTATGGGACCCTTTAGGCCGTCTACACACGGAGCTACTCATTAAAAACTGATTAGTGACGCGAATCAGTAACAATAAAAAAAAAATAGTCCACGTTGAGTCACTACCAATGTTAATCAATGGAACACAACAGACGGCGCAACTAACCAGTTACTACGCGTTACTGATAAGTTCCAAGTGATTCAACTGTCGAGTCACCTTTGAGTTGCGTTTACAAATTTTCTTCAATATTTCGCTACCCAACGAAGCTTTTTTTGTTTTGTACGAACATTTGTAAAAATGAACGAACAAAAAATGAATTAAAAATTGGTGGAAGAAGTGGAGAAACATCCCATTCTCTACAATTTCACTCTTCCTGGCTATTTTAGGAAGGATGAGACGGAAATAGCATGGAACGAAGTTGGAAAAATATCTTTACACATGCGATAAAAGCATAAACATTTTGCGTCTGAAAGATTCAATTCTCGCACGGCAACAAATAGTCGATGGTTAAAATTTCTTTCAATATAACCTTTCAATAGAACCCAAAAACTTCTTCGTTTTCTATTTCTTTTGGTATGGTAATAGTAATAATAATCAATAATCACTTCTTCGTCACTAGAATCACCCATAGTATTAAAAATTCGTGATACAGGTCCTCTTCCTTCCATAACCTAACAGTATAAACTAGTGATTTCGATCACTTTACAGTAGGTATGATCGTGTGGGGATCCGAGTCACTAATGCGTTAGTAATCGATAAGTAATTTAAGTTACAAACCCGTTTAGTTTCTAATGAGTAGCTCCGTGTGTAGACGGCCTTAGTGTTGGATCACACTATGCGTTTTGTCGGTTACCGATACCGATGCCTGGTTTCGGGCGAATCCGAGATTAAAAAGCGCGCGAATCCTTTATAATTTGAAATTATATACATATTAAATAGTACCTTTACCTTACTATTGTAAATTATAAATAATACACCAATATAAAATGTATTATTGCACTATTGCAGTCTGTTTCACGTCACAAAACGGTACAGTTTATATTTTTCGTCATAATTTTGAACTTTATGTTTAATTTTAATTTTTATGTTTGAATTTGCAATTCGTGATAATCACAAACTTCCACCCCCACATCGCGTATACCGCTTTTTATTTTCATAACAATAATTTCAAAAAATACTATTGACTTACTTAATTTTTTTTAGTGTCATGTTTAAAAAATACATTGATCGGCATAAGCGTATGGTTTTCTTTTAATTGCTTCTGAGTCACTTTTAACATTTTATTCTTCCGACATATGTTTTATTCTACACAATACATTATACGTACAAACAATATTTAAATTCAAATAATCGAACAAATTTTCAATTTGGTAACCGACGTACCGCACAGGTGTGGTCTGACAAATTTAAAACTGTGTTTTGGGTAGTTCATACCGATCGATACCGGGAGGCGGGTAGGAACGACTGCAACACATTGCGTTTTCGTTCCGGCGGCTACGGAGAATCGGTATAGGTGTGGTCGCGATACCGCGGTTTCCATTGAAATCATATTTGGTTTAGGTGTTGCTGTTCTATTACCGATCGGTTGCGTTTTGTCGGAAACCACGGTATCTTGTCCACACTATGGTGCGAATACACCACAACATTTTTGTTCGAGCCGGCCCTGCAAAAGGCCGCGCGCACACTGGATACGAATTTGTTTCCTGAAAACCGTACGAATAGTGGTCGTACGAATTGAGTGCGCCGCACACTGAACGCGTTTTTGTTCTTAAAATAGTCAGTGTTTCGGTGATATGTTCGTGACGTCCTGGAACGCAACGGGTAATCTGTATATTCAAGATAATTATTTTCCAATCCGGAGACGACTGCGTCGTGGCCACTATCGTAGAACCGAATGGGGAATATATTTAAATTAAAAGTTAAATTTATTTTTTGTAAAATTTAAAGTGATTTCCATTTCTTTGGATATTTCTTGCCATACACTGCGATGAAGGTCACGTAAGTGATACCTTGAAACACTTTGATCCCATAAACATGTGTGTTGGTAAATTAAACTATAATATATTATAATATATATTATAATACATTTTTCATTATCCATTTCCAGCTGCGTACGAGTTAATTCCCGGGTACCTGTTTACCTGCACCGACACCGTTGAGTTGATTCCCGGGTCATTAGAGGGTACGTACGAGTTCCGATGTATGGAGTTCATTCCCTATTGTTGTATATCAATTATCAATAGATTGCAGGAGTAAAAATTTTACGACCGTAAAGAGTTCGACCGTCACACACAACTTGCTCTTATGTCCACCGAGACCACGCGTGAATTTACAAAAAAAAAACATATGTTAAATGCAGGAGTAATGGAACTAAGAAATCTAAAAAACAACAAGAAAAACAAATTTTTTTAAGAGAAGAGATGTCACAGTATACTGGTAATCTCATTACCAGATAACAATTTATAAAAACAATGTGTTACAAATTTTTACCAAATTTTTTATATTTTTTTACCTAGTTACTACTAAATGTTTTTAATGGTAATTTTTACCTAATTACTACTAAATGTTTTTAATAATAATTTTTTACCTAATTACTACTAAATGTTTTTAATAATAATAAATATAATATAATTAAATAAATAATTAATAAATAAAAATTGAATGATTTTCAAAATATGAAAAAATTAAAAAAAACAACATTTTTGAGAAACTTGTCAGCTAACCTTCTCGTGGTGTTATATTATTATAGGCTGTATATTTTACTAAATATTGAATAAAATATCTAATGACCTGGGAATCAACTCGTATGTACCTCTTAATGACCCGGGAATCAACTCGTACGTACTTCTTAATGACCCGGGAATCAACTAATACATGATAAAGGTCTCGGGAATCAACTCACCTATTGCGCCATTTCCGACGTACGAACGTTAATGAAATCTGGACAAGTTCGGATTGTTTTCGTACGTCATAAAAATGGCAATTTTGAAGATATCAACAAACTGTAAAGATCAAAGTTGTTCAGAAAAAATAAAGAAATCGAAATCCGGTCTCCAAAATAGTGGTTGCTATTTAAGAAATTTTTATTTTACTGCGCTTGCGCTGATAAAAAAAAATTAAAAATTTGAATTTATTAAAAAAATATGTATTTATAAGTCCTATATGCAGTATAAAAACCCCGAATCAAATTCAAGGTCACAAGATCGAAATATTTCCTGTTACCTTTAAAATTGAACACACGGTATACAGGGTGTCCCAGGTCTATTTGACTAATGCAATAACTTTTTTTCTATTCAATATTTTTAAGTTTTTTTTTTTGTAATGATTTGTAGAGCCCTGCGCTATAATTTGTATATCCTATACTTTATTTTATTTTTTTACAACAAAAATAAATAATTTAAATTTTGTATTTAATATTTTTCTAATAATCCAAGATAGCTATTTCATAAGTAAGTATTTAAAAACCATTTTGGCGTTTAAAACTTTTAATTTGGTTAAGTCGTTAATTTTTAAACAATTTTCAAAATGTGTTAAAATTCAAATTTATTTCTTGCTAATCACTGTTACTGCTGTAGTCGATTTTCAATTGTTTTCTTCCAAGAAACAATAAATTTGTTATCATTGAAAGGTAGGTCATTACTCATTAGTCATTACATAATATTATTATACATTATTGTATTTTATCATTATTTAACATGGTCACGTGATGTTTACCATGGATGTTGATACTAAACAATTGATACTAAATTATAAGAAATAGTAAAATGTAACTCTGTAAATTTAATTTTTCAACTATAAGTTCAGTTTTATTTCTTAACATTAAATAATATAACAAATTAAATATTATGGAACAATATACCTAACTAGTAACTAGTAAGTAGTAACTATGAATAATTTTCAAAGTGTGCGCCATGTTTCATTATACATTTTTCATACCGTTCCAGAATTCCAGTTGTCGTGGATTCCAACATTTCAAAAGTAAGAGAGTTACACACATCAATTATGCGTTGTTTTAAATCATCTAACGACGTTGACTGTTGGGAGTATACTTTGTCCTTTAAGTAACCCCACAAAAAGAAATTGAGCGGTGTTAGATCTGGAGATCGTGGTGGCCAATTTAGTGGACCTCTAGTTCCTATCCATCTCGATTGAAAATTTGTGTTTAAATAATCACGGACTATATTCGAGTTATGTGGTGGAGTACCGTCTTGCTGAATCCACATGTTTACTCGGAGATTTAATGGAATATTTTCTAATAACATTGGTAGTGTATTAGTCAAAAAGTCTAAATAACGTTGGCCAGTTAGTGTGCCATGATAGAAATAAGGTCCAATCAAATAACCACTTATTATACCATACCACACATTGGTAGACCAGCGAACTTGTGCATTGGACTCACATGTCCAAAATGGATTTGATTCATTCCAGTAATGAGAATTATGCCGATTGACAATACCATTATTATTAAAACAGCTTTCATCGGTCCATAATATTTTTTTCAAAATATTATTATGGTCATGAAGGCAAATAATTTTTGAAATATATTGAAGCCTTCTATCTGGATCAGAGGGTTTCAATCCTTGTACATAATGCAATTTGTATGGATGGAAATCATTTTTCTTCAATATACTGATGTCCGTTTCTTTAGCTACCGACCTGACAGATGCATGAGGATCACTGCTGAAAGCTGCCAAGACATTCACTGTATGTTCTTCATCAATAACATATTTTTTTTGGTTTGAAACCATTTGGAAAAACGACCTAAAAATACTATTTTTTAATGTATATCTTAATTTAAAATTTGTATAATAATAACTGAATTATACATGTATGTATTAGGTTTTAGGTACATAATTTGTTATATTAATTTTATAGGAAATTTTATAGATAATAAAAAATTTATTATCAAAACGAGAAGCTTTTACTGTACTTTTTCCTCCACTTTCATAAAAAACTTTTAACATATCACGGTACTCTAAATTACTATAAATAGTAGGCATATTTAAGAAAGATAAAAATAAAAAATATTGAATTTTATATTTCAAAAATCATACACTGCATTTTTAAATACAATTTACATTATTTAATTTTAGTAAACTTAATAAATAACAAATTATAAAAATATATACAAATACAGAACTTAAAATTAAAATATTTACTAACAAAGAATTAATTATGAAATTGTTTATAATTATATTAGTATAGCAAGAACTTCAATTGGAAAAAAATGTGAATGAGAATATGATGACCGACATAAAAAATTATAGGTATATCAAAGAGATATATGACAAAAAAGTAAACATAACCCTATATTTCTTTACATAAATTATGATAAGTTATTTACATAAAATTATTCTTCTAGTGTGAATCATGGTGGTGTGCTAAGCATTCAGACTTAGCCACCATTCATAAAAAACTGATTATTGTGACACTGGAGGAAAAAAAAGAAATAGATTTGGCTCTAAAACGCCAAATATACTGGTGTAAAGATAATCAAGTAACTAGAAAAATTTGAAGTAGCTAAAATATTTAGTCTCTATATTATTAATTATGATTGTTTTATATTATATGTTGTGTGTATGACCGCAAGATGGGCGTAGACAAAAATTCTTCCCCTCCTAATTGCTGGGTACAATACAAAAAAAAATTCAACGATAATACCACTGGCAGTAAATATTATTTCTGATGATGAAGTTGATGATGATATAAATAATTAAGAATTAAAGTAAAATGTTGAGTTATTTTTTAATTGTTACCTACATATCTCCAGTCTAAGTAAAAAACTTACTTTCAGCTATTTACTTATTGTCATTCAATAATATTCTCTGCTATACATGTATGTATAAGGTTCTTTCACTAGTGACGCTAGCTGAAGAAAAAAAAAATAACCGACACCTATAATATAAGTTAACAATTTGTTGGCTAAATGTTCAAAACAACTAAAAGTATAATTATAATATTACGCAACGGTTTGCAACTAGCAGAGTATTCATGTATAAAACAATACACTCTTAAGTGTTTCAAACAATTTAACCATCAGAAGGATATTAAATGTCACATATTATGCCATGTAGAAAATTATTGATTTTATCTGTTATTAACATGAACTCTGGCAATATATAAATCTTAAAAGGGATTTCAATTAAGCTTTGTATTAATTTTCTAATACAAAGAGATCTGCAATAAAACAACAATTAAGTGTTGCAACTATATTTTTTCTATAATTTTTTATAGTAAAAATAAAAATAGATATAATAAATTACAACTTACATTTTATATTAAAACCAAGATAATGTTAGATATATTTTTAATTTATAGTATGAAAATGTTTTTTTATGTTTTATTTATTAATGAATAACAAAATAAGGAAAATTAGTATTTATTTTATCTTTTATTCTGAAATTCTCAAAGGTTGAAGTCCCTAGTCTTAAAAAGTACATGACAAGTTGACATTTAATACCTATTCTAACAATTTCAAATCATTAACTTAATTATTTCATGGGTTATTTTTTATTCTTAGTAATTATGTAAACATACTAACACACTATGAAATATTCAGAGAAATACTAAAGAAATAGGTAGTAACGTGTTTATCCATAACATTTATCTACATACTTTCAAGCCAATCAAAACTATTTCAGAATGCCCTTATTTTTCTGTTAAGTTAGTTGTTATAGGTACTTATTAAATTCTTACATTAATATTATTTTTTTTTTTATATAAACAGAGAGCTATAAATATGGTTAATATTGAATACATAAAGTTCCTGATGAACTAAATGACTAAATGTAAAACACTAATATTATATATCTACCCATCTACTTACAGCTAACAATATTTTTTATGATCTACAATTTTACCATTTACATTTTTTTTTTAATAAAATGAAACATTTGATTTATGTTGTTTTATACTTAAGATGAACTGGTTACAATTGAACTTCTGATGGTTTTATGTATAAGTACATACAACTAGTTACAATAGTAACTATTGTAAGTATACAAATGTAGTATTAAAACAGCAAGGTACAAAGCATTAATTATACAACTAACTGCATGTGATTGAAAATGAAATTGTTTGAACTCTCACCAAATATGTATACTTTTAATGTTGACATCCACCTAGAATATTTTCGTTAACAGTGAGAATATTTTAATTCATTTTATTAATAAATTAATAAATGTTAATATTAATATTAAAATGGTTAGGTTGAAGTATAAATTAATTTAATACAAATGATACTCACATTTTAACAAAAATGTTATTTTGCTATTCAAATTAAATTAAAATCTTCAATTGTAGTACTGTGTATAGGTAATCTACATAATATTTAATTTTGAATATTTTTCTTGATAATAGTAATTTGAAGTGTTGAGAATTTAAAATGTTATTATATGTATGTTTAATTTTTGATTTTTTTGTATCTAGTTACCAAAAGTTTATAAAGATATTAAAATAAAATAATTTTAACTTGCAAACTAATGATAATATGTACCTGTGTTCAAAGGCATTTCCAAAAATATTTTCTACGAATTATGTTCAATCTGATAATTCCATAGTATTACTAGGTATTTCTCATAAATTTAATACAATAGAATTGTCTTAAAATATGAGAAGACAAGTCTTAAGGTTTATAGTGATTACGGCAAAATGTGTTTGATCCATAAAATATCAACTTAACCTAACTTTAAATTTAAAAAGGACTTACAGAATAACTATAATTAATATTCAAACCACATGTCATTTGTTTCATAATTCAAAATCAAAATGTTCTAAATTTGTTTAAACGTATTTAAATGATTGAACAATAAAATATTGATGAATAATGATGATTTAAATTTTAAAATAAGTAATAGTAGGTACATCATGTTATAAATTATAATCATATTATGTTAAATTATGATAAAATACGTATTATAGTATGTGTATGTATTTAATATTGATTATCAACCTTTTAATGATAACAAATTTCTTGTTTCTTGGAAGAAAACAATTGAAAATCAACTACAGCAGTAACAGTGATTAGCAAGAAATAAATTTGAATTTTAACACATTTTGAAAATTGTTTAAAAATTAACGACTTAACCAAATTAAAAGTTTTAAACGCCAAAATGGTTTTTAAATACTTACTTATGAAATAGCTATCTTGGATTATTAGAAAAATATTAAATACAAAATTTAAATTATTTATTTTTGTTGTAAAAAAATAAAATAAAGTATAGGATATACAAATTATAGCGCAGGGCTCTACAAATCATTACAAAAAAAAAAAACTTAAAAATATTGAATAGAATAAAAGTTATTGCATTAGTCAAATAGACCTGGGACACTCTGTATATCATTAAACCTCTCGGGTGGGGATGGGGGGGGCGTACGGAAATAAATCGATACGTGCATCTGGTGCGTTTTGCTTTTGGACTTAATACATCGTGTTGCAGTGGTCGGTTATACTCGCTGCAGCACGCTTAACGCCATTAGTTTTATCATTTTTGCACACATTTATTTAGGAAATCGTAGAAAGAGTTTGTGACTTATTTTATCTTGTACAACACTCTCCGAGTGGATTTCGCATTTGGCTTGGCGTTTCGCAGACGAAGCATATACCGCGGCGTGCGGTCTATAAACGAATTTTCCGATCGTTTAACTGTGCTCGCGTATAGAAATATCGCGGTGAAATAACTCCACGTCGGACAAATGTTTAAGATAAAAAAAAACGAAAAAAGTGAAATAAAAAAATTATATATAACACGCACACACCGCCGTAAAACCCGAACCATCAATAGCTTCGTTGGCGCGGTACAACGGGTTTTAAGCCCGCGGCCGAAAACTTTCACTTTTTTCTATTTTAGTGAAACAAGAAGGAAAAGATTACGGCTCGGGATCGCCTTCGAAAGTGTTCAACTCGACGAATCGCAGCGCGGCCGTAAAACTTTTGTCTTAACGAAATAAAATAATCGATTTCCATCGTCGTCGTCGCGACCAAGTTCCGCGCGCATATTACGTACAAATATATTCCTTCGAGGAAAAAAAATACAAAAAACTTTATCCGAGATCGAGCGACAACATTGATGTCAACATTGGTACCATACTGTAGTCTATAACGTTTAACCTTCATATTCTATTTGATGAATAAAGTTGAATTTTTTATCCTTATTATTAAGGAACGGATTTAAATGCTCTAAAAACGAGAAAAACGCCTTAAAAATACGATTTAATGCTCTTAAAATTATTTTAAACTTTAAAAAAATTTGTTTAAATTATATTTATATAAATTCTTAGTTTTTGGTAAAATTATTCATATCATCTAATCGTATTTATGTTGTATGTTAATATACCTTAGCGTCTACAAGTGTCAACCATAATTTCGTCTGGCGTCACATTTATCTGATCGGTAAAAAAATACTCAATATTTATTTTTATTCTTTTAGAATGAACGTTAACTACATTTTTAACGACGTGCTAATGGTCAGTATATGTCTTGGTCATAACAACCGATTGTCGTTATATAACCAAAGTGTTAAAAACAAATTTAAAACTAGATAGGCCTACTGATGACATAATATGGTGAAAATATAATGTGTCATACTTTTTCATCACCCGTTTTATATCATACTACGCCTTGGTCTGTCGGTAGAAAAACAGACTTACAGTTACTGAGTGAAAATTCAAGTCGTACAGCGTAGTTTGAATTTGTAATTTTCGTCAACCGTGTAAGATATTTCACTTTTTCTTCCTCGTTCTAAGTATCCCACTTGGATAAAATATTTGAAATGCATAAATATGCCAAATAGTTAAAAAACATCTAAATATGCAAAAATATGCAACATAAAATTTCACATACTTAACCACAGTACCTCGAAATGGATTTCTATGTCACCTAGCATTAAATACGACTTAGCAAGATTGATATGCAAATGCACGAACTCACGAGCCCTAGTGATGACGATTCCGAAAAAACTCATTACTCGCATAAAAATTATAATATCGGAAAAGAAGCTGCCGGCAGAGTACAAGGTAATTGTTTTCGCTTTATGTTTGATAGTCGGTCGGTTTATTCTAATTGTAATGGCAAACCACGGCACGTGAACTACTAAACGGACACATTTTCTGCGTTCCATGTACGCGTTCGTAAGGCGGAGACAACGCGTGCGGCAGTGGCGTCCTCCTTGATAAAGAAAACTTAAGCGCCAAACAGTGAACACCTCTTACGGCCTCTTAAACAATTGTGTGCACAACGTTAAGATGAGGGAAGATTAACACGCGCGCCCAACTCATGTAACGGGCGGCAATCGTATAATGAAGATTTATAAAATATATTGTATACAGTACGTCCGTGTACACGAAAAGGGCCCGTGGAAATAAAATAAAAATACTGAATAATGTTTTAGTATAAAAAAAAAATGGCAAAAGTTTTATAATGTATAAGTGTTTTTTTCTTCCGCTTTTGTTTCCCCTACCCCTGCCCCAGCAGCCCAGCCCACCGTATGAAGACCGGCAAAAGCGGTAAACACGTATTATTCGAAGCAAATTGTGATTCAGCGGAATCGCTCCTAGGATGAAAAAAAAATAATAAAATAATAATACAACGAAAACAGCTCCGACGTTAACGGATATTATCGTTTTATTTACCGCCCCGTCGTACTGGCGTTCCTGCGGAAAATATCTTTTCTACGCGTTCGACGGGTCCAGTAACTGTACGCGTACAGCGATATACTTGTTATTTTTTCGAGCGTGCGACGTGCACCGGCTATACGCATATTGCACTTTTGTCGGACGTAAGTAAGTATAATAAGTAAGACGGCGCGCGGCAGTGACAACGGGCGTGATTTAACTACTGTACGATGTGGACGTTCCAGAAGCCTCTTTTTCGTATTATCATTCAGTAGCGTGTAAGTTTCCGCACCACCTTAGTTAACATTAAACAATAAACAATTCGTAGACACGTATCGTGTTGTTTCATTTGAAATCATGAGGTATCACACACGGAGCGTTTTTTTTATAGTGGTTTCCCCAGTAGGCCTAATCCTCTGTACATAGTTGCTGTGCCTTACCGTGCAAGCCGTCGTCGTTCGGTTATTATCTGATCGGGACGTAAAAACAAAAATGCGTTTTTTAAAGTTTCAACGCATAAATCGATGTAGGGCATCACACACTCATCACACACTCATCACCACTACCAGTACCGACAGCCGTCCAGTGCGCACGTCCTCCGCTCCATAGCTCAACTCGACCACTCCGACTGTTCTGTACCTTCTAACAGGGCATCAGCGCCCACGACTTCCGTCTAGCCGTCCCCATCTTTTAAGAACACCGTCGACTAGACAGCTGTCAACACCCAACAGGGCAACAGCGCCCACGACATTCGACTGCCGTCCGCACCTTCTCAGATCACCGACGACCAGTCAGTGTCCAACCACCGACAGGGCACCAGCGCCCACAGGTAAGCCTTCGCGCAATCGAAGGTCCCATCCGCCACAGCTGTCGTGGGGCCGCGCCCCCACATCGTCGCAGCAACCCCTCCCAACCCAACCACAACAAACAACATCCACCCAAACGAAACCCCCCGAAAAACGCTCTTCTCAGAACGACAGCCTAATTAAGAGCAACTCCCGCTATGGGCCGAAAAGCCACCAAGCGAAAGGGAGCTAGCTCTCCCCCCTTGTTAACACCAAACGGATCAAAAAAAGCCCTTCATCAAAGGCCCGAACTTCCCTCTTCACCATTCAACTCCGATACGGACTCCACTCCATACTGCTCCGACTCTTGCTCATCCACATCTACATCATCTACCACCAACTCAATTCCACCACTAACAACAAAACCAATCACTCCGTCCAACCAAACCATCCCGACAACTACACCCGTACCATCACACTCTGTCACCCAACAACTTCCTGTCATCCCCAAATAACCAAAGCTACCACCCATAATACTCAGCTCCAACTCCTGGCGTCAAATAGCGCCCACCCTTTACAAACTTCCCGACCTGAACCCATCCTGTCTCTCCGCAAAAGTTTCCAAAAACAATGGAATCACTATCACGACCACCGATATCTCCCACTTCAGGACCGTCCAAAAAACTCTTTCTGCCAACAAAATCGATTTCCACACATTCAGTCTCCCGGAAGAGCGTTCTTTAAAAATCGTTCTGAAGGGCATCCCAACTGACATTTCCATCGAAGACCTAAAATCCGAACTCGAAACCCAAGGATTCTCGGTCAAATACATCCGCCGTTTCGGCACCCCTGAAAAACCAATGCCACTGTGCTTAGTGCACATAACTGCTAACGATTCGGCTAAAGACATTTTCCTCGTCGATTCTTTATTCTACGTCCGCATCTCGGTCACGGCGTACAAATCCTCTGGCCCGGCTCAATGCTTTGCATGCCAGCGGTTTGGTCATGGCTCCCAGAACTGTGGCCACCAGCTGCGCTGCGTCAAATGCGCAGGCAACCATGCCGCCTCTAAATGCACTAAAACGATAGATCAACCACCGACATGCTGCAACTGTGGTGGTTCCCATACCGCAAACTTCCGAGGTTGTCTCCTTTTCACCGAACTAAAAACATCAATTATCGCTCCACTAACTCGCCCACCACCAACTTCACTCATCTCTCGTCAACCAATCCCATCATCTACAACCGTACTTCGTCCCACACCGTCTACTGCTCCTCAATTCCACCCAACAGGAACTCAAACCATCTCCACCAACTACGCCGATGCCGTCAAAAGCACAACCAATACCCCTAACTCAACTGTCCCAGGAATTAGCATTACAACAATTTTATCTCTACTGACAAACCTTCTGACCACCCTCTCTTCCGGTGCTGACCCAAAAACTCTGCTGGAAGCCACAATAAAATCATTCCTGACTTTACTCACTCCCCAAAATGAATAACATCAAAATCCTATTTTGGAATTCCAACGGAATTACCCATAAATTAAACGAACTTCGCTCTCTTGTACTCCAACTGAACATTGACATCATTCTACTAAACGAAACCCGTCTCCCGCCTTCTCGCAAACTTCACATTCCCAACTTCTTTTCGTATAAGAATGACCTGCCTCTGGTGCGTGGGTCGCCCGCGCACGGTGGCACAGCTGTTCTTATCCATCGACGCATAGTCCACCAATCCGTAACCCTCAAAACAGACATGCAGTCCTCCTCTGTCCTCATTCAGCTAAACGGCCTAGAAGTACTAGTCTCCGCAATCTACAAACCTCCTGGCGCCCTACTAACCACCGACGACTTAGACCTACTGACCCAAAGCGCTAAATGGCAAATCTCAGCCGGCGATTTCAATGCCAAACATCTCATGTGGCACAGCCACTCTACTAACGCTGCCGGCAGAAAACTCTTTGACCACGTTCAACAATCTGACTACTTCATCTCAGCTCCCTCCTCCCCCACCCACTTCCCGACATACATAGGACACAGACCTGACATCCTGGACATCGCACTTATTCGGCTTCCAATTCCTACCCAAATTTTCAACCTAAACGAACTTTCATCCGACCACAACCCAATCCTACTCGAAATCTTAAGCACTCCAGTATCCTCTTCTCCTCCTACAACCAAACGCTTCATCAACTGGAAGAAATACTCTAACTTACTCGCTAACCTACCCAACTCAACTGCTCAACCTCTACCAACCACAGAATCAATCGACTCAGCAATCGAAATACTGACAAAAAACATCCAACATGCAATAGTAGCTAGCGAATACACTCCGAACCGCAAAAACTCCTTTAGCTCCTTACCTAACTACTTACAAACGGAAATAACAGAAAAGAACAGACTTCGCCGTAGGTGGCAGAGAACTCGAGACCCAAACACTAAACGCGAACTTAACGCAAAAATCTCCTTCATCCGAAACATTCTTGAAACCCACAAATCCGACCAATGGGACATCTTTCTAAGCTCTCTAGACCACCAAGACGGCTCCTTATACAAACTGAACAAATGTCTTCTCCACAAACGTCCAGCCAACCATCCTCTCAACGGACCCGATGGCCTAGTCTTTCCAGCCAAGGACCGAGCCGAGCTAGTAGCAGACTCTCTGGAGCAACAGTTTACAACAAACCCTGGCCCCGACATTCCGGAAGTAACCGCAAACTATCACTCCCTGACAAACCTATCCACCGACCAATCGAATATATTCACTACCCCTGGAACTATCGAGCAAATTATCCAAAAACTTCGAAAGAAAAAAGCCGCTGGTGAAGACCTCATCACTAACACAGCTCTCAAATTCCTGCCCAATAACATTTTGCTATCTTTAACTAAAATTATAAATTGCTCTTTTAAAATCTGTTACTTCCCCACTGCTTGGAAAAAAGCAGTAATCATCTCTATCCCAAAGCCAGGCAAAGACCACAAACTTCCCGTGAACTACAGACCAATTGCACTACTTTCCTCAATTTCCAAAATCTACGAACGACTAATCCTCACCCAACTACAAAACTCACTACTCGATAAAATCAGACCGGAACAATTTGCCTTTAGACCTGACCACTCTACCACATTACTATTGACCAAACTTACCCATCAAATCAGCGAAAACATGAACAAAGACGTCCAAACAGCTTCCGTCTTCCTTGACGTGGAAAAAGCCTTTGACCGCGTATGGCACAAAGGCCTCCTGTACAAACTATTCCAACTCAACGTTCCGACTGAAATCCTTAAGATCATCGAATCTTTTCTCACCAACCGCACCTTCACTGCCAAAATCGAAGAATCCTTCTCTTCCACTAGACTCATCCAGGCTGGAGTCCCTCAAGGCTCATGCCTCTCCCCGACTCTCTACCTAGCTTACATTAACGACTTACCAACTACCCCCAAAGCCCAACTATCCCTATTCGCTGACGACACTATGTTTTATACTACCGACAAAAACTCTAAACGTGCTGCCATCCAACTCCAACATCAAATCAACTTGGCGTCCAGTTAGTTTCACCGCTGGCGAATCAAAATTAACGCGACTAAAACAGTAGCCGTCATCTTCGGACGTAAAAACTCAACCAACGTTCCTCACCTACTCATCGACAACCATATAATTAACTGGTCCAAACATGCCAAATACCTTGGCGTTACCATCGGCCGTAAACTGAACTTCGCCCAGCACATTTCAAACATTACTACAAAAGCAACTCGCACACGCGGAATACTTTACCCCGTACTTAACAGAACTAGCCCCATCCTAATAACAACAAAACTGAACATTCTCAAACTTTACGTATCTCCAATTTTCACATACGCCGGCTCTTCCTGGGCCCCCTTCATTTCTACCTCACACTGGAGAAAAATCGAATCCGTCCAAACCATAGGCATTAGAACAATAACGGGCTTGCCCACCTTTGTCAAAAACGACATCCTTCTGAAATCCACAAAATTTAAATCCATCCAATTTTCAATACAGTCGCAATCTAAAACAATGTTCTATAAAAATTCATTCTCAAATCACAAACACATAAGACTCTTAGGCAAATCAAACTCCCCTCCGTTCACCAAACACGCACTCAAACCCAACCCGTTGGCATGGGCTAACAAACTTTCTAACCAAACATAACCACCCCAAAAATCTCACCCAAAAACATCCATCCACTAATAAAGGCGCAAGCCTGGTGTAGCTAACGGTATATTCCAGTCCCACAAAGCAAAGCAAAGCAAAGTAATAAGTAGGGCTCGGAAGTTGATGCATTTTGCATTTTTTTTTGGAACGTTTTAGTCTATGCTCTTCCGGCCACAAATGTGTTTCATTAGCATGTGGATCTGAATAACTAATTTTTATTTTGCATTTTTTGTGTTTTTTACTTTATAAGTCATTTTTGACATTTTTATGTCATTTTCCCACATTTTAAGTCGTTTTTACCGATTTCACACTGGTTCACTTCTTATCGTGTCTTGTCGACCATTTTGCCGGTAACTTAAAACTTGGAAATTACCACGGAATAAGATTATTAATTAAAAATAAATAAATAAACGACTTTATCTCGGCGATTACATTCGCTGTTATCGTTTTTTAGTGAATATAATTATATAATTATAATTATTAAGCTTTGATAAATTAATATAGAATTTTATAGTAAAATATTTCAAAAAAATTGTATTTTTGTTAATTTAAAACAAATATTTATAATTTTTTAGGTCATTTTTCAGGACATTTTTTGTCATGATTACGTCATATTTGCATATATTTTTTTTGTCATTTTTTAATGTTTTTTAGGTCATCAACTTCACAGCCCTACTAATAAGCTATATTTTCGAGCTACTACGTGCCGTTCGTGCAACCGTCGCGGTGGGAAGTTACTAGTGCGCAGTCGATGGTCTACAACACTAAAAGGACGTGCTTCCACGGGTCAAAACCATTCGGTGTACACTTATAATGGAGGGTCCAATTATTTTCTTATCTTAAAGAGTAGAACATTATCCATGATGTAGCGTTTTTATTTTTTCAACAACATTAATTGATTCAAAGTTATTTATACGTTGGAAATTGTAAAATCGATTAAATCAATCAAATAAACTATCGAAAAAATAAAAACGCCACACCATAGATTAATTGTTCTCTCTGCTTTAAAAAAAAAAAAAAAAAACGATGCCTCTACTATAAATCAACACTGAATGCTTTTCTCCTGTGCCAAAATTTATTTTGGCCTAAGTGTCGTAAGGAAATGATTATATTTTTATTTAAAGGTCCACGGACTAGATCACGACCATGCGACACACATTCTACGGAGCGTTACACCGTGGTGCACTTTTGCAAAGTATTGCGGACCTACACCAGACAGTCATAAGGGCGATAAGATGACCAATAACTGAGTTAGGACGTCACACAAACAGGATGCCACACCCGCATGAGTTTTCTCCGTCCTACAAACGCAACAAATGTGCTTTCGGTAGACTCAATTTTGTGTAGTTAGCTATCAGAGTAAAATCACATATTATCGAACTTAATGAGAAGAACATTATTTGTGTCGTCTCTTAGGTTTTTTTACCAATCACGTGCAACGGGCGCAGGCGTTGATTAAAAATCGTAAGCAAATACATAACATAGGTACGTAATACTATACTGGTTGATAACAGCAATAATAACGAATAGTAATACTATACTGGTTGATAACAAACGAATCTATGTTATTTGGCTGACGTCAACAAGTGAGTTCACTAAGCAAAACTATCGAAAAGAACAATATAGAACTACCAAGGATACCTTTCAATAAAAGTTAAATTCTAATAGTACATCCGAGAGCGTTAAACGTTTCTGACGATTTTTTTAAAATTTTTAAATTCATATTTTTAAAAGTAAAATGGACTCATATATGGAACACGTATTTATCAACAAGCCTTTCTACAATTCTTTCCGAAAGTGCACAGAGTGCAGAAAAAGGAAAATTTTCAGCCGGATTGTGAAATGTTCAGGATGCAAGATGTACTGCCACAGAAAATGCATGCAGCTAAACAACAATCCGTGCTGCAGGCAAAGTCACGTCGAACAAATGGTACAGGTACACATTTTTTGAAGGGTCCTCATAGGGTTGTATGCCACCAACAAAGGCACAGGTGTAATTTTAAAAAAGAGTAATATGCGAGTGCACGATCACCAAACTTACTAAACCGAAAAAAAATCAGCAAAAATTAAGCTTCAAATCGACGGAAAACTATGTAAAAGCTGTAGTGTAGGTTTAAGATACTAGTGTACAACCGACCCTCCCTCAGAGGGAACCCTTCAACCATAGAGTTGGGGACGAAAAACGTGATCATAAATGTACATAGAGCGGCTTCATTGCATTAACGCTGCCTCGAAGCCGGATTTTTATGTGGAGCTCGACGGTGATGACTGATGAATGTTGATATTAAATATTTTTATTCCAATCCGATCAGGTGAAGGAGCTACTAGACCTGGAAGTCGTTTTAACAGAGTCTACCGAGATCAACCTAAAATTCATGAAGTTATATTGGCCCGAGGAGGATGACACAGACAACGGTGAACTTGAGACTGGCACAGGGCTACAGGACGAGAATGATGTGTCCATAAGTGATAAGGTAGTGCCAAAAATATGTGAGCACGAGAAAGACGTGACGACTTAAAAAAGTGTAATGCGCGAGTGCACGATCACCAAACTTACAAATGCACCCCCACCACTGATATTCTTTATTGTCCGATACCCGTCCATACATTAGAGTATTAGACGATGGATTATTCTTTACCTGCAGTGAGAGCATTGGCTCTCAAGTACAAACCCAGCTCATGGTACCGACCAGTTTTGAAAATTGATCGAAATTTTGATAGAAATAGTATTTTAGTACACCTATACCAAGTAGGAAGAAGTAAATAAAAATGATAAGTATTTCAATTTTGTTCGCTATAGTTATGTTTATTCTTTTATTTTTATGAATAAAAAAATTCGACGAAAAAATTATATCGTGTATACCTATAGTAAAATGTAGTCATTCCCGTATAGTAATAATATAATACTCTTCTGTTGTTTATCTTCTGTAGGTTCTACCTAATTATCGATTATAACGAAATGCTTAAATGTATAATAAATGTCTTTACTTAGTGTCATAAAATAGAAAATTAATAAGATATAACGTATTTATTATTTTAATAATATCTATAATATACTTCACCTTAACTTATGCTACTTATACCGAAAAAAATCAGCAAAAATTAAGCTTCAAATCGACGGAAAACTATGTAAAAGCTATAGTGTAGGTTTAAGATACTAGTGTACAACCGACCCTCCCTCAGAGGGAACCCTTCAACCATAGAGTGGGGGACGAAAAACTTGATCATATGTACAATGTACATAGAGCGGCTTCATTACATTAACGCTGCCTCGAAACTGGATTTTTAAGTGGAGCTCGACGATGATGACTGATGAATGTTGATATAAAATATTTTTATTTCAATCCGATCAGGTGAAGGAGCTACTAGACCTAGAGGCCGTTTTAACAGAGTCTATCAAGGTCCGCCAAGAATTCATGAAGTTATGGTACGATAAGGATGACGCAGATAATGGTAAACTTGAGACTGACATAGGGCTACAGGACGAGAATAATGTGGCCATAAGTGATGAGGTAGTGCCCGAAATATGTGAGCACAAGAAAGACGTGAAAACCTCTGACGACGTGATGCCGGCTGATGATGGGGACAGTACGGCATTTGTCATAGAAGATGTTCTAGCCGTTGAAGCTTCGTCAACACCTTCAGACGCCGAGATGCCGAATGATGACGTGTGCAATACGCCACTTATCAAACAGGATGTTCCAGCCGATGAAGCTGTGTCAACACCTTCCGACGTCCGGTTGTCGGCTGATGAGAGCAGTACGATGCTAGAAAACTTAGAGAACCTACTAGCGAAGCCGATCCAAGGCTGTTTTGCTCTCGAGCTCGTGCCATACAATTCCTCAAGCACAGAAGTCGAAATGGGCGTAGACCAGAATTAAGCTGATGGTGCTGAGAAGAACAAATGTTGTACCGACGGCGAAGAAAACAAAAAGCAAGGTGGCGACGGTTACCAGGTGCAAGTCCCCGGGGAAAATAATTTGGACTAAGCACTAAACCTTCCGATATAAATTACTGGTTTTAACATGGATCTATGTTGATTAAGATAACGCGACACCCGTATGTATCGTTTCCGTCAAACGTACAACATGGCAAATTTACGTCCAGTACTCAGTAGTTCAAATGTTGCGTCGATAACAATTAAAATAGAGTAAACTGACCTATTATCAAATATAAGAGTGAAGCTCGTTGGCCATGTTTTGTTGGTCGGTTTGTTTACGACGCGGTTTTGTTTTTAAGTGATTTCCGAGTATTTTAAATTGTATCATTTGAGATATTCTTAACTCGCTAATAATTAAAATATCGTAACAAGCCAACGAACAGAACAAAAAAAACGTTCTTCCCTGTATGTTTGATGATAGCTCAGTTTACTCCGATATTAAAGCTTCCGACTCAACATTTGAACAACTGAAGACAGAACTTAAATTTGCTATGTTGTACGTTTGTAATATGGAGACAACACATGCGGATGTCACGTTTTCTTGTCTTCACCGATTATTTCGATCTAATGATTAATGTTAATTGTAATTCTAAAACGCTAGATGAACAATTATTGGACGTACGTTTTAAAGATGTTTTATTATTTCTCATAAATAAATTACACACAAAACGTGAAATGATGAAATATTTTTTCTATAAATTGAAGTAGGTAGTCTCTTCGTCTAAGAACTCTAAGATGTGTTCAATAGACAATAGCATAAGCCTATGTATTATATTTTTAATTACAATTGCTCTTATCGTACATATGTTATTATATTTTTGACCTGCGATACATGTTAGATGTATTTAAACAGTATGAATTTCGTTTATATTTCATATGAATTGTCAGTGCTATAAATACGTAATGTAAGATAAAACAATTGGCCTAAAATCACCATACGTACACTTCATATTGATATATTTACACATTGAAATTATAGACACGTACCTGTAACATATTTAAAATATAAGTTTCGGAGTAAGGGCAAGTAGTGGCGCTAAATAGGTCGGAATATCAATGGTTGGAATTATTTTCGGCCTATTTTTGTCCACCATAGAAGTGTATATATGTCCTGTATTATGATGATGCAGTGTAATTAATAATTTCTTTTCGGATAAGTTAACTAAATTTTTATTAATGTTGCGTGTACAAGTCATTTGTGTCTTACGGGTAAAAGGTGCTTGCTGCATGATTTTTAACATTTTATTTTATTCGGTTGACTGTTCTAATCTCTGTTGGCCTACATAAACATATTACCGGCGCTTCTGTTCGTTTTTTAACGCCATTAGTTTTATCATTTTTGCACACATTTATTTAGGAAATCGTAGAAAGAGTTTGTGACTTATTTTATCTTGTACAACACTCTCCGAGTGGATTTCGCATTTGGCTTGGCGTTTCGCAGACGAAGCATATACCGCGGCGTGCGGTCTATAAACGAATTTTCCGATCGTTTAACTGTGCTCGCGTATAGAAATATCGCGGTGAAATAACTCCACGTCGGACAAATGTTTAAGATAAAAAAAAACGAAAAAAGTGAAATAAAAAAATTATATATAACACGCACACACCGCCGTAAAACCCGAACCATCAATAGCTTCGTTGGCGCGGTACAACGGGTTTTAAGCCCGCAGCCGAAAACTTTCACTTTTTTCTATTTTAGTGAAACAAGAAGGAAAAGATTACGGCTCGGGATCGCCTTCGAAAGTGTTCAACTCGACGAATCGCAGCGCGGCCGTAAAACTTTTGTCTTAACGAAATAAAATAATCGATTTCCATCGTCGTCGTCGCGACCAAGTTCCGCGCGCATATTATGTACAAATATATTCCTTCGAGGAAAAAAATACAAAAAACCTTATCCGAGATCGAGCGACAACATTGATGTCAACATTGGTACCATACTGTAGTCTATAACGTTTAACCTTCATATTCTATTTGATGAATAAAGTTGAATTTTTTATCCTTATTATTAAGGAAAGGATTTAAATATTCTAAAAACGAGAAAAACGCCTTAAAAATACGATATAATGCTCTTAAAATTATTTTAAACTTTAAAAAAATTTGTTTAAATTATATTTATATAAATTCTTAGTTTTTGGTAAAATTATTCATATCATCTAATCGTATTTATGTTGTATGTTAATATACCTTAGCGTCTACAAGTGTCAACCATAATTTCGTCTGGCGTCACATTTATCTGATCGGTAAAAAAATAATCAATATTTATTTTTATTCTTTTAGAATGAACGTTAACTACATTTTTAACGACGTGCTAATGGTCAGTATATGTTTTGGTCATAACAACGTGGCAAAAGCGGTAAACACGTATTATTCGAAGCAAATTGTGATTCAGCGGAATCGCTCCTAGGATGAAAAAAAAAATAATAAAATAATAATACAACGAAAACAGCTCCGACGTTAACGGATATTATCGTTTTATTTACCGCCCCGTCGTACTGGCGTTCCTGCGGAAAATATCTTTTCTACGCGTTCGACGGGTCCAGTAACTGTACGCGTACAGCGATATACATGTTATTTTTTCGAGCGTGCGACGTGCACCGGCTATACGCACATTGCACTTTTGTCGGACGTAAGTAAGTATAATAAGTAAGACGGCGCGCGGCAGTGACAACGGGCGTGATTTAACTACTGTACGATGTGGACGTTCCAGAAGCCTCTTTTTCGTATTATCATTCAGTAGCGTGTAAGTTTCCGCACCACCTTAGATAACATTAAACAATAAACAATTCATAGACACGTATCGTGTTGTTTCATTTGAAATCATGAGGTATCACACACGGAGCGTTTTTTTTATAGTGGTTTCCCCAGTAGGCCTAATCCACTGTACATAGTTGCTGTGCCTTACCGTGCAAGCCGTCGTCGTTCGGTTATTATCTGATCGGGACGTAAAAACAAAAATGCGTTTTCTAAAGTTTCAACGCATAAATCGATGTAGAATTGCTAATAAGTAGTGCTCGGAAATTGATGCATTTTGCATTTTTTTTGGAACGTTTTAGTCGATGCTCTTCCGGCCACAAATGTGTTTCATTAGCATGTGGATCTGAATAACTAATTTTCATTTCGCATTTTTTGGTGTTTTTTACTTTATAAGTCATTTTTGACATTTTTATGTCATTTTCCCACATTTTAAGTCGTTTTTACCGATTTCACACTGGTTCACTTCTTATCGTGTCTTGTCGACCATTTTGCCGGTAACTTAAAACTTGGAAATTACCACGGACTAAGATTAGTACATATCCGACTTTATCTCGGCGATTACATTCAATGTTATCGTTTTTTAGTGAATATAATTATATAATTATAATTATTAAGCTTTGATAAATTAATATAGAATTTTATAGTAAAAAATTTAAAAACATTGTATTTTTGTTAATTTAAAACAAATATTTATAATTTTGTAGGTCATTTTTCAGGACATTTTTTGTCATGTTTACGTCATATTTGCATATATTTTTTTTGTCATTTTTTAATGTTTTTTAGGTCATCAACTTCACAGCCCTACTAATAAGCTATATTTTCGCGCTACTACGGCACGTTCGTGCAACCGTCGCGGTGGGAAGTTACTAGTTCGCAGTCGATGGTCTACAACACTAAAAGGACGTGCTTCCACGGGTCAAAACCATTCGGTGTACACTTATAATGGAGGGTCCAATTATTTTCTTGTCTTAAAGAGTAGAACATTATCCATGATGTAGCGTTTTTATTTTTTCAACAACATTAATTGATTCAAAGTTATTTATACTTTGGCAATTGTAAAATCGATTAAATCAATCAAATAAACTATCGAAAAAATAAAAACGCCACACCATGGATTAATTGTTCTGACGATTGGTGGACACCATATCTAAATGTTCATGAAAATCCTGTATAAAAGCTATTTTTTTTAACACGAAGTAGGTACATTTGATTGTAAACTATGAATATGATTTTCGTTAAATAACTCACCACCTGTTTCGCCTACTTACTGCATGGGCACAAACAATGATTTTCTAAATATTTCACCAAAGCGATCCGTTTTCTCCACACTGTAGCAAACATTTACGTTAAAGGCGACGTACACAAAACAAAAATAATACCTGTAAAGAGTATTGCACAAAATATTAGTAAAATAAGGTTCCGAGACTTCAGGGAATCTAGCCCTAAACATCCCGAAGTAACCCCGCTGGACAAATCGCATACATTTGTGCAAATGAAAACTTCGAAAATTAACTTATACAACAATATTAATTTTGCGAAACATGTTTTAAAAGGTTTTTTAAAATTTGATTGATTAATACATTATTTATATAGTCAATTGTTATTATTTAAGAGTGTTTAGTATAAAAAATTGTTTTTTTTTTTTAACTTTACATTATACAATATAAAAACATCTTACCTGCAGTGTTAATTTATGCGCATTGAAATTGTCAGCCGGGAAGTCCAAAAAGTTTTAAAATGCCCACGACATTGCCCAAGGTCTTACCGATGAAATCGAACATCGTGCCGAACGAGTATTTTACGCAAAACAACATCAACACTACTATTACGGACGTTTCCAGTACGAAAGTCAGCAGTTTTACACTCGCTTTGAAGAGGCATTTCGAATTCATTATGTCACACAGGCTATTGACCACGAAGCACATGAACATGACCGCGAACTGCAATAGCGGCACCAGAGTGCATGCCAAACAGAACGTTTCGACGATCAGGAAGAAAACTAATCGCAGGATCGATTCCACGACCGAAATCACGTCGGTGTCTTCCGTCCTGGATCGGTCCTCTTTATACATATCCGTCAGTTGCTCGAACGCCCCTTGAACGTTATTTTCGAATTGGTTGAGAGTGTTCATTTCTGCGCTCTTCGATTTTGGTTCACTGGACGTAATGTACAACGACGAGATTTTACTGCGACGAGACGGCGATTTGAAAATTATAAAAATGCTATCCGTAAATTATAGACTGACGAATCCACAATGTTTGATTATGCCGGTTGCAGATGACAACAAAATGCATAGGTTTTCCAATTTAATCTCGTAACCAAGCAACATTAGTGAGGAAACGGGGGTTCCTGATGATTTATTTGTCCGGCCAGCAACTATCCCGGTCAAACAATACGACTGTTGTTATTCTATATTACTCAAAACAACAGTGGTTACCAAACCGTGAATCGCGGTGCCCAACCCATTCGAACGGCACCACGGCCGTGGCCCACGCATGGAAATAAAACTAGTGTTAGAATATGAACTATAGAGTGCATTTTATTACGCATACCGCAAGCTCCTTGCGGTGTTCACTGCGGGGAACCGATGCTCTGGCATTGGTCCAAAAAATGGCACCGCTGTGTAAATAGTTTGGTAACCGCTGTAGATTTATTACAAAATTAAAAAAATATATAAAATTAAAAAATTCATATAAGTATCAGATACCGTAATGAAGTTGGTGCACACTTAATCATTTCTTGTTGCTCACCTAACATATTTTCATGTTATAAAAATGCCATACGAATATACAATACGACATTAGTACTTGGTATAACTAAGTATGTAGCTCGGATTTTGTTTTTCGTGTTTTTTATTATGTATATGTTATTTTACGAAGTTTGTTTTCTCTAAAACTTTGCACTCGCGATCGCAGACGGAGCCGCGCCGTGCAGCCGAATAAATAATATATTCCGTTTTCGACCGGTCGTATTATTTTTTCATACAGCAATCGTATTTGTGCTTCACCGTCGCACGGCTATCACAATATTGGTCTCCGTCGTATCGTACACACAAAGCGCAATTATAATAGTTATAAAAGATAATTTATTTATATTATTTATATTTTAAATGAATTATGAGTATTTTACGTTTTTCATTTTTATTCCCACTACTAAATAATAATAATAAACAGTAAATATAATGTTTTTCTAAGAGTGATAATAATTTATATGATTTGACATAAGTACAAATTTGGATCGCATAAAAATGCTTATCCAAATTTTTAGAGAAATTAAATGTATATCAATTTCATCTTAGAAATGTCAGTTCACGGTTAAACATTTAAATGTTGTACTTGGGTAATCACAAACATTTTTCAGTTTTTACGGTGTCAATTAGAGAACATTCGGTATAAATATTTTTATCAAATGTACTGCAAGGGTTGATAGCAGCTACTGTGAACTATAGATATTCGTGTTTTGTATAATATACATAGTATTGCAAGGATTTCTGGAATAATAACAAATTTAAATCACAAGCTTTCACAGAAATATCAGTTTATAACAAGAACATATTTACATCAAAGTATGTAAAACAAAAATTATCTCGTTCCTTTTCGGGTACGATTGAACATAAAAAATATATTTTTCGGTCTTTCGGCTATCGTTTCGCTTGGTTGATCGTGTGGAATCAAAAGTATCAAAAGTATGAAAATATAATACGCGAAAACCGAAGCTGTTGCTTAAGTACTGATATGTTTCGGTCTTTCGGCTATCGTTTCGCCTGGTTGATCGTGTGGAATCAAAAGTATCAAAAGTATGAAAATATAATACGCGAAAACCGAAGCTGTTGCTTAAGTACTGATATACCAGGTGTATAATGGTTTTGAAACGATACGTGCACATACGTTGTCTTCTGTAGATTATGGGAAACATAAGGGCTAAAAACAATAATAATGTTTGACGATAAGGTCGTCGTCGTAATACTGATGCCCCCATCTACACGCGGGGACTCGAACAGCATGAAACGCCCATCGCCCGGCCGACTATAGCGTACTTCGGTGACGTTTTATGCTCGTTTATTGTGTAGAACTTATTGATGGTGGATACAAAGTGGGTCGACGAAATGGGATCGAGCACACTCAAATAACGCAATAAGTAGTGCCTTATGCAATTTCGATTCACGTGAAAAATATTGAATGTCAATTTATCTTCCATGTAATCTAAGAACATCGTATGATGACTTCGTATCTGCAACAGATATGGATATATTAAATTGAAAGCGGGTTAATAAAAAAAAAAAAATATCAATCCTCGAAACACATACATAGTATATTGCGTAGGTACTTTATGTTTATAAGGACTCATATCCGTAATATTAAATTCGAATCATTTCTTTTATTTCACGGTTCAGTTTTGCATTTGTATTTGTTGCATCACTATGACGTTTCATGTCCTTTTTATCGTTTTACGTATTTTTAAGTAACTCTATAGTATTCCTCTATAATATTGCGTGTTTAATATTGTTATTACGATGAAAAAACAGCACATAATAAGAATATTAAAAAAATTGCATTTTGTGGTAACCACGTAAATATTGCACCAAAACTATGTATTGTATACATATTTTAATTCATATGTACACACGACACATATCATGAACTTACAAAAACCTTGAAATCTTGAATATAAATAAATAGTAATAATTGTATTTTCGTATTAGACTGTTAAGAGGGGAAAGACAATAGTGTTTGTATGTGAAGAAGCTGTATAATATATTAAATTACTTAAATTTTCTCATAGTAAAATAATACGAAATGTAATTGCTAATAGTATGTTATTTGAATTCGCATACAATATACCGAATTTTTTTTTCAGATTTCATGTGATAGTAATATGTTTATCTTGAAACAATATATTTTATAAATAAAAACAATACAAGTTTGTGAGCATTTTAAAATTATTAAAATTATATCTAAAAATGATGGTATAAGTATAATTGATAAACAATATCGGTTACCATAAAATACAATTGCCTATAAAAATATTAAATAAACTATAAAAAAATATATTACAATAATTTAAAATAACAAGTCCAACCTTTTGGAAGGACGGGTCACACTATGTGAGTAGAAATTGTCGTAAGCCACATAATTTTTGTAGCAGTACATTTACAGTTATAGAATATAGATCATAAAAACCTCGCATGTACTTGTTCGTTGTTGATTATCGATTTACCATTATCCATGATTAATAAAACTTACTGTGTAAAAATACTGTAATGTAATTTTGAAATAAAACTATTTGCTTACAGCTAAGCATTCGAGTCTTGTCAGTACTTTGAAAATAATAAGTATTTAACAATATCTAAGTGTAGAATATTTATTTATAAGTAAACAAAAAAAAATTGGCCCTGGTGAAGTATTGATTACTCTCCGGAAAAAAAATTCGTTATTCCGGACTAGACCACCCCCTGGCGTTACAATTTCAGGTGGACGTCTAATCGAAGAATATCGGGTAGACGAATTCTTTGATAAACGTCCAACTCTGTCCTAGATAACGAATGTATGAATAATGAGGTTCCGACACCACGACTTCGTTGAAAGCTTTGGGTGCGACGCCACCGTTGCTACGTTTGCAGCCGTTTTTTTTTCGATTCCTCCTCGATTTCTTCGATCTACTGTTGGCTTCATTTGGAGTGTCTTGACTCGCAGCCGTCGGCACAAGTAAATCAATCGAACGGTCTGGAATTCAAAAAATAAATATTGTAGCCGTATAATTTGTCTGTTTGCAAATTTCAATAAGTTAATAAATTAATGAACAAATCGGTGTTCTATTATATCCGTTTGGATATAGTAGTAGAATCAGTTTTCGGTTTGAACAGAGCTTTTACAGTTATAAGTGACTATTGACCTCCTCAACCATCAAAAAAATAACAGTCCGTACATTTCCAATTAAAAGTCTAGAATTGAAGTAGTGTTGTTTGGACACCCCTTTCTATCAAGCCGTCCAGTTTTGTAAATATTAACCGTATTACTTATTGTATAATATAATACAGATTGTACATATTTTTCTTATTAAAATAAAATATTGAAAAAAAAAAGTGACTATTTCTATATGTGTTGTTATAGCTGTATTAAATCAATATGCCAATGTCCTTACGGTGTACAGAACGAATCTCTTGGACGTCTGAGGAAACATTTTCGTCCACCACCGCTAAAGAGCCATAACGGTTGGAAGAAACAAATGTTGTCCTATCTCTGTTAGCGGGTCGTACTGTCATTGCCCGTTGTACGTTGTTTATATCTTTTCGGCCCTTGTCAATGACCGCCTTATTGACCGTCATTTGCATTTTAGGCTTCTTGGACTCGTCTAGAATATAAACAATATTTACGTGTTACACATTTGTACGGTTTTCAATACATTTTTTGCGGTTTAAACCGTAACGCATATAACCTCTTAACGTATTATTCGCGACGGGTTGCGCCATCGTAATAATCGGTTTTTCCGCGACGCTTTTCTCGAACACCATTGCTGTACCACAGTTGAATTTTTTTTCAGTACGTCGAGGACTTATTTGGCCGAGGACTTTTCCATTGAGAAATCCTGAACCAGCAGGAATCGATCTGGTCGTCGGTTTCTTGCTGTGATTGTTCAACTTACTAACACGATCTACTTTAGGATTTCCAACGGTTTTCTTGCCGGAGACTACCATAGGATTGACGAGCTTATTACAGATGTTGGTTCTTATTGCTCGTGACCCTTTAGGCTTGTCGCCGACCGCTATGGGAATCGAAAAGTCAACGGTATCGTCGTCAAACTTGAACTCCGTCACGGCGATCTGGAACTGAGCCGTGGTCCAGGGAACGCGCTTCACAACGAACGACTGATTGAATGTCCGCGGGACATTATCTCCGGGCCGCGACAGCTCGCAAACCAACGAAACCTTGAATTCCGTCGGGTGCGCTCTCCTCGTGGTGGCCACCGATCGAATTGTCACTGTATATTTGCTATATTCCATCCGCTTCAAGAACCGTCCGATAAGAAAAAGGCTCTCCATCTCGTAATCTGGACGTCCAGGCTGTACAAATACGTACTTCGACATATTATTGTAAAATTGACGCAAAGCCGATGCATTCGGCTTGCCCATAAGCGCATCGAAGTAACTAGTGGCAAACGCGGTCCCGATGGACTCTATCTCATCAGCTTCCAGGTCGGTCTTGTTCAGGTTGCTGATCATATCGATAAAAGTTTTTAACTAGGTAAATATAGAATGTATTTCAGAAAACTTGACAAATCAGTATTCACGAAAAACAAAATTGAGCTTTTTACGGCTGTAAAGATGTCTAGAAGAATATGCGATGCAGGTATCAACGATTGTTAGTCGATAATGGCAAATGAATTCCAATCGTTTATAAGCGACTGAAAATAAATCCACGTTGCTATAGATTTACAATATAATATTAAAATATGTTATAAAAGAATATTAGAAAAATAAATACTAAATATAAATATAAAACACATTAATTAAAAGGAAAAGTATTGTTTATATCTTGAGGGCCAATTTTTAGAAAATTAAAATCTAGCGGGCCATAGAAAGCAAAGAAAAAAAAAGTCATTCAAAATCTGCATTTATTTTGTTTATAGTGTGAATATTGACTATAGAGTATAGACGATTAACTTTAAAATTTGTTGGTGTAATTTGAAAATGTAGCGCGGGCCAGATAAAAAAGGTTCGCGGGCCGCCAGTTGCCCACCTATGGTTTATATTATCGATTTCGGAAAACGATAATATATAAAATATAATCAATGTACCATCATTTTCAAAACATGATACTGAACGATGGAGCATGAGTATATAAGACGATAGAAGCTTCCGGTCAAATATGTACTTAACTGTCGATAAACACGAAAAAAATAATATCTTGTTGTTTCTCGATCCCAACAATTTCAGATCAGAAGGTTTGACACACATTAATATTACGTGAAAATTGTCTGAAAAACAAAAGCCAAATAATAACATTACAACCGTTTAACACTCTAACGTTATAATCTCTGACCGATCAAAAGTAAGTACTCAAGAACTTTTTACATAGTCATTATGTTATACTCTAACAAAGGGTGTCCAACTTTTTAGAAAACTGGGCCACATTATGCAAGTATAAATTGTCGTGGGTCACATACAATAATACATTTTATTTGTAATTTAACCATATCAAATAGTGAGTATAAAAATATTCATTTTATTTAAAATTTATTTTATTTTAAATTTTTTATTGTTTTATACTTTTAAATTAATTTTTTTCTCAAAATATATATAATTGATGGATGGTTTTTAAATTTAAGTAAGGGCCACATTGAAATATACCATAGGCCGCATGTGAATGGACATCTTTGGTATAGACGTAAAAAATGGTCAACAGTCTTTGCTATTATATATTAACAATCCTACGTACTTAAAATAGGTATAATGCTCGAGATTATAAAATTATAGAATATATATCGAGTATAATTTAAAACGGATGGAAAATAAATTGAAAAAAAAATCTATGAGTACAACGCTGCAATACTTATTGGTACATTATTATAATATTATACTTTCTCCACGGCGCGGCCGCGGTGGCGTTATGTGAAATTGGAGTTTTTAAATATTGATATACGTGAGTTGCTCCATTCACATTTCTTACGACTTACGTAAACCAAATTTGCGGTGACTATTCATAAATGTATTAAAGTTGCTTCCAAAAGGTTTCACATTTGAATCGATTTAAAATTATTTTAATAATTATATTACACTCGGTCATAAATAGGTTCGTGTAGCTACTCGCTATTATATGCATATTCATATTTATATTTTCTCCTTTACTGTAAATCGTTTTTAAAGTTTATGCAGTTATAACTTGACTAAAACCAAAAACCTAGAACTTAATGTAGCATGTGATTATTATGTCTTTTATCCAGGTTCGGAAACCAATAGATATCTGGAGTGATTGTTTTAGGAGGGTATAGTATAATGCAATATATGAATATATGCAATTCAAACACTTTTAAATTACAAATAATGACCGAAAATTTGATTCAGTTACTTTAACCTATCCAAACAAAAACTAATAATTGTCAAATGTTTGAAAAGTGAACATAAAATACTTTTTTTTAATTTCAGTAGAGGAGTAAGAACATCAAAACCACACTTATATAAAATATTCAGTCTTAAATCCAATTATTGGTTGATAAAATTTTTAGGAACGGATAGATATTATTAAAAATTATTTTAAAATACTGTCTGTTTTAGTTTAATCCATTGTTAACATACACATTACGTTTCCACAATTTGATCTATATTTCAAACCTTACAGGAAATTATACAATTAACCAATACAAAGAAACACAATTCATGAATGCAGATTTTCAAATAAATTCGAGGGAATTGATTAACAATATAAAAACGAGTATTATTAAAACAATTTGAAGAATTTTTTTTATTAGTTTTTTTATAATTGGTGGTGTTTGAATTTTTATTTAGGTTATAACAACGTTTCATCGTTGTAATCCAGAAGGTTTTAATTGTGAGTATTTTCAATCTTGGACAATTTCAGATATTTGCAAAATATTAAAGGAGAAGAACCAAATATGGTCAAGAGTGATCGCCTCAGTAACACATCGGTTCAAATGTCCGATTGATTAAGTAAGAATATGTTGGTAGAGGTGGGAGGGGGTAAATAAAATAATACTCTCGAAAATAACTGTTTTATAAGTTCCTCTTTTCCCAATATTTTAACAATTTTTAATTAAAAATTTGAAAGATATCGGGATAAAACTTTATATTAGAAAATGTAATTATTTTTTAATTTTCTATTGACAATTATAGATCGACTCATTACATAAAAAATGAAAATGTAATTACATCAACACTTAATATACCTTAAGAGCTCCAACATTTCCAATGATTTAACTTTCAACCAAAAATCGCCAGAAATTCCAACATAAAATTTAGAACTAAGCAAATAACAATTAATAACATTGGGCATTGACATATGAACATTATGTTAAAAAATAAAAATGCAGGTAATTTTTACTTAATGAAATTAAAAGTAATATAAATAAAATGTTTTTATATTAAGTGGATCATAACTTAAAAACTAAACTTATCTAAATTGTCAAACTGTTGTTTACTATAATTGTAATACTAAAGTATTTTATACACTATGTATTGCTTGAACATTACTCGAAAACTAATAAAAAAAAATCCAAATTTAAGAATTTTTACGGCCAAAAAGGGGATGAGCGTTGTTAAAAAGTCATCCTGGATGTAATTGTTTTCATCTCGTCTGAAATTCACCGTCCAGACCCCATTGCTTTCCTTCCTTTATCATTTCAGTGACATTTTACACACGTTTCAATTCGTTTATCGTCCGTACGACGTTCACTATTGATTATACAATATTATACAGGTGTCCCAGGTCTATTTGACTAATGCAATAACTTTTTTTCTATTCAATATTTTTAAAATTTTTTTTTTTGTAATGATTTGTAGAGCCCTGCGCTATAATGTGTATATCTTATACTTTATTTTATTTTTTTACAACAAAAATAAATAATTTAAATTTTGTATTTAATATTTTTCTAATAATCCAAGATAGCTATTTCATAAATAAGTATTTAAAAACCATTTTGGCGTTTAAAACTTTTAATTTGGTTAAGTCGTTAATTTTTTAACAATTTTCAAAGTGTGTTAAAATTCAAATTTATTTCTTGCTAATCACTGTTACTGCTGTAGTCGATTTTCAATTGTTTTCTTCCAAGAAACAATAAATTTGTTATCATTAAAAGGTAGGTCATTACTCATTAGTCATTACTAGGGCTAGGATTTTGTAGCATTTGCATTTTCTTTCTTAGTACTCCAGGACATAGCTAATCAAAAACAAAATTCGATTCATACATCACAGAGTTCAAATTTACAATTTTGATATTGCTTTTTTTGCATTTTCTTATGATATTCGTAAATAAATGCTTTTTTGGTACTTTACTGTCAGTTTATTAGCTTTTTATTTAGTTTTTGTTAATTATACGCATATTTGATATTTTTATAACATTTACGTACTTATTTATCTAAATTATTCTTTATCAATTTATTTTCATTACTATATATATTTCGTGGCTTCACCTTATCGGAAAATATTTCCGAAAATAAATTCTTAGATTTTGTCAAAGTGACTACCGAGTGGGGAGTTGAGGTTACGTTGACTATCTGGATTTCAGACGCAATGACAACGATATTTATTGACTTGTTTACTATGTCTATAAAAAAAATTTACAAAAATATTATTTAGCATTCACCAATTATAGGAATTTCCATGAGGGTTTATATTCGCGTGCTAACGTACGGCCATGGCCCATGAGTCACATCAGTGGTCGTTAATACGTTATGCCGACAATTCTTTAATCGTTTGTTGCATTTTCCTGGTTAAAATGCTTTTTTTAGAGCATTATTGGCAATTTTTTAATGTCTTTATCGTAGGTTTTTAGTGCATCATTTTCCTAGCCTTAGTCATTACATAATATTATTATACATTATTGTATTTTATCATTATTTAACATGGTCACGTGATGTTTACCATGGATGTTGATACTAAACAATTGATACTAAATTATAAGAAATAGTAAAATGTAACTCTGTAAATTTAATTTTTCAACTATAAGTTCAGTTTTATTTCTTAACATTAAATAATATAACAAATTAAATATTACGGAACAATATACCTAACTAGTAACTAGTAAGTAGTAACTATGAATAATTTTCAAAGTGTGCGCCATGTTTCATTATACATTTTTCATACCGTTCCAGAATTCCAGTTGTCGTGGATTCCAACATTTCAAAAGTAAGAGAGTTACACACATCAATTATGCGTTGTTTTAAATCATCTAACGACGTTGACTGTTGGGAGTATACTTTGTCCTTTAAGTAACCCCACAAAAAGAAATTGAGCGGTGTTAGATCTGGAGATCGTGGTGGCCAATTTAGTGGACCTCTAGTTCCTATCCATCTCGATTGAAAATTTGTGTTTAAATAATCACGGACTATATTCGAGTTATGTGGTGGAGTACCGTCTTGCTGAATCCACATGTTTACTCGGAGATTTAATGGAATATTTTCTAATAACATTGGTAGTGTATTAGTCAAAAAGTCTAAATAACGTTGGCCAGTTAGTGTGCCATGATAGAAATAAGGTCCAATCAAATAACCACTTATTATACCACACCACACATTGGTAGACCAGCGAACTTGTGCATTGGACTCACATGTCCAAAATGGATTTGATTCATTCCAGTAATGAGAATTATGCCGATTGACAATACCATTATTATTAAAACAGCTTTCATCGGTCCATAATATTTTTTTCAAAATATTATGACCACCTAAGTCTCTTACACTCTACAAAAAGCCAAACAGCAATTGGACCTGTCCTATACACTCTATAACTATGCCTAATTCACCAAAAATAACCGTAGATGTTGTTAATTCTAATAACACTATTACGTTAAGCGACTTAGCTAAAATGATTAGTACGTTGTCTTCTAATCAGGACAAAGGCTTTAAATCAATTAATTCTCGTATTGACGATTTATCAACGCATTTAGACAAATTAGACTCGGCTCTAGCCGAGTGTCAAAATAAAGCGAAGCGTCTCGAAGACAGGATTAAAGCATTAGAAACCCAAAAATCAGTTTTGGACACTACTTCTAAGGACTTTTCCCTGGTTCTCAGGAATGAGGTTTTTGATTTCCAAAAGCGCTCTCTTAATGTTATTTTACATGGTATTAAGGAATCTACCGAAACGGTTACTAAAGAGCGTATAATTCACGACAACAATAAAATTAATGAGCTTTTTACCCTACTATCTATCAACTCGGATGTAATAGCTAACATTTCAAGATTGGGTCATCCATCCTCATCAAATCAAAGACCAATTAAGTTGATTCTACGGAATCCCTGTGATGCTGATAGAGTTTTAACGTCCTTTATGAAAAAAAAACGTGAATCTCCAACCGCTGTACATAATATCTCCCTCGTCAAAGACCGTACTCAGGCAGAACGCCGCCACATAAAGGAAGTATACGTGGATTTCAAGAACAGATTGGAGGCAGGAGAAAAGGATATAAAAGTTCAATACTTCAATGGAATTCCTAAAATTATAAATATTAAAAAAAACTAAATGGTAGGGTGAAGCCCATTAGTCATAGTTATATTAGTAAGTTAAAATCAATGTTCATTAATCATAAATCAAATGCATTTTTTAAAAAGCCTTCCGTTTGTATTAATTCCCATCTCTCTGGTTACTACCAAAACGTCCGTGGTCTAAGAACCAAATTAAATTCATTAAAATGTTCAATACCTTCTTCTACTCATGATTTTATAATATTTACTGAAACTTGGTTAAATAACACTTTCTTTGACAATGAGCTAGGCTTTACCCAGCATAACGTATTTCGATGTGATAGAACCGAAACGTCTAGTCCTCATAGTCGGGGTGGTGGAGTTCTCGTCGCTATTAAAAAAACCTTTAATTCCACATTGCTTAGTATTGATACTTTAAACGTAGAACAAGTCTTTGTCAAAGTTATAGTCGGTGACCTTTTGATTATTTTTTGTGCTGTATACCTTCCACCAAATAGTGACTTACAGTTATACTTAAATCACCTCTCAGTCTTAGAGTCTATTGACTCTTCTTTTCCGAATTGCAAACATATCATTTGTGGTGATTATAATATTCCCTCCCTATCCTGGGTAAGTGACAAATACGGGTTTAAGTGTGTCAACTTCCTTTCTTCCCAAGTAGGAAGTTCTCTTATTGAGAGCTGCTCTTTGTTAAATCTATATCAGTTCAATTCTATCATTAATGCTCATGAAAATATTCTGGATTTGGTTTTTTCTAACCTCCTTGAGAACTCCATAAATCTTCACGATGACCCGTTTGTCCCTATTGACCCTTGCCACCCTCCAATTCAAATAAATGTTCGATTACCTATTATTCAGCCTATTCTTAAAAACGACAGAACAATTCTCAACTATGAGAAAGGTGATTATATTCATGCTAACCTATTCTTTAATTCTTTTAATTGGTTGAATACTTTTAGATGCCTCAATACTGAGACAGCTTCCCTCGTTTTCCAGTACGCACTTACACTCTCGAAGCTTTACACTCTTTTGTCCCTCAAAAAACTATAAGCACCTACTTTGACTTCCCTCATTGGTTCAACAAAGAACTCAAAGCTCTTGTTTGGAAGAAAAATAAAGCCCATTCAATTTATATAAAAAATAAAAATAAATCTAATTATGAAAAATTCTCCTTGTTGCGAGCTCAATATAAATCACAGTCTAAAATTGTTTTTCATGATTTTATACACCGGTCTGAAAGTGAAATTATAAGTAACCCGAAGCATTTTTGGAATTGGGTTAACTTTAATACTAAGTCTCATGGTATACCCAATTCTGTATTCTTAGGTAATACTACTGCTAATAACGGTGGGGCTATTGCTAATTTATTCTCAGACTATTTATCCTCTGTATATAACACTTCACCTGTTCATCCACCTGATGAATCTAACATTTCCGCCTCTACTTATCAATTTGATCACATCATCCCCACTAAATGCAGTATCTCCCTTAATGAAGTATCTGACGGTCTACGGACACTTATAAAATGTAGGTCTCCCGGCCCTGATGGGGTTTCTGGTTACTTTTTGACAAATTTAGCTTATTCTATAGCTTATCCCATATTCATCTTATATAACAAATCACTTGAGGAAGGGGTATTTCCCTCTATCTGGAAAAAAAGCTCTGTCACCCCAGTTTTCAAAAAAGGCAATAAATCTAATGTCGAAAACTATCGCCCTATCTCTGGTCTAGTACAAATTGGTAAACTATTAGAAAAACTGGTTTTAGCTCAAATGATTAAACCAATCAATAACATATTAGACAATAGCCAGCATGGTTTTAGACCGGGGAGGTCCACCTTAACTTGTAATTTATAGCTGCAAAATTTCATACTCAACGCTTTTAAGGATCATTGTCAAGTGGATGTAATTTATACCGATTTTGCGAAAGCCTTTGACCGGGTCGATCATGAATTATTGATTATTATTTTGGATAGATTAGGGTTTAGTCATCCATTGTTATCCTGGTTTAAATCTTATCTCACAAATAGGTCTCAGTTCACCCAAGTACACGGCTTCTATTCAAATACGGTCCCTGTCCCATCTGGTACTCCCCAAGGAGGTCACTTATCGCCCATACTATTCAATTTATTTATAAATGGACTGTCACTTGTTCTTAAAAAATGCCAAATCCTGTTCTTTGCAGACGACTTAAAAATATTTACTCGTATTTCCTCGCTTGAGGATTGCTTAGTTTTACAAGAGGAATTAAAAATCTTATCTACATGGTGTCGTAATTGGGGCATGTGTCTCAATACTGATAAGTGTTATTCAATGTGTTTTTACAGATCCCGTGAACATATAACCTATGTGTACTCTATAAATGATGTCCAACTTAGATCAGTCTCTTCAATTACAGACTTAGGAGTAACTTTAACCACTAATTTAAATTTCCGTAATCATATTGAGTGTGTTGTGAGAAAATCGTTGAACATTTTAGGATTTATTAAGCGCCATTCATCTGAATTTAATGACCTTAGATCATTTAAACTCCTGTACTGTGGATTAGTTAGATCTATTCTCGAATACGGAGCTCCTATCTGGAATCCATACACCAAAACCGATATCAATTTCATTAAACGCGTTCAAAATAGGTTTTTAAAATTCGTAGCCTTAAAATTTAATTTGGACATTGATAATCATGATTATACACAAATCAGTTCTTTTCTTAACATTCCAGCCTTATCCACCAGACGTGAAATAGCTGATATATCCTATATATATAAGTTAATTAATGGTATCACCGATGATCCTGATCTTTTAAATTGCATCCCCTTTACTATTCCAGCCTACAATAATCGTTCCACATCTCTGTTTTACATTCCAGTATATAGCACAAACTATTTAAAAAACTCACCTATTCCTAGGGCTATGGCTCTATGTAATACACTTTCGATGAGAGTTGACTTTTTCTTCTATCCCTTATTGGAGATAATAAACACTCACATGAATAATGTGAATACGTAATGCTTGGTTTGCCTTTCAAATTAAACACTTTTTTCCCTTTTTAGATTTTTGTAAACTTAATATACCTATAAGATATTTGTTGCTTGTAATATTACTAATATTGTATTTTTCTGTATTTGTATTCAAACTTTGCTCTGTACTACTGGGCCTCGGCCCGTTTTATTCTACTGAATAAACTATTATTATTATTATTATTATTATTATTATTATTATTATTATTATTATTATTATTATTGTGGTCATGAAGGCAAATAATTTTTGAAATATATTGAAGCCTTCTATCTGGATCAGAGGGTTTCAATCCTTGTACATAATGCAATTTGTATGGATGGAAATCATTTTTCTTTAATATACGATGTATAGAGCTACGACTGATGTCCATTTCTTTAGCTACCGACCTGACAGATGCATGAGGATCACTGCTGAAAGCTGCCAAGACATTCACTGTATGTTCTTCATCAATAACATATATTTTTTTTGGTTTGAAACCATTTGGAAAACAACCTAAAGACTATTTTTTAATGTATATCTTAATTTAAAATTTTTATAATAATAACTGAATTATACATGTATGTATTAGGTTTTAGGTACATAATTTGTTATATTAATTTTATAATAAAAAATTTATTATCAAAACGAGAAGCTTTTACTGTACTTTTTCCTCCACTTTCATAAAAAACTTTTAACATATCACGGTACTCTAAATTACTATAAATAATAGGCATATTTAAGAAAGATAAAAATAAAAAATATTGAATTTTATATTTCAAAAATCATACACTGCATTTTTAAATACAATTTACATTATTTAATTTTAGTAAACTTAATAAATAACAAATTATAAAAATATATACAAATACAGAACTTAAAATTAAAATATTTACTAACAAAGAATTAATTATGAAATTGTTTATAATTATATTAGTATAGCAAGAACTTCAATTGGAAAAAAATGTGAATGAGAATATGATGACCGACATAAAAAATTATAGGTATATCAAAGAGATATATGACAAAAAAGTAAACATAACCCTATATTTCTTTACATAAATTATGATAAGTTATTTACATAAAATTATTCTTCTAGTGTGAATCATGGTGGTGTGCTAAGCATTCAGACTTAGCCACCATTCATAAAAAACTGATTATTGTGACACTGGAGGAAAAAAAGAAATAGATTTGGCTCTAAAACGCCAAAAAATACTGGTGTAAAGATAATCAAGTAACTAGAAAAATTTGAAGTAGCTAAAATATTTAGTCTCTATATTATTAATTATGATTATTTTATATTAAATGTTGTGTGTATGACCGCAAGATGGGCGTAGACAAAAATTCTTCCCCTCCTAATTGCTGGGTACAATACAAAAAAAAATTCAACGATAATACCACTGGCAGTAAATATTATTTCTGATGATGAAGTTGATGATGATATAAATAATTAAGAATTAAAGTAAAATGTTGAGTTATTTTTTAATTGTTACCTACATATCTCCAGTCTAAGTAAAAAACTTACTTTCAGCTATTTACTTATTGTCATTCAATAACATTCTCTGCTATACATGTATGTATAAGGTTCTTTCACTAGTGACGCTAGCTGAAGAAAAAAAAAATAACCGACACCTATAATATAAGTTAACAATTTGTTGGCTAAATGTTCAAAACAACTAAAAGTATAATTATAATATTACGCAACGGTTTGCAACTAGCAGAGTACTCATGTATAAAACAATACACTCTTAAGTGTTTCAAACAATTTAACCATCAGAAGGATATTAAATGTCACATATTATGCCATGTAGAAAATTATTGATTTTATCTGTTATTAACATGAACTCTGGCAATATATAAATCTTAAAAGGGATTTCAATTAAGCTTTGTATTAATTTTCTAATACAAAGAGATCTGCAATAAAACAACAATTAAGTGTTGCAACTATATTTTTTCTATAATTTTTTATAGTAAAAATAAAAATAGATATAATAAATTACAACTTACATTTTATATTAAAACCAAGATAATGTTAGATATATTTTTAATTTATAGTATGAAAATGTTTTTTTATGTTTTATTTATTAATGAATAACAAACTAAGGAAAATTAGTATTTATTTTATCTTTTATTCTGAAATTCTCAAAGGTTGAAGACCCTAGTCTTAAAAAGTACATGACAAGTTGACAATTAATACCTATTCTAACAATTTCAAATCATTAACTTAATTATTTCATGGGTTATTTTTTATTCTTAGTAATTATGTAAACATACTAACACACTATGAAATATTCAGAGAAATACTAAAGAAATAGGTAGTAACGTGTTTATCCATAACATTTATCTATACACTTTCAAGCCAATCAAAACTATTTCAGAATGCCCTTATTTTTCTGTTAAGTTAGTTGTTATAGGTACTTATTAAATTCTTACATTAATATTATTTTTTTTTTTATATAAACAGAGAGCTATAAATATGGTTAATATTGAATATATAAAGTTCCTGATGAACTAAATGACTAAATGTAAAACACTAATATTATATATCTACTCATCTACTTACAGCTAACAATATTTTTTATGATCTACAATTTTACCATTTACATTTTTTTTTTAATAAAATGAAACATTTGATTTATGTTGTTTTATACTTAAGATGAACTGGTTACAATTGAACTTCTGATGGTTTTATGTATAAGTACATACAACTAGTTACAATAGTAACTATTGTAAGTATACAAATGTAGTATTAAAACAGCAAGGTACAAAGCATTAATTATACAACTAACTGCATGTGATTGAAAATGAAATTGTTTGAACTCTCACCAAATATGTATACTTTTAATGTTGACATCCACCTAGAATATTTTCGTTAACAGTGAGAATATTTTAATTCATTTTATTAATAAATTAATAAATGTTAATATTAATATTAAAATGGTTAGGTTGAAGTATAAATTAATTTAATACAAATGATACTCACATTTAAACAAAAATGTTATTTTGCTATTCAAATTAAATTAAAATCTTCAATTGTAGTACTGTGTATAGGTAATCTACATAATATTTAATTTTGAATATTTTTCTTGATAATAGTAATTTGAAGTGTTGAGAATTTAAAATGTTATTATATGTATGTTTAATTTTTGATTTTTTGGTATCTAGTTACCAAAAGTTTATAAAGATATTAAAATAAAATAATTTTAACTTGCAGACTAATGATAATATGTTAGATAATATAAGACTTTATTGCATTGATAAAATCAAGCAAGAACGATGCTATTCTTGATTTGTACAATACACGGTATATCTACCTTTTAATAAAATATGTAATAAAATATTTCGTACAAATATAGTTGTGCGAGTTATGCGGCCGCACAGAGACCTTGGCTCGAGAGTGCGTGTGAGCCCGCATGGAGCGCCGATTTTCAAGGGATGCTCGGTTTTCAAGTTAGTTTTTAAAAATCCATTCCGAAAGTCTCATCAGTAAAGTCTCCTGTTTCTTGTACTAGACACGGTATCAGTTCATACGCAGAACCTACTTACCACAAAAATACACTCACAGATCATGTCTCTGATACTTTTCACATTTCATTTCTAAACTAAATTCACTTAGCGGTCCTTTAAATAACCTTCTTTCCTCAGTTCTAAATGCACTTATCCTTAAAAATGTTGTCTCGGATTTAATATTCTCATTCGTTACCGTCTCATTAGAACAGTCTTATCCGGTAATTTTACTCCAGATAACATTTATTTGTAATATGAACTCTACTATTACTATATTACCAATTTATTATTCTTTCATTGATTTCGTTTTTCTCTTGTACATTTCTATACTGTATTTCACTAACAATGTGAGGCCCATATATTATTGAGTTCTAAAACATAAAACACTAAAATGAAATGGAATAGAATTTTAACTCTATGTGAATCCGGTGTGCTATAATTTGGTCAATCCACCGTAAGCTATACATATTATATTAAATATACGTGCAGTCACAAAATTACTCCACACAAACACAGTAGCGTTATAATATTAGTATTCCGTTTCCCCGTTCTCTTAGATTTATTCGATTATTGATTCAATGCCTTTACTAATAGTTAAACATAACGCACTTTATTACTGTTTTAGATGGATAGCGATGGGTCGTTTTTGTTTATTCATAACGTTATACTTCCTTTGTCGTTTTCTACGGTTTATAATACGCACGCACACGAGTTGGGTGAAACATATCATGAAAGTTAAAACAATCCAATAATAATATATTAATGCTTGGTGGTTACTGGACTATGAATTTTGAAATGTCGAAAAATGAATATGTATCTACACTTTGAACGAATAACTTTGACTTACAAAAGCTTAAATAAATGAGTTTCGTAATACATTTTTGAATACACTTACTTATTAAACACTATACAGTCTATAAGACGACAACAAGAATGTATTTTAATTAAAAAACAAAAATTTAAACATAATATATTATAAGAGCACTCTGTTTCAATATTATGTTTATTACTTCTTTGGATGTGAATATTGTAAATAACTACTCAGTTTGATAAAGAAATTTAAATACAACTAAATTATTTTAATATAACAATGTTTGTGCGATGAAAACTAAATTAAATATCAATAGATATGTGGTGTATTTCAGTAAAAATTGCGTGCTAAACTAATAATACAATTCTTATTGTTTTAAATGGTATGTATACATTATTTTTGTTACAAACTTTATGAAATAAACTATTTTTCTGTATTAAACAAACTATTTTTTTTGTGACAAGAAATATTTATAAATGGTTTAAAATTTAATGGTTTAAAGTTTGAAGTAAACATCTTATTGTGCAATCTTAAAAATATATTATTTTGATGGCTGGCCAGCAGAAATAAATAAATTTTTTAACATCAGTGATTTATATATTGTTATTACCTTTGAAATATCAGATAAGGTAGAATAATCGTAGTTACCATAAATCAATGATGACAAAAGAAAAAATAAGTATAATATTTTGAAATCTTCAAATATTATTCATGCGCGTTTTGAAAGATCTAGTATGATCATTAAACTTTATAAAAACAAAAATTATAATAATTTACCGTGCATACAAACGCAAATAAGATAGTATATTTCCGTTTGTTTCTATAAAATAAAAAGACATTTTTGGCTATAATACCTACTACTTTGAAAGCATTGAATAGATTGTTGAAGAATTGACTTAAAATTGTTGTTAACTAACAGGCTGTGATGACTAATGACTCCCGCAGACTGTGAATAGAACTTTTTTTCAAACCTCTGCGGAATTAAATTTATAGTGCACCATTGATAGTTCAGATTTTAAGAAATTATAAATGATGCGTTGAAATATTTCTCATAACATTATGTACATCAAGACAGATGATTATTATGATCATAAAAACGTAAAATTAATTATTTTTCAAAACAAAAACTATTTTAAATTGTATACACTAGGGTAGAGGGCTGTGCTAAGCCTTCCCAAGTGCAAACCATCTAGACCTTTTAGTTATTCCCTTCGGCAAAAAACTTCTGAATCATGGTGCCATCAAGCCCTAAACTTCATAACGACTTAAAAATAGAAACAGTCTCATTTTCAGCTAAAAATAACTTAAAAACATTTTATGATAAAATAAAAAAACCACAAAAATCCACTAGTCTCAACAGTCAGCGAATCTGTAACAAAAAGTATTTTCGTCTTACACTACAAGGACCCGGATGTTGGGTTCTTTTCAACCCTGAAGATTACATAAGTTTCAACAACGTAAGAGGTTTCACGCGCAGGTTGATTAAAATATATACTTTGTATAAAAAATTACAGTTTGTAAATATTATATTTAAATAGAAAATAAAAAAACCACTATACGTGATTGAGTTATTGAGTTTAACTGCCACCATGGGCATGTTTAAAATAAAAAATATAAAACATGAATATTTTATATTTTTTTATTTTTTTTTTTCGAAAAGTTATCAAGATCGATGTATATTTGATTATTTGTTGGTTTTGAAGTTGTCTGCAATATTTGCACAACAAACCTATTCGCATGCAATAAGTTGGAAACAAAATACGATACGTGGAAGAACGTTTAATATATAAACGTATATTAGGTTCGTGCGCGCATAATCGAAAACGTACCGAAATTCCTGGGATATGTCCTTTTCGGAAAAGTGAAAAAGTAACAAATTATCATAATTATAATATTGATACAGGTTTAACAGCGTCGAAAATGTTTTGATAAAATCGTTTTTTTCGTGTATTAAAATATCATAATCGTGGGTGTACGATACGCACTCGCCCGGAAAAAACATTAACTACTAAATTAATAGGTTCATTATCATAATAAAAATAATAAAATCAACGATGGATCGTATGAAATTAAATTAAAGAGTAATTTATTCGTGTCTCGTATTACTTGGACTTGGCATGTCTCGGCTTTTGGTGAGGAAAACTTTTTCCTCGTCAGAACGCATGGCCGTGCTTCTACCACCTACCGTCCCCTCGCCGTCCCGATAAACTTTCTACGAATAAATACGGTAACCGTTTGATTAACGTGTTTAAAAGTTTTTCACTCTTGGGTTCAAGATTTTTTTTACGTGACGCTTACGTAAAACCTATTGACTCCTCGAGTCCTATGTCATTTTGGCCGTAACGCGGACCGTGTGAGTAAATATTCACAAGTCTTCATTACGTTATGTCTTTCCTATTATTTTTTCAATTTGGTTTGACGCACACACAACCATGGGCACCCATGAGTTAATTTTCAGGGGGAGGAGGGGCAAACTGGAATCAAGTTTCCAAACACTCATTTAAACTCTTATAAATAGATACAATACCTGTGAAAAATGTTTTTAAAGTATAATAGGTCCACTGTGAGAGGGTAAATCAATAGGTCTCCTGATTATGTATTTATTTAATTTAATATATTATGTATTTTAATAATTTGATATTAATCTGAAAATTAAATTGTAAACTTCGCTTTTTCGGAATAAATGTTTAAGCAACTTTAAGTGTAGAAGTGAATCTACTCTGAGATTTAATGTTTTATTTTTTCATTGTTATTACACATTTCTTATAAAATTATTTTAAAATGCATGCGTCAGGACTCAAGAAAAACAATTGTGTTTTATATTTTCTAGGGATGATATTTTACGCTTTGTACATGGCCCTTACATTTGCGGCCAATTTATAATACAAATATGTACGTGTGTGCTATGTGGCCGATCAAATTATCATAAACTTATCATTTTTATACATACTGCCATCCAAGCAAAGTTTTCCAAGAGCCGACCAATCGATCGTTGACGCGTCTTATAAGGAATCCCTAGGGTGAGCAGTTTTCTAAAATAAAATCAGCTGGATTTAAATCTCGTTATCGTAAATGCGTGAGCGATAAACAAAAATTGATTTCTACGGAATTCTTGGAACTATTGGAGAAAAACACACGCCATAATAAACCGCAACGGACCTGCATGCGTTATATATAGTCGGTGGAAAAAGTGTTTAACGCGAGGGATAATTATTATTATATTATTATTCGTAGTACTTTATTTCAGGAACTACAATCCACAAATCATTAAAAATATATTTATATGGAAACAATATGTTCGAAGCATATTTCCTAGCAATATATTGTTATTTGAGTAGTTGAAACATTATAGTCATCATTCTTTCAATATCTTCAACAAAATGTTGAAAATGTTTATACATTATTCTATATTCGTAAATTTTTCAAATATATTTTTACAATATACATTTATATTTACAATATACATCTGCTTACGTTATTAAAATATATGTCCATGCTCGGCTTAGAAATATGTTTGACATGTGCTTTACATAGAAAAAACATTAATTAACATGCACTTACATTTTTATGCACTCCGTTAGTGTTATTTTTCACCGAGGAATTAATTACAGTATAATATTGTATTTGTTCTGAATATTTCATAAAAATTAATTTCACAAATTTCAACAAACCATTTATTCAAGGTTAGATTTAAGTTAAGGTTAGGTTTGGGTTAATCCTAGTTGAGTGCTTGCCCCCCCCCCCCCGAACAACAGTAAGGAAACACTGTTGTAGACGAATATAAAACCAAATTTCGTTTCATATAAACCTCGTTAAATCTTAATTATCGCTCTAACCTATATCGTTATACACGGCCAATATGACTGTACATAATATATAAAACCAACCAAACACTTTGCTGGGAGCCTATTTTCCCCGGAAAATCGTTATGTACGGCACCATTACAAACATATTCAGCTCTAGTTCGTGTACGCCACGTTATGCCACTCTGGGAAGCGCAAAAACCAGAACTGTTCCTATTACACACATATCAACTAGGCGTTAAAATTTATCAAAACATAATTAATTGACCGTTTTACTGCGAATTTTAAACATGACATTCAAGCAGCCGCTTGAGAAATAAACGAAAATGTCGACAAAAACAGTTAATGAACACAAACGGGAACATAACGTATGCCATTTATCGTTTATGTACTTTTAAATGTTGATAGACGAATTCACAAATGCATCCGCTCAACTTAAAATAATTAATAAATGGTAATTTCGTGTGTACTAATATTTGTCGTTGTACACTTTTAATTCACGTATGAATGATGTTAATTAAGTATTTTTCAATTCTGTATACATCTATTTTATTGCTCCACTCTTAGCAATATTTTGTTCAATACTCTCATTGTGTTACGATACTCTCTCTTGGCTGTACACTAATTGTGAAGGTTGAATAACAATAACTTGTTTATTAATCTCCAAATCTAACCGATAACATTTGCATTGTTGCAGGTTACATTAGATGCATGTTACGTGTTTTGAGTTTCCACAAACTTAACAATTTCATTAGTATACGCGTGTTGTGTATACGATTGAATCACACATTATGTTCGTTATTATTGATTTTTGAATGTTCTTACATTTTGAATATATGTAAATATCTGAATACATAACAGTGACAGCTAGAAATATTTATTTGAATATGAATGCATCCCATTTGTGAGTAAATACATTTATTTATGTAAATTAATTCCTTTCTTTAAAAATTACGTTTCGAACGCAGAATTCAACTATCACACTTTACACCTACCAATAGTTAGTAATAGTGATTTGTCCACGGAAGATTGTTCCATACGGGAAGGAAATTTTAATTCGTTTTTACGGCAGCTATACTTTACTTTTGATAATATTTATATATTTTATACTTAATTAATAATAAAATAAAATTCCTCTCATTATCTAGATATGACGTTAGACAATCAATCAATATACAAAATAGTAAAGAAACAAAAACGTGCTTCCATAAAAAAGGCTTCTTTAAACTTATAGATAATCTAAAAATAATCAAATAAAAAAAACTCATGAACACCGAACCATTAATTTTGTGTTCATAGTTATGTATTTAAGAAATGTTGTTGTATCGATTAACATTTTTTTAAAAATCTACCATGAAAATGAAACCACTGATATCAGGAAATAGTGGTAGGGGTCATGTAATATGAACCGTAGCACCTGAAGCAAATATATAAAAAAATATTACCAATAATGGCATCATCTATAATAATTTTATCGTTAAAAAAGATTAACTCTTATAAAACATTTTACACATGAATGCCGCTGGGATTGAAGCTGAACGTAGTAAACAGTATTTTAGGCCTTTGTAGGTTTCAATTCCATCATTATAAATTCTTTAGTACATATACTACTATTTCAGCTATGTTGGAAGTGTTGTTTGGTCGGCACATAATGCTTTAGATTTTAGAACAAACCCGATTTTCCCTGAACGGAGCTAATTTTGATGAATAATCTTTAGTTATGAATGGAATTTAGTTATTTGATAATTCTCAGATATCTATTTCTAAATATTTGATCGAAATCATACCAATAATTAGCGAAATAAACGATTCAAATAACAAGAGTTGATCACGTTATTTCAAAAGTCTGAAGTCGTGTTTTTAAAATCAAAACAATTTACAATGCAGAAAATTTCTTGAAATATGAAATGATACATATTACCATTGATTATAGAATAATAATTTACACTTTAACATAAAATTCCGTAATCAATGATATTAAAATGTAATACACACGTTCATCAAAAAAGTTTAAAAGCATATTTGATAATTTTTCTAAAAAATGTATTTTTTATTTTTGATATTGAAAATCTTATACGTGTACAATATCTAAACCTTTATATTATGCTAATTTTCATCGGAAAATAATGAATTTCAAAAATGTCACAAATTTCAATTGATATATATTTTATTCAACTAGCTGTTTATAATCAAGATCAGAAAACAATAGTTTAATACTGAATTACTATAAATCATAATATATACATGTGTAAAGCTTTATAAGTTCACGTAGATGGATAATCGAGTTCAGAGAATTAATTCTTTGTTTACAATAAATAAGATGAAAACTCTTTTATGCCTCCAGATAATTAAAAGAAGGAATTAATCAAAAACCAAAACGACCTTCTGTAAATGTATAACGGAATCGTATTAATTAACTTTGATGTTAATAAATTTGATAATACGCAAACCATTTTACTAAACAGAATAATTTGTAAAAGTAACGAAAATATTGCATGGCGAGTATCATTTGCATTTCAATATAATGCTACGCTTTACTAGTAAAATTCAGAATTTTTTTTTCTTGTGAAGAAAAAAAAAACAGTTTGGTCTTTCAATAAATATGATTTGGAAAATATGCAGTAGTGAAATACAGTTCAACTTATTACGAGTATAATATTTAGTATTTACCTTACTACATCGCTTTTACAAAATCCACAAGACAACAATTTTATTAAATTCCACAAAATTTGCCGAGTATTTATTATACCTGTAAGCTTGTAAAAGAGAACTACAACAAACCCAAACGTTTTTTTTTTCGCTCAAACAAGCTAATATAAATAATTGGACAGTGCAACAAGTAGTGAACGTAATTTTTGTGTTATCTTTATATTTTTGAACCATATTTCATTGCAATTTAATTTATAATATTTTTGTTTTTTTTTGTAATTGAATGTTGTTAAATAATTTTCCATGCACTCCCTCTCGCTTGAGTATTGTTTTCGGGGCCCATTGTAATAATATTGCATTGTAAAGATAATAATAGTTTTTTTTTTTAACAATAATAATAATAATATTTGTGATGTATGCATAAGAGCGAATCTTTTAACGCAACATTTAATATGCTATTTTTTTTCAAGCATTATAATAAAACACAAATTAATCAAATTTTTAGAATATTTTATTTTATTTTATACCCAAATATTTACCTAGAAAAATGTTTTGTATTTTATTTTGGCTCAATCGAGTGGTTTGGGCCGGTTTGCTCAGAAATAAAGATGAAGTAGTTTCATTTTCATCTGAAACGAGACTATACAATGTCTGATATAGTTATGTAATAACATACTATCAATGTCTAACTGTATTAATATATTAATCTTTAAAGTATTGAATAAAATACAAAGTGATAAGTGATTAATTCGTTCGTGTTCGACTGCCCAATAAACATGAGTGCCTTATAATGTAGTGGATTAAGGTAAAATGTTAATTTATACAACTCGTAGACTAATAGAATTATAAACGGAATGAATGTTTTTTAAACAGATATTATTTTCTCATGTATAAATTATTCAGAATGTTTAAATATTAAAAAAAAACACCTGCGCTCTTCGGTATTATTCTAAAATAAACACCTAACAGCTTTTATTAACGGTATTACTATTGATTATAGAATACACAGATAGCCAATGCAATGTTAATATTCGGCTACCACTCGTCGGATGCAATATGTAGAAAGCGCTAGTGTAGCACGGATGCAATGCTGGTGCGGTGAACCCCCTATAATAGGTGGATGAAGTTGGTGAGGATTGTAGTGAAGTGCGAGGGGAAGCTTTTCACCCGGACGCCTTCGTTCTAAAAATATAAATAATTATTGGAAATGAGAATACCGTACCTTGTAGTTGTTTATCGTTTATCATGCTCGATTGCACTTCGAGAGCGTCCACGATCAACGAGTAAGCGTCTGATTTTTTTGGGTATATGTTTATTATTGGAATGGTAATTGAACTATATTGCTGATCAGATTTATTATTTTTCTCAGTGCTTGAGATAGATGTTTTTTGAACAGAATTATATTTGTATGAAATATCTGTGCTAATTCAACAATTTTTATGAAAAAAAAAGCACTCAGGAAGGAAATATTCTTGTTAAATTTACCTAAGATGCAGTTTTTCAGTTTTTATATAATTTTTATGACAACTAGAACGTTGCAAGAAAAAAAAACATTATTAAGGCAGAAAAAAAGGGGTGATCACGTCTAAAAAATCACCCCGTATACTAATGATATTACGTAAACAAGTTTAACTCGGAAATTTTACAAAAGACAAAAATGTGTATCGTAAGAAACTCAGTAAAAATCGTAAATCTAATAATTTCAAAAACAATCTCAACAACGCTCTTTTTATTAGTCATTCAGTGTAGTATATTTAAAATAAGTTAAAAACAATCGATTTTATAAAGTCGAACAAAGTCGGTTATTTTACACAATAATTAGTTATTATTATACGATAAAGTTATTAAGAAAGTCGCAGTGTTATGGTTTATTAAAAATCGCGAGATAATCCAGTGTTTTCCTTTTTATATTTATTTTGAAAGCAGTTTACGTCTAAAGCTTATGATAAAATATACTCAAAAACGTTGTATATTACTCGCGGTACATGACTGAGTACGGTATTTAAATTACGGAGCGTTTAATACTACTGCGACGTTCTACGTATTAAATATAATATTAATGATCTGATATCAAATCAGTGGCGGCACGTGATGTTTGTATAAAGTAGTGCTCACAAAGTACACATAAACACAAATCCGAAAGAGCTTTTCTAGTCCAAGACCCCTGAATTTCTCATAGGTTATAAAGGGAAGCAGGGCCCCACATTAAATTCTGGACCTCTGTACTTAATGTTTTTCCGGGTCCTTTTATATTTACCATTAATTATTAAAAATCAAGATACATTATTATATAATTTACAAATAACGCAATCAATTTCTTATATTGTTATAAAATGAAACATAAGAAATTTGCGGATTTGACGATTCGAATTTCTGAGTAGACAACACTCTGTTTTGGCTTATTGCACAAAAATGAAAATCTAGCATAGTCATAACTCGTGACGCTGGGTAAAATGTCGATGAAATAAAAAGTCAGTCGAATTCTTATAGAAAATCTAATTGTTATAATCCATACAAATTTTACGGAAGACGATAATTTTTAGGTAATCAATGGTTAATCAACCCCGCATCTTGAAATATCAAAATTACTAAATTTATATAAATATTATCATTGATTATAAATACTAGTATATATAATCTATGATAATATGTATTTAAATATTTATATAGGTACATCATAATTTATAATTTATAAAATGTTATTTTAAAAACTTATATAATAAATTATATTATATTATAATATATAAGTTTATAAAAAGTATTCCTATTAAAATTTCCAAAATTACAATTAAATTGAAATGGGCCCACGAGCCCCTGTACTCTAGGTTCAACAGCCCTCCTCTTGTGGGGCCCTGAAGGGAAGGCTCTACGTGACTGTGAAGTGTCGGTATTGAATAATTCGCTTTTTCAGGATGGCTTTTTAATGCATTATCTTTATTATTGCACTTACTGAGCGACAGCCAATTCGCGAATTGACTTTTGAATAATAATAAGTTTCTTTTTCTTATGGCGTCCCCTCAATGCCTACTCCAAGCACCACAAAATCGATTGCAGTCAATAATTATATTTAAATTCCAAAAGATATATTTAGTTTTGCACTTGCAATTTTCTGATTATGCAGTGCATAAATCACAAAGTTGTATATTAGGTATAACTTATAAAAAAAAAAAACCAAATAATTTATTTAATATCCATGTTATAACCGTTATCTAACATAAATAGATATTGATTTTACCCAGAAAAAATAAATATCTTTCTATGATAGATAGTAGTTTTATAAAAGGTATAATAATTGATTATAGAATATATTCTATAATCAATAGTATAACTACCAAGATATTTGTTCAATTAATTCATTTTATTCTTCTATATGTTATATCCACAATTTTGTAAATTAGACTTCATGACGAAAAAATTGCAAATAATAGGTACATTTCGAACTTCACTATGATTAATTGCCTTGGGTATTGTAGTGCGTTCGAGTGGGCACCAAAAGGACACGATAAAAAATAAATATCCATAAATTCGAGAATTCGCCGTGGCTTTTTTAGTGCAAAATTATAAGTAGATAATACACTAAGAGATCAATCTTGAAATAGTGAAGTATTCAAAGTACATACACTACGCGCAGATAGGTATTTCCCCATACGCCCTGACTTCTTATGGCTTGGACCAGAAAAATAATTTCCGATTTCCACATTATATGTAGTTGGTACAAAAACCTTTAAGGTACGGTTTCCAAGGCGGACCGGTCGCCGCGACCTGTCGTTGGTCCGTGCTGGTTTCCAAGGCGCGACTGGTCGCCGAGAAGAATTTGCGTTTCTGTATACAGTATCATTGTGGTGTTCGTGCAGTGAGGGCTAATGTTTTCAAGTTCATTTTTATATTAACTATATGAGTATGAATACAATTATTTACAATAATAAAACATTGTTACTAGTCTTTGAGGAAGATCAAGAGGACGATGATTTATTAATCACTAAACACTCCAAACAGGGAGAAAAAGTTGATGCACTTTTTCTTGATAGGGAAACCGAATGAAACTTTGACATTTTTATAAGTAATCATTCAATACCAAAATGAAACTCGAAAAACAACTCAACATTTTTTTCGAACTATTTCGATCAGTTGCTCTTCTTCTTCTCCCGAAAAATGCTATTTAGCCGTATTGATGCCGGTCGCGACGATAAAGTTCAGTCGAGCGACGACAGTAGCGCTTTGGAAACCAGTCAACAGGAACTACATACTAACAGTCGGACGGTGACGGTCGCGCTTTGGAAACCGTACCTTAACATCACGAGTCGCCACTACATTAGATTCACAATCGAAAAAATCGATCAACGCTGAACGGCATTTCAGTTTCTAACTAAAATCTAACATTCTAGGAACAGCTCTGCCGTTAAGCGTTGAACGTTGTGTTCCGATGTATTATACACATGGGACTTTCCGATTATTCATTTTATACCTTGACTGTATATGATCGTACTTAGTCGTCCGCGGCAAAACCTTTTCGATTACTATCGGCTTTCTTGGTTTGACCTCTATGGGCTTATTATGCTTCGGCAATTTTCTTACTCCAATCTTTTTTTTAACTGATTTGGCATTTGCTTCTTCGTTTTTCTCTTTCATCCAAATCCTTTGGTATTCCATGGATAACAAATAAAACATGTTCGGCTTCTCGCATGTCTTGTTATAAGACGGAACGAATATCGGCTCATTTTTGAAATCGGATGAGACTATATTGTCCCTTGGCATCACCGGAACAGTTGGTTCTTCTTTGACTTTTCTTATGTACAAAGCCATTTTATTGATGTTAAATATTATTTTAATAACGGAGTTGTGACTTGCCGGAAAATAATCTCGAAAGACTGTCAACGTATTATTATTAAACTAATAGTTATTATTTGATTTCATTTGGGCAACGTTAATCGCATTATATTGCTATGCAACGCGGCCGCGGCGATGAGAAAAATAATTTAAGAAAAGTTATTTGATACCACATAAATAAACATATTATGTTTTTGTAAAATTTCGTAATATTCTATATTTAATGGTATAACCCTGACACGGATTCAAAAGATCAAAATAGTGGACAGTATATTTGGCACGTTCGTGAACTCAATAAGACATATTATTATAATAATGTGTTATTATCGTCAGTATTAAGTTTTTGAACGTTTTATGTATAGGCTATCGGTTTGTAGATCTACTATTTTAAATCGATGAAAACGTTTACAAATGTATCATGTGATATTATTACAATTGAATGGAATATTTTAAACTCGGAATTCTTAAACCGGGGTTTCTCAATTGGAGGGTATTAATTCCTGGGGGGAGGGGGATTTAAACAACTTGTATTCATTAAAAAAAAAAAAAAAAACGATTATTTAATTTCTCATTTATGCAGGGAGGCGTAAGCTTCTACATGGTGGTTATGAAATAAAAAGTATCGGAACCCCAGTTCTAAAGAAAGTTTTTTTTCCCGACTAATTTTATTTATTCAATCAAACAACATGTTCAGTTATTTAATTTGATACAGAAGCCAGTTAAAATGTTGGACTTAATATAAAAAACGATAGAAAAGTTCATAGTGAAAAAAAAATAATTTAATTAAGATTAACGATTAAGTTCAACAATAAGACCCCGTAGCTCTAAGAGATATTGTATTAATTGCAGATGGTGATGGTGTCATGTGTGTTGATTACCGTAAAGAACTTGCTCTTATATTATATCAGGTATTCAAGTATTTGTTAAAACTAGTAGTTTCAGAGTAAAAATACGTTCTAAGAGAGATAAAACCATTTGGTGTAAATTCATAGTTGAGACTAATTTTTCTATTATTTCAAAAAGTAGAACATCATATAGGTATATAATGTAGCATTTTAATTTTTCTACTTACAAAAATGGATTCAAAGTCATTTATATGTTAACAATTGTAAGATGTTTTGGTTTTTTTTTAATAAGTTATCTAAATGTATTAAAATCTTTCCAATAATAGTAAGGAAAAAAATAAAAACGCTATAATAAATTATGGCTGATAAATTTCTATTTTCATAAGTTTTTTCTATGAATTTACATTTTTCACGGTTTCCGCCCGGAAAATAAAGGTTTTGCCATATAAAAATTTCAGAACAATGATTTTTTATTTAAATAGATCCACGGGAACGATCACGATCACGCGTCACGCCCTCAAATGTACACGCGCCCGGGTTTTAGGATGTAGATTGGTCGTCTGTCTACGGACACCTTATAACTTAACCTACACGTAATACCGTACATTTTTGAGTATCCCTGCACTATCGAGACTACAATTATTTCCGTTTCGACCATCTACTACTCAAAAGTTGTTTCGATTTATTTTCCTCGGTGTTATAAAATTGTTTTTGATCATCGGCAAAAATGACTAGCGGTCTTATAAATGAGTGTAGAGTTGAACATTGTGTACGCAACATAGCGTTTTCTTTTGTTACTTGTAATGAAGTGTGTCAGCATATATTGCTGAATCTTACAAGTTGAATATTAACTAATTAGAAATTAAAATATATTTATATTTAGTTGAAAAATGTTATGGTAATTAGACTATAATATATAAAACCGAATCCAAAGGTATTAATTATCAATTATTCGTACTATTACAAATACTCGATATTCACTATCTTCATATTTTATTAATATCTTCCACGTCTCCAATAAATCCATATTTTCTGATTTAAAAATATCAACTATACTACTTTACAAGCACTTTAATATTCAACTAAATCACCATCTCGCATTCCATTTGTTATACTCAACACACATCTGAAATAATTTCAGGCAATAATCAAAAGATGCTAAAAGTATAATTGTGAAGTGAACTGCTCATACGAAGGGCTTAACCAGGCAAAACAAAAAATATAAAATGTAATTGCGTAATAATAAATTACTAATATTCCATCATCCCTACTAAGTACGTCCGCCGGGCGGATTTTTCAATCTGTTCTTTCCATTTGTATTATCTCGCTATTTATCAATTACAATTTTATACTAATTGTTCTGCATTGTAACTGATTGAAATCAAAATAAAAGCAATGAAAAAAAAAGAACATATTATGGTGAACGACTTTCCAGTGTTGGTAACCAGAAAAGAAATGACGAAAGAAATAATTAACACATACAAAATGCAACATCGCCAACGTTCGTAGTAGGTACTGTATACTCGTACACATGTATAGTCTACCGACTACCGGGGCCACCGCCGATGACACGTTTGTAAGACACTGCGAGCTGTACTGCGATTTAAATGCGCTTTTACCGTGACATTGTGTGTTGAAAACATTACCAATGCTCCTCCGTGGACTCGAAATGACCGGGCACACTATGCAATCTGCAGTGGTGATCGTGTATTTTTTTTTTTTTAGTCTGAAGTCAATTTCCGTACTGCCACATAACTGTTTGCTTTGACCGCACTCGCTTTCATAATTTCGCCGGCGCAGAGAGATACCATGCGACTGTTTTTGACATGTCTGAAGTTATTTTTGCGGAGAGAAAAAGGAAAAAGTTCTATTTGCAATACGATTATTATGATTATTATACTTAAAATAAAAACAAAAAAAACACAGACCGGATTTAAACAACGCGGTGAAAAAAACTAAATACATCTGACCGTGGAGATTTTTAATTACTGTATAGGTATAATATCATTATCATAATCGGAGAGAGGAGAAAGGGCCCGACGAGAACAACGTTTTTTTCGCCCGAGAAGGTGAACTGAACCGTAACCGAGTTTAACGTAGTTGAACACAATTACAAAACTCAAAGAAGTTCATAATACAACAAATGGAAAAAAAATGCGATTTTTCATTTTCCATACTAATACGTTTCCACCCTGCCGCGTGTCGCTGTGAATATAACGTTGTAGTGAAAATAATTTTTTTCTTTTTTCATCATTGTCTACGTTTCCCGACGACAAACAACTTAATAACTTCGTTATCTTGCAGTTTTAATTTTCTGCGGTACACGCCCCTCCCACCATCACCCGGTTGGTTTTACATGCATTTCCCCAGCCTTACTCCATAAAAATACTGGGGTTCTTTTAATATCAAAATTTAACAATCAATTAGTGATAATTCGCATGATTATTTTCACAATTGTCAAGGCATTGGTTTAATCATAAAATCAAATATACCAAGAATGGGGCCAATGATATATGTTTCCAGCACCATCCATATTATTGATACCACATTTTAAAATTGATCACGTTCACAAATTTTGCAGCCGATTGGTAACAATTTGCAAGGCAACCGTCGTAAATTGCAAATCAATATTACTTACGTAGGTTTTTGAAATTCATATATGTCTCCAACCTCACCACGTTGCAAAATAATGCGGTGTTTGACTTCATATTTAGCCCGTATCTATTATAGTAGCATCGAAAATTATACTTACGATGTACCTAAGCATGAAAAAAAGTATTTTTTGCCCGTGAGGGTAATCGTAAACTATCAAATCGATAGCATGCACCTGGGTATAGTGTATAGTATAAGTTCCTACTTCAAAATACCGACTGGTGATAACTGATTCAAATAACGCCAGGTGCCTGTACTTTACTATACTCCTGTCGATTACTTTTCATGTATTCATGAAATCGTAATAAATAATAAGAATAACTATAAAAATAAATCAAGTACTCAGGTAGTGCTCTGCACGGTCCGTAATTTTAGGGACCGGACCGGACTGAAAATGTTAACAAAGAACCGAAGTCGGACCGAACCGATTGCTAAATTTAATTTTAGACCGGACCGGACTGAAAATTAAAAAAAAATTTGTTAGAGTGGACCGAGACCGGACCGTCGGTCCGAACTTACAAATTTCGGACTGTAAAAGCTTATGGACCGGACCGGACCGGACCGTGGACCTACTTAAATTTTTTTTAGATAGTAAACACAGCGCTAAGACAGTCAGGCAACGCAGTACAGAACACGAATGATAAATAATAAAGTTCACAAATTAAATGGGTAATAACAATATTAAAACTATTAGCAATGTATACGAAAATACGACACACATAATTCGTTTTTAAAAATAACGTGGATTAATAAGATTAATTAATATAAACCAAGATCATAATATGCGAGTATTTCATTGGCAGTAGTATACATTTATATATTTGGAAGGCGCGGCGTGGCACTTCCACAATTTCTCGTTACCCGCACCATAACGAGAATAATAATAATTGTTCTTGAAAATATGTACCGATTGTACTGTAATAAATTATTAATAGCTAATAGGTACCATGAACAGCTTTGAGATATATACAATATATACAGTGGCGTCTCGTGGGTGCTGGTGGTGGGGGTGCGACTTAAAATATACCACTAGTCACAGGTATAAAAAATAGTCAAATTAAATATAATTAAATGAAAAACCTTACACATATTATTATTATAAAGCTTAATATTTTATTCTTAAAATTATCACGGTGTATTATAGCATGTCGTGTATCCGTGTATGTATGTATGATTATATAATTAAAAAATAACTAACTTATGGAGTATTGAGTAGTTGCGTGCACATTCATTCAAGTACTCAATGAAACCAAACTTGCGGTTTTCGGTCGAGACTGAAATATTTTGTGCAACGCTTGGTAACTGATAATTGGTCTGAACGTCTATATCGATGTTTGACAAGCGTCAGTGGCCGTTATATAATTTTATTGTGTTTATTTAAAATTTTATAGTAAATTTAAAGTGACGAATTTCATTTATTTTTTAAGTGCTAACTAAAATATTAATATTTATCATTATTATTATTATTATTATTATTAGTAATTTTAACAATACAATAATTAGTATGGCGACTAAAAATCAGAGGATTCTGAACATTATTTACGTACATACAAAAACGTACTGACCAGTGGCGGCTCGTGTGTAGGGATGACGGGGCGGTCGCCCTCCCTGCTAAAATTTTAGCAAGTTACTTTTTCAGATATTGGATATTGATTCAAATATTAAAATTATCTCGTATAATATTATAATATTAATGAAAGTAAAAACACTTTTTTATTATTATGAAAAAAATGTCAAATAATCGGAGTTTAAAAATATAAAAATAAGTCATTATAATATAGTTGATATAGGTAATACCCATCTACGCCACTACGCGCCACGCGGTTATCGAGTGTAGAATCAGTATAATATTATCTTATCTGTTATACAGCGCGGCGATTGGCGCTGGGCGACGCTTACAATCGCCCGTCAAAAACTTTTATAAAATAATAAATAATATGATCAAATACAAAAACAAAGGAGGGGGGATTCGGTGAAAATACGGCCGCCGGAGCGATACGAATAATCGCCCGACATGCATGCGGTCTGCGGAAAACTATACATAATAACTAATAAGTAATAACTAAAAGACAATGTGGTATATTTTAGTTTTTAGTTTTTACTGCTTGTTCCGTCGTTCGTTCCCAGTTCTTGAGTTTATGACGCGTTAACATTACAATATTTTAAGAGTATATGACAATATATTTTAATTAAAAAACACGAGAATTCATTTAAACATCTTGAAAATGAAGCTAATCTTAAAGTACTTGGTACCAAGCTCTAGCCATATAAGCATTGAAAATGAAATTATTTCTGATGATGCAGATTTTAACAAAAAAGTTATGGATATATTTAGTGAAATGAAAGATCGGCGTTTAGATTTTAAGTATAAAAATGTTTGAAAACTATTGTAAATTATTAATGACTTTCTTATTTTTTTTTTTGCAATAAAAATGTAAAATGTTAAAATGTGTTTAGAATTTTATTTTTCTATATAGTATTAATTTTGATTCGATAATCTTTTAAATTTATATACAGGGTGTCCCAGGTCTATTTGACTAATGCAATAACTTTTTTTCTATTCAATATTTTTAAGTTTTTTTTTTTTGTAATGATTTGTAGAGCCCTGCGCTATAATTTGTATATCTTATACTTTATTTTATTTTTTTACAACAAAAATAAATAATTTAAATTTTGTATTTAATATTTTTCTAATAATCCAAGATAGCTATTTCATAAATAAGTATTTAAAAACCATTTTGGCGTTTAAAACTTTTAATTTGGTTAAGTCGTTAATTTTTTAACAATTTTCAAAGTGTGTTAAAATTCAAATTCATTTCTCGCTAATCACTGTTACTGCTGTAGTCGATTTTCAATTGTTGTCTTCCAAGAAACAATAAATTTGTTATCATTAAAAGGTTGATAATCAATATTAAATACATACACATACTATAATACGTATTTTATCATAATTTAACATAATATGATTATAATTTATAACATGATGTACCTACTATTACTTATTTTAAATCATCATCATTCATCAATATTTTATTGTTCAATCATTTAAATACGTTTAAACAAATTTAGAACATTTTGATTTTGAATTATGAAACAAATGACATGTGGTTTGAATATTAATTATAGTTATTCTGTAAGTCCTTTTTAAATTTAAAGTTAGGTTAAGTTGATATTTTATGGATCAAACACATTTTGCCGTAATCACTATAAACCTTAAGACTTGTCTTCTCATATTTTAAGACAATTCTATTGTACTAAATTTATGAGAAATACCTAGTAATACTATGGAATTATCAGATTGAACATAATTCGTAGAAAATATTTTTGGAAATGCCTTTGAACACAAGTACATATTATCATTAGTTTGCAAGTTAAAATTATTTTATTTTAATATCTTTATAAACTTTTGGTAACTAGATACAAAAAAATCAAAAATTAAACATACATATAATAACATTTTAAATTCTCAACACTTCAAATTACTATTATCAAGAAAAATATTCAAAATTAAATATTATGTAGATTACCTATACACAGTACTACAATTGAAGATTTTAATTTAATTTGAATAGCAAAATAACATTTTTGTTAAAATGTGAGTATCATTTGTATTAAATTAATTTATACTTCAACCTAACCATTTTAATATTAATATTAACATTTATTAATTTATTAATAAAATGAATTAAAATATTCTCACTGTTAACGAAAATATTCTAGGTGAATGTCAACATTAAAAGTATACATATTTGGTGAGAGTTCAAACAATTTCATTTTCAATCACATGCAGTTAGTTGTATAATTAATGCTTGCTGTTTTAATACTACATTTGTATACTTACAATAGTTACTATTGTAACTAGTTGTATGTACTTATACATAAAACCATCAGAAGTTCAATTGTAACCAGTTCATCTTAAGTATAAAACAACATAAATCAAATGTTTCATTTTATTAAAAAAAAAATGTAAATGGTAAAATTGTAGATCATAAAAAATATTGTTAGCTGTAAGTAGATGAGTAGATATATAATATTAGTGTTCTACATTTAGTCATTTAGTTCATCAGGAACTTTATGTATTCAATATTAACCATATTTATAGCTCTCTGTTTATATAAAAAAAAAAATAATATTAATGTAAGAATTTAATAAGTACCTATAACAACTAACTTAACAGAAAAATAAGGGCATTCTGAAATAGTTTTGATTGGCTTGAAAGTGTGTAGATAAATGTTATGGATAAACACGTTACTACCTATTTCTTTAGTATTTCTCTGAATATTTCATAGTGTGTTAGTATGTTTACATAATTACTAAGAATAAAAAATAACCCATGAAATAATTAAGTTAATGATTTGAAATTGTTAGAATAGGTATTAAATGTCAACTTGTCATGTACTTTTTAAGACTAGGGACTTCAACCTTTGAGAATTTCAGAATAAAAGATAAAATAAATACTAATTTTCCTTAGTTTGTTATTCATTAATAAATAAAACATAAAAAAACATTTTCATACTATAAATTAAAAATATATCTAACATTATCTTGGTTTTAATATAAAATGTAAGTTGTAATTTATTATATCTATTTTTATTTTTACTATAAAAAATTATAGAAAAAATATAGTTGCAACACTTAATTGTTGTTTTATTGCAGATCTCTTTGTATTAGAAAATTAATACAAAGCTTAATTGAAATCCCTTTTAAGATTTATATATTGCCAGAGTTCATGTTAATAACAGATAAAATCAATAATTTTCTACATGGCATAATATGTGACATTTAATATCCTTCTGATGGTTAAATTGTTTGAAACACTTAAGAGTGTATTGTTTTATACATGAATACTCTGCTAGTTGCAAACCGTTGCGTAATATTATAATTATACTTTTAGTTGTTTTGAACATTTAGCCAACAAATTGTTAACTTATATTATAGGTGTCGGTTATTTTTTTTTTCTTCAGCTAGCGTCACTAGTGAAAGAACCTTATACATACATGTATAGCAGAGAATGTTATTGAATGACAATAAGTAAATAGCTGAAAGTAAGTTTTTTACTTAGACTGGAGATATGTAGGTAACAATTAAAAAATAACTCAACATTTTACTTTAATTCTTAATTATTTATATCATCATCAACTTCATCATCAGAAATAATATTTACTGCCAGTGGTATTATCGTTGAATTTTTTTTTGTATTGTACCCAGCAATTAGGAGGGGAAGAATTTTTGTCTACGCCCATCTTGCGGTCATACACACAACATTTAATATAAAATAATCATAATTAATAATATAGAGACTAAATATTTTAGCTACTTCAAATTTTTCTAGTTACTTGATTATCTTTACACCAGTATTTTTGGCGTTTTAGAGCCAAATCTATTTCTTTTTTTTCCTCCAGTGTCACAATAATCAGTTTTTTATGAATGGTGGCTAAGTCTGAATGCTTAGCACACCACCATGATTCACACTAGAAGAATAATTTTATGTAAATAACTTATCATAATTTATGTAAAGAAATATAGGGTTATGTTTACTTTTTTGTCATATATCTCTTTGATATACCTATAATTTTTTATGTCGGTCATCATATTCTCATTCACATTTTTTTCCAATTGAAGTTCTTGCTATACTAATATAATTATAAACAATTTCATAATTAATTCTTTGTTAGTAAATATTTTAATTTTAAGTTCTGTATTTGTATATATTTTTATAATTTGTTATTTATTAAGTTTACTAAAATTAAATAATGTAAATTGTATTTAAAAATGCAGTGTATGATTTTTGAAATATAAAATTCAATATTTTTTATTTTTATCTTTCTTAAATATGCCTACTATTTATAGTAATTTAGAGTACCGTGATATGTTAAAAGTTTTTTATGAAAGTGGAGGAAAAAGTACAGTAAAAGCTTCTCGTTTTGATAATAAATTTTTATTATCAATAAAATTTCCTATAAAATTAATATAACAAATTATGTACCTAAAACCTAATACATACATGTATAATTCAGTTATTATTATACAAATTTTAAATTAAGATATACATTAAAAAATAGTCTTTAGGTTGTTTTCCAAATGGTTTCAAACCAAAAAAAATAAATGTTATTGATGAAGAACATACAGTGAATGTCTTGGCAGCTTTCAGCAGTGATCCTCATGCATCTGTCTGGTCGGTAGCTAAAGAAATGGATCAGTCGTAGCTCTATACATCGTATATTGAAGAAAAATGATTTCCATCCATACAAATTGCATTATGTACAAGGATTGAAACCCTCTGATCCAGATAGAAGGCTTCAATATATTTCAAAAATGATTTGCCTTCATGACCATAATAATATTTTGAAAAAAATATTATGGACCGATGAAAGCTGTTTTAATAATAATGGTATTGTCAATCGGCATAATTCTCATTACTGGAATGAATCAAATCCATTTTGGACATGTGAGTCCAATGCACAAGTTCGCTGGTCTACCAATGTGTGGTGTGGTATAATAAGTGGTTATTTGATTGGACCTTATTTCTATCATGGCACACTAACTGGCCAACGTTATTTAGACTTTTTGACTAATACACTACCAATGTTATTAGAAAATATTCCATTAAATCTCCGAGTAAACATGTGGATTCAGCAAGACGGTACTCCACCACATAACTCGAATATAGTCCGTGATTATTTAAACACAAATTTTCAATCGAGATGGATAGGAACTAGAGGTCCACTAAATTGGCCACCACGATCTCCAGATCTAACACCGCTCAATTTCTTTTTGTGGGGTTACTTAAAGGACAAAGTATACTCCCAACAGTCAACGTCGTTAGATGATTTAAAACAACGCATAATTGATGTGTGTAACTCTCTTACTTTTGAAATGTTGGAATCCACGACAACTGGAATTCTGGAACGGTATGAAAAATGTATTATGAAACATGGCGCACACTTTGAAAATTATTCATAGTTACTACTTACTAGTTACTAGTTAGGTATATTGTTCCATAATATTTAATTTGTTATATTATTTAATGTTAAGAAATAAAACTGAACTTATAGTTGAAAGTACCTAGTACATACCTATATTTAGATTTTATGAGGTTTACGTATACCGCGTAAACGATGCAATCGCTACCACTACCATGTCCATCCTCCACCGTACAAAGTCCATCATCGAAACGAACCTACACAGGCATGAACACGCATGCAGCTTCTCACCAACCAGCATTTATAATTTTGTACATTGGTACAGTTTAGTTTTCTTGCAATCGCCGATGAGTTGTTTTACTCGTTTAGATCTACCTAAACTCTGATGATATGACTGCGAACGATTTACTGTATTTTAAATATGCACCTCTTACTTCAGCAAATGTAGAAAGATCCTTTTCCATGCTTAAAAACGTATTGGTAGACATATTTGTGTTTATATGCATATTTTGAGTGCATAATTTAAAAATGTTGGGGCAATTAAATGCATATTTTCGAACTTTTTAGTGCATATTTTAATGCATATTTTGACAATTTTTAGTGCATGAGTGCATGCTTATTTATGCATTTTTAGTGCATGAAGTTACGAGCCCTGCAGTAATGAGTAATAATTTATGTGGAAATGTAACTTATGAATAAAACTTGTATTTATTAATTATTTTACAGAAAAATATACTGAAATTTAGCACTTTCATTTTAGTTTAAAAAAATATAATGAATTTAATTAAAATATCTATTTTTATTTTTTGGAGACCTGTTTGGAGTTTTGGAATACATTTCAATTTTAAATGTATTTTTAAAAACTATTACCTAATATAGTAGTTAATAAATAATAGTTATGCCTAAATTATCTAACTTACAAATATTTCTGTACTACAATTAATTAATTATATGTATAACTGTAGGTAAATGAATTAATGAACATTGTAATGTTTGTTTTTAAGAATTCAATGACTTAATCTAACTATTCTATTACCATTTCTATTTTTTAGAGAGTACATCCATTCAAATTAAAGGTCTTTGAAAATGCTATAAATGTGGGAAAATCTAATTCAAGTCGGCCAAAAAAGAAAATTAACATTGAACAATCTGAATGTATACAAAAAACATCAGTTCAATCAACACTTGTGTGCTATTCATCTGGTAAAGGTAAAGAACACACAAAAGTAACACAGAAAAGTTGAGACAAATTATTGTTGGATTTTGTAATTAGTGAAACTCAACCTTTAAGCATAGTAGACAAACCTGCATTTGTAAATGTAGTAAAACTAGGTTTGCCTAATGAGTTAAAAGTCATGTGTAGAAAAACGATGAAATTGCGTATTGATAATGTTTACTCAACTATGGTTGATAATCTTATAGAAAAATTATCAAATGTTAAACATGTTGCTGCTACAGCTGACTGCTGGACAAAAGGCAAAAGAAGTTATTTAGGAGTCACTTGTCACTGGATAGATAAAAAAAGTTTCAGTAGAGAATCAGTATCGCTGGCTTGTACTCGCCTAAAAGGACGTCACACTTATGATGTATTAGCAAGTGCATTATATAAGATTCATGCTATGTATAAAATACAAAATAAGATTGTTGCTAGTACCACAGATAGTGGTTCTAATTTTGTAAAAGCATTTAAATCGTATCAAAACTCCAATGATACAGATGATGAATCCGATGAAAACGAAGATTGTAATGATGATGAAGTGATAGACTTGTTTGAAATCTTGAGCAATGCCACAGAAGAAGATAATGATTTGTATATTCAATTACCTCCACATTATAGATGTGCAAGCCATACATTGGATTTAATCGCCAAATGTGATATAGATAAAATGATTAAAAGTGCTGATACTCCATTCAAAAACTGCTATAGAAAAGCGCTTGCCAAATGCTCATCGTTGTGGACAAAACAAAACATGTCGACTTTGGTTGCAGAAAATATTCATAATTTACTTAATGTTTATCTAAAAACTCCCAACCTAACCAGATGGAATGCTACATATGATGGATTATTACAAATAAAGAATATCTTATCAAGCTTAAATGGAATAGAAAAAATTAATCAAGCAATGGATTACTGTGAAATTCAGCGATTCACAACCCAAGAAATTAAGCTAATTGAAGAATACTGTGAAGTTATGGCACCACTCGCTGAATCTTTAGACTTTTTGCAGGGGGAAGATGGTATGTTAATGGGTTATTTGCTACCAACTCTTTATGCTTTAGAAAAAAAAATGACTATTATAGAACAAAAAAACTTGCAATTTTGTAGCCCACTTGTCAAGACAATTAAAAATTCATTAAAAAAACGATTTAGCTTAGTATGGAATAAAAAAGAGCTCATTATAGCATCATGTTTAATTCCACAATTTAAACTTGTTTGGCTTGAGGGTTGCAATTATTTCACAGCAGAAGCATGGCTCAAGACTTTATTTGAAAGTGTGGATGAAGCGACTAATTCAAATAATAGTGAAAGTGACTATGCCCCAAAAGACTTTTTCTGTTTACCAGTTGCTAAAAAGAAATCAAAAAAATCCTCATGCATGGAAGAAATTGAATTGTATTTGAAGTCCAATTCTCAAGATTTATCTTTGCTACATACACAACCAGCAGTATTAAAAGTTTTTTTGGAGTATAACACACCAATCCCGTCGAGCGCACCAGTTGAAAGGCTTTTTTCCACAGGGTCAAATGTTATGACGGTAAAAAGACAAATTGAGTGATTCATTGTTTGAAAAATTAGTTCTTCTCAAACAAAACAAAATGTTTTGAAATATTTTGTCTAAGTAAATTGATCAAATGTTTTTTCAATTCTTCATTTCCATTTTGTAGAATAGGAAATAAATTGAATTAAAAAAAAACAGATTGTTGTATTATACTATTACCTCTATGTCCTATACTCCTATGGTCTATAGCATGTCTCTATGTGTGGTGTATTGTATATAGTATACACTGTATACTATAGTAATATACATGTATAATATTATGCAATAATACAATATGAATATATATATATATATTTATATTTATATAGACTATATTATAGAGTATAGACAGTGTTCTTACTTCACATTATATATTTATATTTTATATTGATTATCAAATAATAAACAATTCTGAGTGAAGGAGTGCATTTTTAGTCAAAATAATAAACTTTTTACTGGGGAAAGTTTCAAGTCTAAACTTAAGACACATCATTTTTGTTAAAAATCAGTGCTCCTTGAAAGGAGTGAGTTAACCAATTTCAGTGGTGGTCAATGGTGTTTTTTGCGGAAAATTTTTAAGTCAGAAATAATCGGTTAACTCTCTCGGTCCGATTATTTCTGACTTAAAAATTATTCGCAAAAAACACCATTGACCACCACTCAAATTGTAAAAAATGTGTAAAGGAACGGGAACGCGTTCCTTTTTAAAAAGGAACTGGAACGCAATCTTTTTTCGCGATAGGAACGAGGAACGGGAACGAGTTCCTTTTTTACAGTAGGAACGAGGAACGGGAACGACTTCCTTTTTAAAAGGAACTTTCCCAACACTGCCCGTTTTATATCATACTACGCCTTGGTCTGTCGGTAGAAAAACAGACTTACAGTTACTGAGTGAAAATTCAAGTCGTACAGCGTAGTTTGAATTTGTAATTTTCGTCAACCGTGTAAGATATTTCACTTTTTCTTCCTCGTTCTAAGTATACCACTTGGATAAAATATTTGAAATGCATAAATATGCCAAATAGTTAAAAAACATCTAAATATGCAAAAATATGCAACATAAAATTTCACATACTTAACCACAGTACCTCGAAATGGATTTCTATGTCACCTAGCATTAAATACGACTTAGCAAGATTGATATGCAAATGCACGAACTCACGAGCCCTGGTGATGACGATTCCGAAAAAACTCATTACTCGCATAAAAATTATAATATCGGAAAAGAAGCTGCCGGCAGAGTACAAGGTAATTGTTTTCGCTTTATGTTTGATAGTCGGTCGGTTTATTCTAATTGTAATGGCAAACCACGGCACGTGAACTACTAAACGGACACATTTTCTGCGTTCCATGTACGCGTTCGTAAGGCGGAGACAACGCGTGCGGCAGTGGCGTCCTCCTTGATAAAGAAAACTTAAGCGCCAAACAGTGAACACCTCTTACGGCCTCTTAAACAATTATGTGCACAACGTTAAGATGAGGGAAGATTAACACGCGCGCCCAACTCATGTAACGGGCGGCAATCGTATAATGAAGATTTATAAAATATATTGTATACAGTACGTCCGTGTACGCGAAAAGGGCCCGTGGAAATAAAATAAAAATACTGAATAATGTTTTAGTATAAAAAAAAAAAAGGCAAAAGTTTTATAATGTATAAGTGTTTTTTACTTCCGCTTTTGTTTCCCCTACCCCTGCCCCAGCAGAATAACTGAATAACTAATTTTTATTTTGCATTTTTTGGTGTTTTTTACTTTATAAGTCATTTTTTGACATTTTATGTTATATTCCCACATTTTAAGTCATTTTTACCGATTTCACACTGGTTCACTTCTTATCGTGTCTTGTCGACCATTTTGCCGGCAACTTAAAACTTGGAAATTACCACAGACTAAGATTAGTACATATCCGACTTTATCTCGGCGATTACATTCGCTGTTATCGTGTTTTAGTGAATATAATTATATAATTATAATTATTAAGCTTTGATAAATTAATATAGAATTTTATAGTAAAATATTTAAAAAAAATTGTATTTTTGTTAATTTAAAACAAATATTTATAATTTTTTAGGTCATTTTTCAGGACATTTTTTGTCATGATTACGTCATATTTGCATATATTTTTTTTGTCATTTTTTAATGTTTTTTAGGTCATCAACTTCACAGCCCTACTAATAAGCTATATTTTCGAGCTACTACTACGTGCCGTTCGTGCAACCGTCGCGGTGGGAAGTTACTAGTTCGCAGTCGATGGTCTACAACACTAAAAGGACGTGCTTCCACGGGTCAAAACCATTCGGTGTACACTTATAATGGAGGGTCCAATTATTTTCTTGTCTTAAAGAGTAGAACATTATCCATGATGTAGCGTTTTTATTTTTTCAACAACATTAATTGATTCAAAGTTATTTATACGTTGGAAATTGTAAAATCGATTAAATCAATCAAATAAACTATCGAAAAAATAAAAACGCCACACCATAGATTAATTGTTCTCTCTGCTTTAAAAAAAAAAAAAAAACGATGCCTCTACTATAAATCAACACTGAATGCTTTTCTCCTGTGCCAAAATTTATTTTGGCCTAAGTGTCGTAAGGAAATGATTATATTTTTATTTAAAGGTCCACGGACTAGATCACGACCATGCGACACACATTCTACGGAGCGTTACACCCGTGGTGCACTTTTGCAAAGTATTGCGGACCTACACCAGAAAGTCATAAGGGCGATAAGATGACCAATAACTGAGTTAGGACGTCACATAAACAGGATGCCACACCCGCATGAGTTTTCTCCGTCCTACAAACGCAACAAATGTGCTTTCGGTAGACTCAATTTTGTGTAGTTAGCTATCAGAGTAAAATCACATATTATCGAACTTAATGAGAAGAACATTATTTGTGTCGTCTCTTAGGTTTTTTTACCAATCACGTGCAACGGGCGCAGGCGTTGATTAAAAATCGTAAGCAAATACATAACATAGGTACGTAATACTATACTGGTTGATAACAGCAATAATAACGAATAGTAATACTATACTGGTTGAGAACAAACGAATCAATGTTATTTGGCTGACGTCAACAAGTGAGTTCACTAAGCAAAACTATCGAAAAGCACAATATAGAACTACCAAGGATACCTTTCAATAAAAGTTAAATTCTAATAGTACATCCGAGAGCGTTAAACGTTTCTGACGATTTTTTTAAAATTTTTAAATTCATATTTTTAAAAGTAAAATGGACTCATGTATGGAACACGTATTTATCAACAAGCCTTTCTACAATTCTTTCCGAAAGTGCACAGAGTGCAGAAAAAGGAAAATTTTCAGCCGGATTGTGAAATGTTCAGGATGCAAGATGTACTGCCACAGAAAATGCATGCAGCTAAACAACAATCCGTGCTGCAGGCAAAGTCACGTCGAACAAATGGTACAGGTACACATTTTTTGAAGGGTCCTCATAGGGTTGTATGCCACCAACAAAGGCACAGGTGTAATTTTAAAAAAGAGTAATACGCGAGTGCACGATCACCAAACTTACTAAACCGAAAAAAAATCAGCAAAAATTAAGCTTTAAATCGACGGAAAACTATGTAAAAGCTGTAGTGTAGGTTTAAGATACTTGTGTACAACCGACACTCCCTCAGAGGGGGGACTCTTCACCCATAGAGTTGGGGACGAAAAACGTAATCATAAATGTACATAGAGCGGCTTCATTGCATTAACGCTGCCTCGAAGCCGGATTTTTATGTGGAGCTCGACGGTGATGACTGATGAATGTTGATATTAAATATTTTTATTCCAATCCGATCAGGTGAAGGAGCTACTAGACCTGGAAGTCGTTTTAACAGAGTCTACCGAGATCAACCTAAAATTCATGAAGTTATATTGGCCCGAGGAGGATGACACAGACAACGGTGAATTTGAGACTGGCACAGGGCTACAGGACGAGAATGATGTGTCCATAAGTGATAAGGTAGTGCCAAAAATATGTGAGCACGAGAAAGACGTGACGACTTAAAAAAGTGTAATGCGCGAGTGCACGATCACCAAACTTACAAATGCACCCCCACCACTGATATTCTTTATTGTCCGATACGCGTCCATACATTAGAGTATTAGACGATGGATTATTCTTTACCTGCAGTGAGAGCATTGGCTCTCAAGTACAAACCCAGCTCATGGTACCGACCAGTTTTGAAAATTGATCGAAATTTTGATAGAAATAGTATTTTAGTACACCTATACCAAGTAGGAAGAAGTAAATAAAAATGATAAGTATTTCAATTTTGTTCGCTATAGTTATGTTTATTCTTTTATTTTTATGAATAAAAAAATTCGACGAAAAAATTATATCGTGTATACCTATAGTAAAATGTAGTCATTCCCGTATAGTAATAATATAATACTCTTCTGTTGTTTATCTTCTGTAGGTTCTACCTAATTATCGATTATAACGAAATGCTTAAATGTATAATAAATGTCTTTACTTAGTGTCATAAAATAGAAAATTAATAAGATATAACGTATTTATTATTTTAATAATATCTATAATATACTTCACCTTAACTTATGCTACTTATACCGAAAAAAATCAGCAAAAATTAAGCTTCAAATCGACGGAAAACTATGTAAAAGCTATAGTGTAGGTTTAAGATACTAGTGTACAACCGACCCTCCCTCAGAGGGAACCCTTCAACCATAGAGTGGGGGACGAAAAACTTGATCATATGTACAATGTACATAGAGCGGCTTCATTACATTAACGCTGCCTCGAAACTGGATTTTTAAGTGGAGCTCGACGATGATGACTGATGAATGTTGATATTAAATATTTTTATTTCAATCCGATCAGGTGAAGGAGCTACTAGACCTAGAGGCCGTTTTAACAGAGTCTATCAAGGTCCGCCAAGAATTCATGAAGTTATGGTACGATAAGGATGACGCAGATAATGGTAAACTTGAGACTGACATAGGGCTACAGGACGAGAATAATGTGGCCATAAGTGATGAGGTAGTGCCCGAAATATGTGAGCACAAGAAAGACGTGAAAACCTCTGACGACGTGATGCCGGCTGATGATGGGGACAGTACGGCATTTGTCATAGAAGATGTTCTAGCCGTTGAAGCTTCGTCAACACCTTCAGACGCCGAGATGCCGAATGATGACGTGTGCAATACGCCACTTATCAAACAGGATGTTCCAGCCGATGAAGCTGTGTCAACACCTTCCGACGTCCGGTTGTCGGCTGATGAGAGCAGTACGATGCTAGAAAACTTAGAGAACCTACTAGCGAAGCCGATCCAAGGCTGTTTTGCTCTCGAGCTCGTGCCATACAATTCCTCAAGCACAGAAGTCGAAATGGGCGTAGACCAGAATGAAGCTGATGGTGCTGAGAAGAACAAATGTTGTACCGACGGCGAAGAAAACAAAAAGCAAGGTGGCGACGGTTACCAGGTGCAAGTCCCCGGGGAAAATAATTTGGACTAAGCACTAAACCTTCCGATATAAATTACTGGTTTTAACATGGATCTATGTTGATTAAGATAACGCGACACCCGTATGTATCGTTTCCGTCAAACGTACAACATGGCAAATTTACGTCCAGTACTCAGTAGTTCAAATGTTGCGTCGATAACAATTAAAATAGAGTAAACTGACCTATTATCAAATATAAGAGTGAAGCTCGTTGGCCATGTTTTGTTGGTCGGTTTGTTTACGACGCGGTTTTGTTTTTAAGTGATTTCCGAGTATTTTAAATTGTATCATTTGAGATATTCTTAACTCGCTAATAATTAAAATATCGTAACAAGCCAACGAACAGAACAAAAAAAACGTTCTTCCCTGTATGTTTGATGATAGCTCAGTTTACTCCGATATTAAAGCTTCCGACTCAACATTTGAACAACTGAAGACAGAACTTAAATTTGCTATGTTGTACGTTTGTAATATGGAGACAACACATGCGGATGTCACGTTTTCTTGTCTTCACCGATTATTTCGATCTAATGAATAATGTTAAAACAATAATGTTAATTGTAATTCTAAAACGCTAGATGAACAATTATTGGACGTACGTTTTAAAGATGTTTTATTATTTCTCATAAATAAATTACACACAAAACGTGAAATGATGAAATATTTTTTCTTTAAATTGAAGTAGGTAGTCTCTTCGTCTAAGAACTCTAAGATGTGTTCAATAGACAATAGCATAAGCCTATGTATTACATTTTTAATTACAATTGCTCTTATCGTACATATGTTATTATATTTTTGACCTGCGATACATGTTAGATGTATATAAACAGTATGAATTTCGTTTATATTTCATATGAATTGTCAGTGCTATAAATACGTAATGTAAGATAAAACAATTGGCCTAAAATCACCATACGTACACTTCATATTGATATATTTACACATTGAAATTATAGACACGTACCTGTAACATATTTAAAATATAAGTTTCGGAGTAAGGGCAAGTAGTGGCGCTAAATAGGTCGGAATATCGATGGTTGGAATTATTTTCGGCCTATTTTTGTCCACCATAGAAGTGTATATATGTCCTGTATTATGATGATGCAGTGTAATTAATAATTTCTTTTCGGATAAGTTAACTAAATTTTTATTAATGTTGTGTGTACAAGTCATTTGTGTCTTACGGGTAAAAGGTGCTTGCTGCATGATTTTTAACATTTTATTTTATTCGGTTGACTGTTCTAATCTCTGTTGGCCTACATAAACATATTACCGGCGCCTCTGTTCGTTTTTTAACGCCATTAGTTTTATCATTTTTGCACACATTTATTTAGGAAATCGTAGAAAGAGTTTGTGACTTATTTTATCTTGTACAACACTCTCCGAGTGGATTTCGCATTTGGCTTGGCGTTTCGCAGACGAAGCATATACCGCGGCGTGCGGTCTATAAACGAATTTTCCGATCGTTTAACTGTGCTCGCGTATAGAAATATCGCGGTGAAATAACTCCACGTCGGACAAATGTTTAAGATAAAAAAAAACGAAAAAAGTGAAATAAAAAAATTATATATAACACGCACACACCGCCGTAAAACCCGAACCATCAATAGCTTCGTTGGCGCGGTACAACGGGTTTTAAGCCCGCGGCCGAAAACTTTCACTTTTTTCTATTTTAGTGAAACAAGAAGGAAAAGATTACGGCTCGGGATCGCCTTCGAAAGTGTTCAACTCGACAAATCGCAGCGCGGCCGTAAAACTTTTGTCTTAACGAAATAAAATAATCGATTTCCATCGTCGTCGTCGCGACCAAGTTCCGCGCGCATATTACGTACAAATATATTCCTTCGAGGAAAAAAAATACAAAAAACTTTATCCGAGATCCAGCGATAACATTGATGTCAACATTGGTACCATAGTGTAGTCTATAACGTTTAACCTTCATATTCTATTTGATGAATAAAGTTGAATTTTTTATCCTTATTATTAAGGAACGGATTTAAATGCTCTAAAAACGAGAAAAACGCCTTAATAATACGATTTAATGCTCTTAAAATTATTTTAAACTTTAAAAAAATTTGTTTAAATTATATTTATATAAATTCTTAGTTTTTGGTAAAATTATTCATATCATCTAATCGTATTTTTGTCGGACTTAAGTAAGTATAATAAGTAAGACGGCGCGCGGCAGTGACAACGGGCGTGATTTAACTACTGTACGATGTCGACGTTCCAGAAGCCTCTTTTTCGTATTATCATTCAGTAGCGTGTAAGTTTCCGCACCACCTTAGATAACATTAAACAATAAACAATTCGTAGACACGTATCGTGTTGTTTCATTTGAAATCATGAGGTATCACACACGGAGCGTTTTTTTTATAGTGGTTTCCCCAGTAGGCCTAATCCACTGTACATAGTTGCTGTGCCTTACCGTGCAAGCCGTCGTCGTTCGGTTATTATCTGATCGGGACGTAAAAACAAAAATGCGTTTTCTAAAGTTTCAACGCATAAATCGATGTAGAATTGCTAATAAGTAGGGCTCGGAAGTTGATGCATTTTGCATTTTTTTTTGGAACGTTTTAGTCGATGCTCTTCCGGCCACAAATGTGTTTCATTAGCATGTGGATCTGAATAACTAATTTTTATTTCGCATTTTTTGGTGTTTTTTACTTTATAAGTCATTTTTTGACATTTTATGTTATATTCCCACATTTTAAGTCATTTTTACCGATTTCACACTGGTTCACTTCTTATCGTGTCTTGTCGACCATTTTGCCGGCAACTTAAAACTTGGAAATTACCACAGACTAAGATTAGTACATATCCGACTTTATCTCGGCGATTACATTCGCTGTTATCGTGTTTTAGTGAATATAATTATATAATTATAATTATTAAGCTTTGATAAATTAATATAGAATTTTATAGTAAAATATTTAAAAAAAATTGTATTTTTGTTAATTTAAAACAAATATTTATAATTTTTTAGGTCATTTTTCAGGACATTTTTTGTCATGATTACGTCATATTTGCATATATTTTTTTTGTCATTTTTTAATGTTTTTTAGGTCATCAACTTCACAGCCCTACTAATAAGCTATATTTTCGAGCTACTACGTGCCGTTCGTGCAACCGTCGCGGTGGGAAGTTACTAGTGCGCAGTCGATGGTCTACAACACTAAAAGGACGTGCTTCCACGGGTCAAAACCATTCAGTGTACACTTATAATGGAGGGTCCAATTATTTTCTTGTCTTAAAGAGTAGAACATTATCCATGATGTAGCGTTTTTATTTTTTCAACAACATTAATTGATTCAAAGTTATTTATACGTTGGCAATTGTAAAATCGATTAAATCAATCAAATAAACTATCGAAAAAATAAAAACGCCACACCATGGATTAATTGTTCTCTCTGCTTTAAAAAAAAAAAAAAAAAACGATGCCTCTACTATAAATCAACACTGAATGCTTTTCTCCTGTGCCAAAATTTATTTTGGCCTAAGTGTCGTAAGGAAATGATTATATTTTTATTTAAAGGTCCACGGACTAGATCACGACCATGCGACACACATTATACGGAGCGTTACACCCGTGGTGCACTTTTGCAAAGTATTGCGGACCTACACCAGAAAGTCATAAGGGCGATAAGATGACCAATAACTGAGTTAGGACGTCACACAAACGACGCCACACCCGCATGAGTTTTCTCCGTCCTACGAACGCAACAAATGTGCTTTCGGTAGACTCAATTTTGTGTAGTTAGCTATCAGAGTAAAATCACATATTATCGAACTTAATGAGAAGAACATTATTTGTGTCGTCTCTTAGGTTTTTTACATTATTTTAAATTCAAAGCGAGTTATTGTTAAGTAACATTTTGAAATTTAAACAAGCTCTTAACTCGCTTGAATATTAAATTACTGTAAAATCTACGAGACGACACCGATAGAGTCCCTCCGTTAGTTCGACAGTAGGTCAGTTTACTCTAATATTAAAACTAAAAACAGTTAAATTAGAACTGCTAAATACGCATGTACGTTTGTAGACGGTGATAACGGCATACGGGTGTGGCGTCCTTTTAATGCCGCAGCAACAACGATGAGTCCAGTCGTGTAATTAGGTACTTGGCTTGGGATCAGGATACATGATCATAATCTGCATCCAGAGTAGACGATTGGTGGACACCATATCTAAATGTTCATGAAAATCCTGTATAAAAGCTATTTTTTTTAACACGAAGTAGGTACATTTGATTGTAAACTATGAATATGATTTTCGTTAAATAACTCACCACCTGTTTCGCCTACTTACTGCATGGGCACAAACAATGATTTTCTAAATATTTCACCAAAGCGATCCGTTTTCTCCACACTGTAGCAAACATTTACGTTAAAGGCGACGTACACAAAACAAAAATAATACCTGTAAAGAGTATTGCACAAAATATTAGTAAAATAAGGTTCCGAGACTTCAGGGAATCTAGCCCTAATCATCCCGAAGTAACCCCGCTGGACAAAACGCATACATTTGTGCAAATGAAAACTTCGAAAATTAACTTATACAACAATATTAATTTTGCGAAACATGTTTTAAAAGGTTTTTTAAAATTTGATTAATTAATACATTATTTATATAGTCAATTGTTATTATTTAAGAGTGTTTAGTATAAAAAATTGTTTTTTTTTTTTTAACTTTACATTATACAATATAAAAACATCTTACCTGCAGTGTTAATTTATGCGCATTGAAATTTTCAGCCGGGAAGTCCAAAAAGTTTTAAAATGCCCACGACATTGCCCAAGGTCTTACCGATGAAATCGAACATCGTGCCGAACGAGTATTTTACGCAAAACAACATCAACACTACTATTACGGACGTTTCCAGTACGAAAGTCAGCAGTTTTACACTCGCTTTGAAGAGGCATTTCGAATTCATTATGTCACACAGGCTATTGACCACGAAGCACATGAACATGACCGCGAACTGCAATAGCGGCACCAGAGTGCATGCCAAACAGAACGTTTCGACGATCAGGAAGAAAACTAATCGCAGGATAGATTCCACGACCGAAATCACGTCGGTGTCTTCCGTCCTGGATCGGTCCTCTTTATACATATCCGTCAGTTGCTCGAACGCCCCTTGAACGTTATTTTCGAATTGGTTGAGAGTGTTCATTTCTGCGCTCTACGATTTTGGTTCACTGGACGTAATGTACAACGACGAGATTTTACTGCGACGAGACGGCGATTTGAAAATTATAAAAATGCTATCCGTAAATTATAGACTGACGAATCCACAATGTTTGATTATGCCGGTTGCAGATGACAACAAAATGCATAGGTTTTCCAATTTAATCTCGTAACCAAGCAACATTAGTGAGGAAACGGGGGTTCCTGATGATTTATTTGTCCGGCCAGCAACTATCCCGGTCAAACAATACGACTGTTGTTATTCTATATTACTCAAAACAACAGTGGTTACCAAACCGTGAATCGCGGTGCCCAACCCATTCGAACGGCACCACGGCCGTGGCCCACGCATGGAAATAAAACTAGTGTTAGAATATGAACTATAGAGTGCATTTTATTACGCATACCGCAAGCTCCTTGCGGTGTTCACTGCGGGGAACCGATGCTCTGGCATTGGTCCAAAAAATGGCACCGCTGTGTAAATAGTTTGGTAACCGCTGTAGATTTATTACAAAATTAAAAAAATATATAAAATTAAAAAATTCATATAAGTATCAGATACCGTAATGAAGTTGGTGCACACTTAATCATTTCTTGTTGCTCACCTAACATATTTTCATGTTATAAAAATGCCATACGAATATACAATACGACATTAGTACTTGGTATAACTAAGTATGTAGCTCGGATTTTGTTTTTCGTGTTTTTTATTATGTATATGTTATTTTACGAAGTTTGTTTTCTCTAAAACTTTGCACTCGCGATCGCAGACGGAGCCGCGCCGTGCAGCCGAATAAATAATATATTCCGTTTTCGACCGGTCGTATTATTTTTTCATACAGCAATCGTATTTGTGCTTCACCGTCGCACGGCTATCACAATATTGATCTCCGTCGTATCGTACACACAAAGCGCAATTATAATAGTTATAAAAGATAATTTATTTATATTATTTATATTTTAAATGAATTATGAGTATTTTACGTTTTTCATTTTTATTCCCACTACTAAATAATAATAATAAACAGTAAATATAATGTTTTTCTAAGAGTGATAATAATTTATATGATTTGACATAAGTACAAATTTGGATCGCATAAAAATGCTTATCCAAATTTTTAGAGAAATTAAATGTATATCAATTTCATCTTAGAAATGTCAGTTCACGGTTAAACATTTAAATGTTGTACTTGGGTAATCACAAACATTTTTCAGTTTTTACGGTGTCAATTAGAGAACATTCGGTATAAATATTTTTATCAAATGTACTGCAAGGGTTGATAGCAGCTACTGTGAACTATAGATATTCGTGTTTTGTATAATATACATAGTATTGCAAGGATTTCTGGAATAATAACAAATTTAAATCACAAGCTTTCACAGAAATATCAGTTTATAACAAGAACGTATTTACATCAAAGTATGTAAAACAAAAATTATCTCGTTCCTTTTCGGGTACGATTGAACATAAAAAATATATTTTTCGGTCTTTCGGCTATCGTTTCGCTTGGTTGATCGTGTGGAATCAAAAGTATCAAAAGTATGAAAATATAATACGCGAAAACCGAAGCTGTTGCTTAAGTACTGATATGTTTCGGTCTTTCGGCTATCGTTTCGCCTGGTTGATCGTGTGGAATCAAAAGTATCAAAAGTATGAAAATATAATACGCGAAAACCGAAGCTGTTGCTTAAGTACTGATATACCAGGTGTATAATGGTTTTGAAACGATACGTGCACATACGTTGTCTTCTGTAGATTATGGGAAACATAAGGGCTAAAAACAATAATAATGTTTGACGATAAGGTCGTCGTCGTAATACTGACGCCCCCATCTACACGCGGGGACTCGAACAGCATGAAACGCCCATCGCCCGGCCGACTATAGCGTACTTCGGTGACGTTTTATGCTCGTTTATTGTGTAGAACTTATTGATGGTGGATACAAAGTGGGTCGACGAAATGGGATCGAGCACACTCAAATAACGCAATAAGTAGTGCCTTATGCAATTTCGATTCACGTGAAAAATATTGAATGTCAATTTATCTTCCATGTAATCTAAGAACATCGTATGATGACTTCGTATCTGCAACAGATATGGATATATTAAATTGAAAGCGGGTTAATAAAAAAAAAAAAATATCAATCCTCGAAACACATACATAGTATATTGCGTAGGTACTTTATGTTTATAAGGACTCATATCCGTAATATTAAATTCGAATCATTTCTTTTATTTCACGGTTCAGTTTTGCATTTGTATTTGTTGCATCACTATGACGTTTCATGTCCTTTTTATCGTTTTACGTATTTTTAAGTAACTCTATAGTATTCCTCTATAATATTGCGTGTATAATATTGTTATTACGATGAAAAAACAGCACATAATAAGAATATTAAAAAAATTGCATTTTGTGGTAACCACGTAAATATTGCACCAAAACTATGTATTGTATACATATTTTAATTCATATGTACACACGACACATATCATGAACTTACAAAAACCTTGAAATCTTGAATATAAATAAATAGTAATAATTGTATTTTCGTATTAGACTGTTAAGAGGGGAAAGACAATGGTGTTTGTATGTGAAGAAGCTGTATAATATATTATTAAACTTAAATTTTTTCATAGTAAAATAATACGAAATGTAATTGCCAATAGTATGTTATTTGAATTCGCATACAATATACCGAATTTTTTTTTCAGATTTCATGTGATAGTAATATGTTTATCTTGAAACAATATATTTTATAAATAAAAACAATACAAGTTTGTGAGCATTTTAAAATTATTAAAATTATATCTAAAAATGATGGTATAAGTATAATTGATAAACAATATCGGTTACCATAAAATACAATTGCCTATAAAAATATTAAATAAACTATAAAAAAAGATTCAAAAAATTGAAATATATATTACAATAATTTAAAATAACAAGTCCAACCTTTTGGAAGGACGGGTCACACTATGTGAGTAGAAATTGTCGTAAGCCACATAATTTTTGTAGCAGTACATTTACAGTTATAGAATATAGATCATAAAAACCTCGCATGTACTTGTTCGTTGTGGATTATCGATTTACCATTATCCATGATTAATAAAACTTACTGTGTAAAAATACTGTAATGTAATTTTGAAATAAAACTATTTGCTTACAGCTAAGCATTCGAGTCTTGTCAGTGCTTTGAAAATAATAAGTATTTAACAATATCTAAGTGTAGAATATTTATTTATAAGTAAACAAAAAAAAATTGGCCCTGGTGAAGTATTGATTACTCTCCGGAAAAAAAATTCGTTATTCCGGACTAGACCACCCCCTGGCGTTACAATTTCAGGTGGACGTCTAATCGAAGAATATCGGGTAGACGAATTCTTTGATAAACGTCCAACTCTGTCCTAGATAACGAATGTATGAATAATGAGGTTCCGACACCACGACTTCGTTGAAAGCTTTGGGTGCGACGCCACCGTTGCTACGTTTGCAGCCGTTTTTTTTTCGATTCCTCCTCGATTTCTTCGATCTACTGTTGGCTTCATTTGGAGTGTCTTGACTCGCAGCCGTCGGCACAAGTAAATCAATTGAACGGTCTGGAATTCAAAAAATAAATATTGTAGCCGTATAATTTGTCTGTTTGCAAATTTCAATAAGTTAATAAATTAATGAACAAATCGGTATTCTATTATATCCGTTTGGATATAGTAGTAGAATCAGTTTTCGGTTTGAACAGAGCTTTTACATTTATAAGTGACTATTGACCTCCTCAACCATCAAAAAAATAACAGTCCGTACATTTCCAATTAAAAGTCTAGAATTGAAGTAGTGTTGTTTGGACACCCCCTTCTATCAAGCCGTCCAGTTTTGTAAATATTAACCGTATTACTTATTGTATAATATAATACAGATTGTACATATTTTTCTTATTAAAATAAAATATTGAAAAAAAAAAAGTGACTATTTCTATATGTGTTGTTATAGCTGTATTAAATCAATATGCCAATGTCCTTACGGTGTACAGAACAAGTCTCTTGGACGTCTGAGGAAACATTTTCGTCCACCACCGCTAAAGAGCCATAACGGTTGGAAGAAACAAATGTTGTCCTATCTCTGTTAGCGGGTCGTACTGTCATTGCCCGTTGTACGTTGTTTATATCTTTTCGGCCCTTGTCAATGACCGCCTTATTGACCGTCATTTGCATTTTAGGCTTCTTGGACTCGTCTAGAATATAAACAATATTTACGTGTTACACATTTGTACGGTTTTCAATACATTTTTTGCGGTTTAAACCGTAACGCATATAACCTCTTAACGTATTATTCGCGACGGGTTGCGCCATCGTAATAATCGGTTTTTCCGCGACGCTTTTCTCGAACACCATTGCTGTACCACAGTTGAATTTTTTTTCAGTACGTCGAGGACTTATTTGGCCGAGGACTTTTCCATTGAGAAATCCTGAACCAGCAGGAATCGATCTGGTCGTCGGTTTCTTGCTGTGATTGTTCAACTTACTAACACGATCTACTTTAGGATTTCCAACGGTTTTCTTGCCGGAGACTACCATAGGATTGACGAGCTTACTACAGGTGTTGGTTCTTATTGCTCGTGACCCTTTAAGCTTGTCGCCGACCGCTATGGGAATCGAAAAGTCAACGGTATCGTCGTCAAACTTGAACTCCGTCACGGCGATCTGGAACTGAGCCGTGGTCCAGGGAACGCGCTTCACAACGAACGACTGATTGAATGTCCGCGGGACATTATCTCCGGGCCGCGACAGCTCGCAAACCGACGAAACCTTGAAGTCCGTCGGGTGCGCTCTCCTCGTGGTGGCCACCGATCGAATTGTCACTGTACATTTGCTATATTCCATCCGCTTCAAGAACCGTCCGATAAGAAAAAGGCTCTCCATCTCGTAATCTGGACGTCCAGGCTGTACAAATACGTACTTCGACATATTATTGTAAAATTGACGCAAAGCCGATGCATTCGGCTTGCCCATAAGCGCATCGAAGTAACTAGTGGCAAACGCGGTCCCGATGGACTCTATCTCATCAGCTTCCAGGTCGGTCTTGTTCAGGTTGCTGATCATATCGATAAAAGTTTTTAACTAGGTAAATATAGAATGTATTTCAGAAAACTTGACAAATCAGTATTCACGAAAAACAAAATTGAGTTTTTTACGGCTGTAAAGATGTCTAGAAGAATATGCGATGCAGGTATCAACGATTGTTAGTCGATAATGGCAAATGAATTCCAATCGTTTATAAGCGACTGAAAATAAATCCACGTTGCTATAGATTTACAATATAATATTAAAATATGTTATATAAAAATATTAGAAAAATAAATACTAAATATAAATATAAAACACATTAATTAAAAGGAAAAGTATTGTTTATATCAGAGGTGGGCAACTGAAAGTTACTTGAGGGCCAATTTTTAGAAAATTAAAATCTAGCGGGCCATAGAAAGCAAAGAAAAAAAAAGTCATTCAAAATCTGCATTTATTTTGTTTATAGTGTGAATATTGACTATAGAGTATAGACGATTAACTTTAAAATTTGTTGGTGTAATTTGAAAATGTAGCGCGGGCCAGATAAAAAAGGTTCGCGGGCCGCCAGTTGCCCACCTATGGTTTATATTATCGATTTCGGAAAACGATAATATATAAAATATAATCAATGTACCATCATTTTCAAAACATGATACTGAACGATGGAGCATGAGTATATAAGACGATAGAAGCTTCCGGTCAAATATGTACTTAACTGTCGATAAACACGAAAAAAATAATATCTTGTTTTTTCTCGATCCCAACAATTTCAGATCAGAAGGTTTGACACACATTAATATTACGTGAAAATTGTCTGAAAAACAAAAGCCAAATAATAACATTACAACCGTTTAACACTCTAACGTTATAATCTCTGACCGATCAAAAGTAAGTACTCAAGAACTTTTTACATAGTCATTATGTTATACTCTAACAAAGGGTGTCCAACTTTTTAGAAAACTGGGCCACATTATGCAAGTATAAATTGTCGTGGGTCACATACAATAATACATTTTATTTGTAATTTAACCATATCAATTAGTGAGTATAAAAATATTCATTTTATTTAAAATTTATTTTATTTTAAACTTTTTATTGTTTTATACTTTTAAATTAATTTTTTTCTCAAAATATATATAATTGATGGATGGTTTTTAAATTTAAGTAAGGGCCACATTGAAATATACTATAGGCCGCATGTGAATGGACATCCTTGGTATAGACGTAAAAAATGGTCAACAGTCTTTGCTATTATATATTAACAATCCTACGTACTTAAAATAGGTATAATGCTCGAGATTATAAAATTATAGAATATATATCGAGTATAATTTAAAACGGATGGAAAATAAATTGAAAAAAAAATCTATGAGTACAACGCTGCAATACTTATTGGTACATTATTATAAGATTATACTTTCTCCACGGCGCGGCAGCGGTGGCGTTATGTGAAATTGGAGTTTTTAAATATTGATATACGTGAGTTGCTCCATTCACATTTCTTACGACTTACGTAAACCAAATTTGCGGTGACTATTCATAAATGTATTAAAGTTGCTTCCAAAAGGTTTCACATTTGAATCGATTTAAAATTATTTTAATAATTATATTACACTCGGTCATAAATAGGTTCGTGTAGCTATTCGCTATTATATGCATATTCATATTTATATTTTCTCCTTTACTGTAAATCGTTTTTAAAGTTTATGCAGTTATAACTTGACTAAAACCAAAAACCTAGAACTTAATGTAGCATGTGATTATTATGTCTTTTATCCAGGTTCGGAAACCAATAGATATCTGGAGTGATTGTTTTAGGAGGGTATAGTATAATGCAATATATGAATATATGCAATTCAAACACTTTTAAATTACAAATAATGACCGAAAATTTGATTCAGTTACTTTAACCTATCCAAACAAAAACTAATAATTGTCAAATGTTTGAAAAGTGAACATAAAATACTTTTTTTTTAATTTCAGTAGAGGAGTAAGAACATCAAAACCACACTTATATAAAATATTCAGTCTTAAATCCAATTATTGGTTGATGCAATTTTTAGGAACGGATAGATATTATTAAAAATTATTTTAAAGTACTGTCTGTTTTAGTTTAATCCACTGTTAACATACACATTACGTTTCCACAATTTGATCTATATTTCAAACCTTACAGGAAATTATACAATTAACCAATACAAAGAAACACAATTCATGAATGCAGATTTTCAAATAAATTCGAGGGAATTGATTAACAATATAAAAACGAGTATTATTAAAACAATTTGAAGAATTTTTTTTATTAGTTTTTTTATAATTGGTGGTGTTTGAATTTTTATTTAGGTTATAACAACGTTTCATCGTTGTAATCCAGAAGGTTTTAACTGTGAGTATTTTCAATCTTGGACAATTTCAGATATTTGCAATATATTAAAGGAGAAGAACCAAATATGGTCAAGAGTGATCGCCTCAGTAACACCTCGGTTCAAATGTCCGATTGATAAAGTAAGAATATGTTGGTAGAGGTGGGAGGGGGTAAATAAAATAATACTCTCGAAAATAACTGTTTTATAATTTCCTCTTTTCCCAATATTTTAACAATTTTTAATTAAAAATTTGAAAGATATCGGGATAAAACTTTATATTAGAAAATGTAATTATTTTTTAATTTTCTATTGACAATTATAGATCGACTCATTACATAAAAAATGAAAATGTAATTACATCAACACTTAATATACCTTAAGAGCTCCAACATTTCCAATGATTTAACTTTCAACCAAAAATCGCCAGAAATTCCAACATAAAATTTAGAACTAAGCAAATAACAATTAATAACATTGGGCATTGACATATGAACATTATGTTAAAAAATAAAAATGCAGGTAATTTTTACTTAATGAAATTAAAAGTAATATAAATAAAATGTTTTTATATTAAGTGGATCATAACTTAAAAACTAAACTTATCTAAATTGTAAACTGTTGTTTACTATACTTGTAATACTAAAGTATTTTATACACTATGTATTGCTTGAACATTACTCGAAAACTAATAAAAAAAAATCCAAATTTAAGAATTTTTACGGCCAAAAAGGGGATGAGCGTTGTTAAAAAGTCATCCTGGATGTAATTGTTTTCATCTCGTCTGAAATTCACCGTCCAGACCCCATTGCTTTCCTTCCTTTATCATTTCAGTGACATTTTACACACGTTTCAATTCGTTTATCGTCCGTACGACGTTCACTATTGATTATACAATATTATACAGGTGTCCCAGGTCTATTTGACTAATGCAATAACTTTTTTTCTATTCAATATTTTTAAAATTTTTTTTTTGTAATGATTTGTAGAGCCCTGCGCTATAATTTGTATATCCTATACTTTATTTCATTTTTTTACAACAAAAATAAATAATTTAAATTTTGTATTTAATATTTTTCTAATAATCCAAGATAGCTATTTCATAAATAAGTATTTAAAAACCATTTTGGCGTTTAATACTTTTAATTTGGTTAAGTCGTTAATTTTTAAACAATTTTCAAAGTGTGTTAAAATTCAAATTTATTTCTTGCTAATCACTGTTACTGCTGTAGTCGATTTTCAATTGTTTTCTTCCAAGAAACAATAAATTTGTTATCATTAAAAGGTAGGTCATTACTCATTAGTCATTACATAATATTATTATACATTATTGTATTTTATCATTATTTAACATGGTCACGTGATGTTTACCATGGATGTTGATACTAAACAATTGATACTAAATTATAAGAAATAGTAAAATGTAACTCTGTAAATTTAATTTTTCAACTATAAGTTCAGTTTTATTTCTTAACATTAAATAATATAACAAATTAAATATTATGGAACAATATACCTAACTAGTAAGTAGTAACTATGAATAATTTTCAAAGTGTGCGCCATGTTTCATTATACATTTTTCATACCGTTCCAGAATTCCAGTTGTCGTGGATTCCAACATTTCAAAAGTAAGAGAGTTACACACATCAATTATGCGTTGTTTTAAATCATCTAACGACGTTGACTGTTGGGAGTATACTTTGTCCTTTAAGTAACCCCACAAAAAGAAATTGAGCGGTGTTAGATCTAGAGATCGTGGTGGCCAATTTAGTGGACCTCTAGTTCCTATCCATCTCGATTGAAAATTTGTGTTTAAATAATCACGGACTATATTCGAGTTATGTGGTGGAGTACCGTCTTGCTGAATCCACATGTTTACTCGGAGATTTAATGGAATATTTTCTAATAACATTGGTAGTGTATTAGTCAAAAAGTCTAAATAACGTTGGCCAGTTAGTGTGCCATGATAGAAATAAGGTCCAATCAAATAACCACTTATTATACCACACCACACATTGGTAGACCAGCGAACTTGTGCATTGGACTCACATGTCCAAAATGGATTTGATTCATTCCAGTAATGAGAATTATGCCGATTGACAATACCATTATTATTAAAACAGCTTTCATCAGTCCATAATATTTTTTTCAAAATATTATTATGGTCATGAAGGCAAATAATTTTTGAAATATATTGAAGCCTTCTATCTGGATCAGAGGGTTTCAATCCTTGTACATAATGCAATTTGTATGGATGGAAATCATTTTTCTTCAATATACAATGTATAGAGCTACGACTGATGTCCATTTCTTTAGCTACCGACCTGACAGATGCATGAGGATCACTGCTGAAAGCTGCCAAGACATTCACTGTATGTTCTTCATCAATAACATATATTTTTTTTGGTTTGAAACCATTTGGAAAACAACCTAAAGACTATTTTTTAATGTATATCTTAATTTAAAATTTGTATAATAATAACTGAATTATACATGTATGTATTAGGTTTTAGGTACATAATTTGTTATATTAATTATATAGGAAATTTTATTGATAATAAAAAATTTATTATCAAAACGAGAAGCTTTTACTGTACTTTTTCCTCCACTTTCATAAAAAACTTTTAACATATCACGGTACTCTAAATTACTATAAATAGTAGACATATTTAAGAAAGATAAAAATAAAAAATATTGAATTTTATATTTCAAAAATCATACACTGCATTTTTAAATACAATTTACATTATTTAATTTTAGTAAACTTAATAAATAACAAATTATAAAAATATATACAAATACAGAACTTAAAATTAAAATATTTACTAACAAAGAATTAATTATGAAATTGTTTATAATTATATTAGTATAGCAAGAACTTCAATTGGAAAAAAATGTGAATGAGAATATGATGACCGACATAAAAAATTATAGGTATATCAAAGAGATATATGACAAAAAAGTAAACATAACCCTATATTTCTTTACATAAATTATGATAAGTTATTTACATAAATTTATTCTTCTAGTGTGAATCATGGTGGTGTGCTAAGCATTCAGTCTTAGCCACCATTCATAAAAAACTGATTATTGTGACACTGGAGGAAAAAAAAGAAATAGATTTGGCTCTAAAACGCCAAAAATACTGGTGTAAAGATAATCAAGTAACTAGAAAAATTTGAAGTAGCTAAAATATTTAGTCTCTATATTATTAATTATGATTATTTTATATTAAATGTTGTGTGTATGACCGCAAGATGGGCGTAGACAAAAATTCTTCCCCTCCTAATTGCTGGGTACAATACAAAAAAAAATTCAACGATAATACCACTGGCAGTAAATATTATTTCTGATGATGAAGTTGATGATGATATAAATAATTAAGAATTAAAGTAAAATGTTGAGTTATTTTTTAATTGTTACCTACATATCTCCAGTCTAAGTAAAAAACTTACTTTCAGCTATTTACTTATTGTCATTCAATAACATTCTCTGCTATACATGTATGTATAAGGTTCTTTCACTAGTGACGCTAGCTGAAGAAAAAAAAAATAACCGACACCTATAATATAAGTTAACAATTTGTTGGCTAAATGTTCAAAACAACTAAAAGTATAGTTATAATATTACGCAACGGTTTGCAACTAGCAGAGTATTCATGTATAAAACAATACACTCTTAAGTGTTTCAAACAATTTAACCATCAGAAGGATATTAAATGTCACATATTGTGCCATGTAGAAAATTATTGATTTTATCTGTTATTAACATGAACTCTGGCAATATATAAATCTTAAAAGGGATTTCAATTAAGCTTTGTATTAATTTTCTAATACAAAGAGATCTGCAATAAAACAACAATTAAGTGTTGCAACTATATTTTTTCTATAATTTTTTATAGTAAAAATAAAAATTGATATAATAAATTACAACTTACATTTTATATTAAAACCAAGATAATGTTAGATATATTTTTAATTTATAGTATGAAAATGTTTTTTTATGTTTTATTTATTAATGAATAACAAACTAAGGAAAATTAGTATTTATTTTATCTTTTATTCTGAAATTCTCAAAGGTTGAAGTCCCTAGTCTTAAAAAGTACATGACAAGTTGACATTTAATACCTATTCTAACAATTTCAAATCATTAACTTAATTATTTCATGGGTTATTTTTTATTCTTAGTAATTATGTAAACATACTAACACACTATGAAATATTCAGAGAAATACTAAAGAAATAGGTAGTAACGTGTTTATCCATAACATTTATCTACACACTTTCAAGCCAATCAAAACTATTTCAGAATGCCCTTATTTTTCTGTTAAGTTAGTTGTTATAGGTACTTATTAAATTCTTACATTAATATTATTTTTTTTTTTATATAAACAGAGAGCTATAAATATGGTTAATATTGAATACATAAAGTTCCTGATGAACTAAATGACTAAATGTAGAACACTAATATTATATATCTACTCATCTACTTACAGCTAACAATATTTTTTATGATCTACAATTTTACCATTTACATTTTTTTTTTAATAAAATGAAACATTTGATTTATGTTGTTTTATACTTAAGATGAACTGGTTACAATTGAACTTCTGATGGTTTTATGTATAAGTACATACAACTAGTTACAATAGTTTCTATTGTAAGTATACAAATGTAGTATTAAAACAGCAAGCATTAATTATACAACTAACTGCATGTGATTGAAAATGAAATTGTTTGAACTCTCACCAAATATGTATACTTTTAATGTTGACATCCACCTAGAATATTTTCGTTAACAGTGAGAATATTTTAATTCATTTTATTAATAAATTAATAAATGTTAATATTAATATTAAAATGGTTAGGTTGAAGTATAAATTAATTTAATACAAATGATACTCACATTTAAACAAAAATGTTATTTTGCTATTCAAATTAAATTAAAATCTTCAATTGTAGTACTGTGTATAGGTAATCTACATAATATTTAATTTTGAATATTTTTCTTGATAATAGTAATTTGAAGTGTTGAGAATTTAAAATGTTATTATATGTATGTTTAATTTTTGATTTTTTTGTATCTAGTTACCAAAAGTTTATAAAGATATTAAAATAAAATAATTTTAACTTGCAAACTAATGATAATATGTACCTGTGTTCAAAGGCATTTCCAAAAATATTTTCTACGAATTATGTTCAATCTGATAATTCCATAGTATTACTAGGTATTTCTCATAAATTTAATACAATAGAATTGTCTTAAAATATGAGAAGACAAGTCTTAAGGTTTATAGTGATTACGGCAAAATGTGTTTGATTCATAAAATATCAACTTAACCTAACTTTAAATTTAAAAAGGACTTACAGAATAACTATAATTAATATTCAAACCACATGTCATTTGTTTCATAATTCAAAATCAAAATGTTCTTAATTTGTTTAAACGTATTTAAATGATTGAACAATAAAATATTGATGAATGATGATGATTTAAATTTTAAAATAAGTAATAGTAGGTACATCATGTTATAAATTATAATCATATTATGTTAAATTATGATAAAATACGTATTATAGTATGTGTATGTATTTAATATTGATTATCAACCTTTTAATGATAACAAATTTATTGTTTCTTGGAAGAAAACAATTGAAAATCGACTACAGCAGTAACAGTGATTAGCAAGAAATAAATTTGAATTTTAACACATTTTGAAAATTGTTTAAAAATTAACGACTTAACCAAATTAAAAGTATTAAACGCCAAAATGGTTTTTAAATACTTATTTATGAAATAGCTATCTTGGATTATTAGAAAAATATTAAATACAAAATTTAAATTATTTATTTTTGTTGTAAAAAAATAAAATAAAGTATAAGATATACAAATTATAGCGCAGGGCTCTACAAATCATTACAAAAAAAAAAAACTTAAAAATATTGAATAGAAAAAAAGTTATTGCATTAGTCAAATAGACCTGGGACACCCTGTATATATTTGTACATATTATTTAAATACATATAGTCCTTTAGAAATAGATTTATTAATTTGTGTTTTGTAAATCATAATTTATTGGTGAGGTAAAAATATCCAAGCTTAATTTTAACATAAGACTAAATACTTTTATATTGAAGATTGTAATTTTTACTCTTATTAAGTTTAAAACTAAATAGTAAATACAATAACATAATATTTTATATAATAAATATATTTATAACAAATACAACGTTATTTAACGTGTTAACTGTTAATTGTTATTTTAAAAAGCAATAATTTATTAAAATTACCAAATCTTCAATACTAAGAATAATTAAATTGATAATAACTAATAAGACTATAAATGCCAAACATTTTAAAATGTATGTTGTTCGAGGTAGATATACAGCTAATTTTGGGAAATAACTTCACAAATTAAACGATTCTTTATAAAATACCATTAACTTACACAACAAACTAAAAACCTTGGTGTTTGCATAAGAAAAAATCGACTGAAATTATTAAGGCGAATGTTAGAACGGCAGGGATGACAAAAGTTTTCTGGAGACACGTCTATTACACAATAGATCATAAGATTAGACGTAGAACAGGCTGGTTTTCTAATTTGAATTTCAAATTAAAACTTTTTATTCTCGCCGTTCACGCATATAATCCAGCACGTCATGTAAGAAATCAAAGGCCTTGGAGATCAACAGTGACGTAGCTTTTACTTGTACATGACTAGCTCAATTCCAGATGTCACTCATTATTGTAAAGTTTCAAAATATTGTACAGAATATTACATATTTGCTAAGTATGTTATAATTTCAAAAATATCATACTAAAATTATTATCAAAAATAATAGTACTCAAAACAATTAAGATGTTATAAAAATAATATCAAAATTAGTAATATCCGTTTGTATACACTCAACACACACACTGAATACATTTAATAGACCTATAAATAACATATTTTAAATCGAAAAACATATGAAAATTATTATGATTATTAATAATTATCATATATTATCAGTTTCATTATTATAAAAAAATAAAACAATTAATTTAAGCTCTATATATATAAATAATGTTGTATTTGAGACTTCACGATGTAATATTAAGCTGTTATAATTTAAAATTGAAAATTCCCTAAAAAGAGGTATTGTCACAACTACAAGAATAAAAATGGAAGATGAATGATGTATATCATGCACGTTACTTTATTTGTTTAAAAATACACTCCATGTAGTGGCTCTAATTCTGAACAAATCTAATTTTCATATTTATTCAGTTAGTAACAAAAATAAATGCTCTCCTTTTGAAAACAATAAATATTAAGATTTCAATTGGCCACAGTGTGTCACGGGAAAATGCTTGTTAAGCACTCACACACACACACACACTTTTATTAAAGTAGAGGTGTTTTAATGTTAATTTAAAAAAGGACAATTACTGTAATAATTGTTATATATTATATTATAATATATATTTTATATTTATAAAATTTAAATATAAGAAATAAAATAAAACAAGTGTAACCAAAATGAAAAACGGAGACGGTTCGAAAAACAAACGGCACGGAGACGGTTCGGAAAAAGACACAGTCACGGAGACAGCTGAAAGCGGACAGCCTGCCGTGCGCTCGCGGCGGTCGGCTCACCGTCGGCAAGCGCTTCGTGGCAGATCATTTCTCCAAAACTGGTTCGATTATCGTTCGGGTTATCCCGGGTGATTATCGAACGTACGGCTGTACTAGGGTAAAGGGGTGTAGCAGGTGAACTCGCACGATAACCGTGCGACACGACCGTGTCAACTGTCGTAAACTATTTAATTAAATATATGTTTAAAATTTCAAAAGTTCATCTTAAAAGGGAAGTAGATATATGAGAACCAAGAAAACCGGGTGAAGTGGTTCGTGTAAGGACGGTAAAGTTGCTGTAACTTGGCAAATGCACAGTCGTACGACCAAATAGCTGAAATTATGTTATTTTGTTTATAACTACGGCTGGGATTTCGATGCGCTTAGCATTTTTCCCAAAGCTCGCTGTGCGGTGCTCGTAAGTCGTATGGTCACAAATCCATTACATGTACTTCTAAAAGAGGAGAAGACATTTTTTCTTGCATTTTTCGATGATTTATGATTTGAGAGTAATTTATTTAATTTTTAGACCTTTATTTTTGGGGAAATTATTAGAGTTTTTGGATCCAAAATTGAAATTTGAAAATTTTTTAAGATTTTACACTCTTACGTAATTTTTATATAAATATAACAAACTATAAAGTATTTAGTATAGTTACTTGTATTATATAATTAGACAATAGTAATATCAAAATCTAAATAACGAGTGGCGGCGTCTACAGCAAAATTAACGTGGTATATTTTGAATCACTAGGTATCGACGCTTGGCGTAGCCAAACGTACTATACATAAAAACCCAGTTCATCAGAAGAGCCCTTAAGTTTTAACTTTTATCAACATTGTTATCACATTTTTTCAATTTAATTAATTTCATCAAATACAATTTAAGATTTATACCGAAACGATAAAAAACAAAATACTTAAATATCATTTTTTAAGTGCATTATATAGAATTTATAGGGCATTTTTTAGGGTTTTAGAAGCTTAGAATAGTCTTTAATCAAAAAATATTTATAATTTTTAATTTATCTATTGCAGCAGACAGTTAATGTGTGCCATTTTGAACTGCGTAAAATATTGTTTTTGTCACGCGTGACGCGTGTACCGAAAGTTTAATTTTCGACGCTACTAAATGCGACGGAAAGTGACTCTTTTCCGCCCTCAACGCTCTGCAAAATTAATAAATATCTAAAAATGGCAAATATACATGAAAATGAATTAGAGGACTTTCCGGCCCGCCACGTTACACAATCTTTTTGCACGACGTTATTCATTTTCAGTGCTCTTGCGTTTGTACGCATATAGCTTCATTGTGTTACTGATTACCACTGCGGCATAGAAGACGTGACAACATATAGTGCACGTGACTCGTACGGAAGGACAATGTCCGCCCTTGCCACATGATACACTGATTTTCATACACGAATATTTTTTTTGGTTTGACATTTTGACTATCAACAACCGCCCACGACTATAATATAGTATTGGGTGTGAAATGTATGCCCTCCGGGTCCGCCGGTCAATGAATAATAATAATAATGATAATGTGCGTAGTACCACCGAGCGGCGGCGGCGTTCATTACGCGATGACGCTGTCGTTGAAGTCTCCTGGTGATACGCGGCGGCATGCAGTGGCGGCGATGGCGTTTAAAAAATAGGTTGGAAAAAAATGCTTATCCCGCGCGCACATACCAGACATGTACTGTGTGTCCCGAAGGGTTTTACACGCAGAACGATATCTCCCGTGTGAACAGAGACAAACAAATTCGTTTTGCTGATTTTGTTATCATTATTTAAAATGGAGTAAATATGACATATGAGGTATACTTTTTTCTCGTTAACCAAAAAATGATTAAAAATCAACATTTAAATGAAAACTGAAGGTTGAACTTGAACATTTTCAGAAAAATAAGACCTACGAATGGCTATCTAAAACGTTAATTTTTAACTTCTCTAATAGCATACTTACCTAACTATTGTCAACGAAATCCGCTTTTCCCGGGGATGCTAACAATGCTTCCTACGTTGTATTTCGTATTATATTCATTACGCGTTTATGTATACGAATCCGCAAACTTTAACACTTCCAACCCTCGCCGCGCGGGCGTGTACCTACATAATAATATACAAATAATATATTGAACGCGCAATTTTATACTAAATTTATGATTTGGCCATTATAATGGTTTTAAGTTTTTAATGAACGCATTAGGTTAGGCGTAGGCTTCGTATAATAAACCGAAAATTGTTGCTGCTGCTGCGGCAGTACAAGGTGACAAGGGCACGCGCGCACAACGAATCGGATGTATTATTAATAATTCGTCTGCTATACCCATGGGTAATAGGAACGTTGGTATAGACTTGCTTAACGATTTGTATATAGTTAAAGCAGATGTCATACAATAGCCTAACAAAGGTAAGGTATACAGTTGAGGCTGGTTTTAATTTATATTTATTTTAGATTCTGAGTAAAACGAGGAATGTATATTGGTTTTATTTGATGTGTGATTTATTAATTATTTTTTTTACTTACCATCACGATTTTTCCTATTAAACGTTGTCTTATTAATATCAACATTAATTAAAATTTCAGATATTCCCAATAAGGGTGGACAACTGACTAAAAGTTGTAAAAAAACGCAACATTAACGGAATGCCAATTTTGATAAATTTTTTTCATTTTAATTAAAAATGTAATAATTGCAGAGACTAATAGTCACCAAATGTTAACTAAATATTAACTAAATGTTCAACAAAAATTAATACACACTAATTTTTTTAGAGATCGTGTAAATTTCAAACGGTCTTTTTGTGGTATTATAGCCAATTGATATTTGAGAATTTTCTTATATTACTTTCGTAAAATGTCATCAAAAAAATGTTGGTTGATGTTCATATTTTTAAATTTTAATACAATGTTTCTCGTATATTGTTATTACTCATGTAAAAATATCTCAAAAAGAAAGATGTATTATTTCGTTTATTTACACTTCCAGAAAATTTGTAGTAGAGCTATTATAGAAAAAATTATAAAAGTAAATGCGTTCGCCCGTAAGCATTACCGTTAAGAGGATGCTACACACCCTTATGTGTTGCATACATCTTACAAATTTAAAAACTGTTTTGCATGGGAAATAACCCAGAAGGCTACAGTCATAACTAAGAAACGAAATGTTCTCCTCATATAAAGGAGAACTTAAGCTATAAAATGTCATTTTTATTTTTTCGATATTTGGATTTACAAAAAAATGTATTCAAGTTTGAAAATAATCGATTTTGAAACAGTAATAACTTTTTTAGTATAAATGATATCAAAGAAATAAAAATGATATTTCGCTGCAGCTAAAGTTTTCCTTTATACGTGGTAAAAATGTCGGTTCTTAGTCATGACTGTAGCCTCCTTGGTTCTTTACTGTGCAAAACAGTTTTTGATATATTTGACATTTGTAAGACGAAGACAATACATACGGCTGTAGCGTCCTCTTAACAATAATAATTAAGAGTGCCATGGTTTCGTCGTTTTAATGAACAAGTTAAACTTCCCGATTGCCGCCTGATTTCCCGTAACCATGTTTGTCGTCCTAAACCTGTTATAGTTTTGGACCGGTTTTTCTTTAGACGGTTTCGCCAGGTCTTCAGGTAACGGCTTCGTTGAAGCGCCATTGTTGATGTCACTTGTACTTATACTGACCTTTTTTTCGTCGACTATACGACTGATGATATCGCCCATACCACTCTTCAAAACCTTGCTGAAAAATTAAAATCATACTTAGCGTGTTTGATAGACATGTTATCGCTAATTGCTATTAATTCGAGAAAACGTGAATTGTACCCAATTTTAAATTTGAAAAACTCCAAAAGTATTGGTCTAAATGTTGACTACATTACATCAGCAGTTCCAGGAAAATGTATCGAATAAAACAAATATGGTATAATAAATAAAATACAGTGTTCCTATTTGAAAAACGAAAGTTATTATCACCACATGATATGCTTTAAGTGCTATGAAAAAAAAAACATCGTGGAAAACATGGTTTTCTGGGGTAAATAGATCAGTGAAAAGAAAAAAAATTTCATCGAACCATTTTTACGTCCAAAAAATCGAGTGAGCACGTCTGATCATCTGGTATAAAATGAATTCATGGTAGGGATACTTAAGTAATTCCGGTGACCGGATTCTTTTTATATGCGTTTAGTATAATATATAACGATTCCTATGATTCAAATTTCAGACCTGTTGTTGCACAAGATCGTCGTATCCGCATTTTTTGAAATGCCGGTCTTTGACTTTTCCAGCATCTTGCCGGAGGTCGATATCTCCATATCGTCGTGGTCGACAACTACTGTAGAAACTCGAACAGCGCGATATACGCCCTGCCCACGAATCGCGAGCGGCCTCGGTCCACTCACAGTTCGAGTTTCGTCATTCCCTTCAGGTCGCCGCCCGCGTCCTGGAAATTTTTCTTCGTGGACCTCGGTCTGCCGACGTCCGATTGCTCCCGAGGACTTGCCTTCCGTGACGGCTGCTTTTCGCAGGGCAGCTCGTCGCCCAACGACAGCGTGTGTGTCGCGTGTACGTTCAACAATCAAAGAACCACGGCCGGTCGTCGGTTGTGCGCTTTGGTGTTTGCCAATATCGACATTTCGTGCCGAACTCGGATAGCATATTCCGCTGACCGTGTTCACGATCGACTGACAACGACGGGCTATGTGTCGATCTTTTTCGCAGTCCACTGCCATTTCACCTGTGTAGAAAAATAAACTCGATGAAACGATCAAACGAAACGCATATGTATTGATTGTACTAAACACGGTGTTGTACCCAGGATATTCTTCGATATGGGGGGGGGGAAGGGGGCTAAGCAAAGTAAATCATAATTTGATATCTTAACAAACTAGTAGCAGCTCCCTTAGCCTCCGCCTCCCTCGGGGATTACGATGTATATTATGTACATATAAATAACATGTAAATCGAAACGCAAATATTTCCACCTATACGTCCATAACTTTATCATACTTATGAAAATCTCTAGTCTATCTTTTAATAGATCCCGTTCCGCATTACACGTTTTAACCGAGTCGACGCCGGCGTCATTCGCCTGGAACGTCCTGGAGAGACTTGTATGCAACCGAACTATAGATCTTATTTCAGACAGTAGTTTGGTCGTATTTTCATTCATTTCTTCGTCAGCTGAATTACCTAAGATAATTATATTTATAATACATCACAGGATATAAAGTATTCACATCATCGAATCTATAACAACAATCTCATACCTCCAAACATTTTCATGTTGTATTCAAGATAAAATTGATTCTTGAAACTGTTGAATTTCTGGGTAGCTTATTATGCGTTTAACTGAAATACCTGTTTTGTATAGAATGAACCGTCAATCGGGTTTTGTTTATTATATAAATATGCCGAGGTGTTTAAAATAACACTTTTGTATTTTCAAATTGATTTTATTCAAACCAACAAATAAAAAATAATATATAATTTATGCCGGGCAAATCATACTAATTAAACTCGTGTTGTTTCTGTATATTGTTTAGAATTAAAATTCGAAAAGTAAAATCAAATCTTGTCCGTCCAATCAAGATTAATTTTAAATCACATATTGGTTTCATAATTTTTTTTCTTTGTTAATCTGCTTATAAATCTGCACTGAATCCCTCGTATAACTTATTTGACAGTGCTATAAAGTATTAAAACGCCGAGTAATATTATTCGAGTAAGTGGGTACTCGAATACTTTCCGGTTTAGAAAAACGATTCTAAGATTGGGTAGATCAACCTCTATAGGTTTGTTTAACAGAATTTCACAAGGCAATAATTTAACACAGTATAATCTGACGTGTGACTTCAATTTCAGTTATCTCGGAGGTTTAATAAGTGTCGGGTTTTTTTGCAGTATTTCGTGGGTCTGAAAATCTTTTCGATTAGTCTTGACAAACATTGTAAATAGTGTTAAGTCTTTTGAATTTTATATTCTGAGTGAATCATGGAATGTATTGGTTTTACGTGAGAGTTTTTTTTTGTGTCATTACGGTTTTTCATAGAAACATTATCCTATCATCAACAGTAGTATAGATTCCTGATTTCAAATGTTGTTTAGTTTGTGTATAATACGAGTATATGTCATTTTTTGAATTTTTCAAAAGTTTTCCCAATAATGGTGGGAACCTGACGAATTGCAAAAGAACGGCAAAATTTCGGAATACCAATTTTGTTAAAAAGCCGGCAGAGAAAAGTGAACTATGTGTATTTTATTTACCATTGCTCATGAAAAAAGATTCTGGGTGAAAGAGATGGGTGCATCAGTTTCAATTTCTAAAGATATTTGATATAAATATTGAGTATGACAACTTTGTAAATATTATGTTCTATGATTGAAGATAGTTGTGTATAATACAAAATAGAAACGACCCAAGAATAAAAAAGGTCTTTGATGGTGGACGAAGGGAAAACTTTCAAAGTCGAATAACATGTTTTTTTTTTTTTATTTATCTGTTAAACATCGGCAACAATGGCCATTAGTTATATTACAGTTAGGATTGTGTACAGGTTTCTATTGTTTTCGGGGTTACATTTTTATATTAAGCTGTAGAGGTTGGATATTTTTAAGAATTTTAAGATTTTGTTGATTGTGTCTGCGTTTGGTCCAAGTGCTGCATCCAGGGTGTTGGGAATGTTGAGGTTATTGAGTACGTCTGTGTATTGAAGGCACTCTGTGATTATGTGTTTGACTGTTTGTTCGGTTCCACAGGTGGAGCAAATAGGTTTTTCTTCTTTTGCCATGAGGAATCCGTGAGTTAGATGAGTATGTCCGATTCGAAGTCTGTATTATAAAGGTAGTGGTAAATTAACGTGGTATATTTTGAATCACTAGGTATAGTCGCTTGCCGTAGCCAAACGTCCTATACATAAAAACCCAGTTCATCAGAAGAGCCCTGAAGTTTTAACTTTTATCTACATTTTTATCAAATTTTTTCAATTTAATTAATTTCATCAAATATAATTTAAGATTTATACCGAAACGATTAAAAACAAAAAACTTAAATATCATTTTTTAAGTGCATTATAAAGAATTTATAGGGCATAAAAGCATATTTTAGGGTTTTAGAAGCTTAGAATAGTCTTTAATCAAAAAATATTTATAATTTTTAATTTATCTATTGCAGTACACAGTTAATTAATGTGTGACATTTTGAACTGCATAAAATATTGTTTTTGTCACGCGTGACGCGTGTACCGAAAGTTTAATTTTCGACGCTACTAAATGCGACGGAAAGTGACTCTTTTCCGCCCTCAACGCTCTGCAAAATTAACAAATATCTAAAAATGGCAAATATACATGAAAATTAATTAGAGGACTTTCCGGCCCGCCACGTTACACAATCTTTTTGCACGACGTTATTCATTTTCAGTGCTCTTGCGTTTGTACGCATATAGCTTCATTGTGTTACTGATTACCACTGCGGCATAAATAAAGATAGAAGACGTGACAACAAATAGTGCACGTGACTCGTACGGAAGGGCAATGTCCACCCTTGCCACATAATACACTGATTTTCATACACGAATATTTTTTTTGGTTTGACATTTTGACTATCAACAACTGCCCACGACTATAATATAGTATTGGGTGTGAAATGTATGTCCTCCGGGACCACCGGTCAATGAATAATAATAATAATGATAATATGCGTAGTACCACCGAGCGGCGGCGTTCATTACGCGATGACGCTGTCGTTGAAGTCTCCCAGTGATACGCGGCGGCAGTGGCGGCGATGGCGTTTAAAAAATAGGTTGGAAAAAAATACTTATCCCGCGCGCCATTACAAGACATGTACTGTGTGTCCCGAAGGGTTTTACACGCAGAACGATATCTCCCGTGTGAACAGTGACAAACAATTTCTGTTTTTTTTTTGTTTCTTTCTGAGCTTCACCTTGGGCAAAGGCGAAAAGTTAACTTTTTATTTTATAATTCTATTGAAATTCGAAGATAGCCATTTTATAGGGCTTTTTTTACCGAACATCTCGACGGTTCCGCTTTCAACTTTCATTGGACTCATGGCTCTTAATAATTTTTTTAGTTTATCAAGAAATAATGTAAATCGTCATTTTTGCGATATGTTTCGCTGATTATGTTATCATTATTTAAAATAGAGTAAATATGAGGTATACTTTTTTCTTGTAAACCAGAAAAATGATTAAAAATCAACATTTAAATGAAAACTGAAGGTTGAACTTGAAAATTTTCAGAAAAATAAGACCTACGAAAGGCTATCTAAAACGTTAATTTTTAACTTCTCTAATAGCATACTTACCAAACTATTGTCAACGAAATCCGCTTTTCCGGGGGATGCTAGTGAAAAAAAAACCACAACATTTGATTATCTCTGTTCACACGGGGTATATCGCTCCGCGCTATTCCCGGTGGGGCACCCTGTACACGTAATAAACGAAACCTACGTTTTCTCCGTTTCCACCGGTACTGCCACCACGTCTTGTGCAGCTCTCTCCGACCTTTCGCGCCGTGTCTTTGTTCGAGTTTCGGCGGCTGCTGCTGCTGCTAATGAACGATTACGCGCGCGAGCCCGTTTTATAATTACCTCCGCCGCCGCATGTATATTATTATTATTATCATTATTATTATTATGTACAGGCTAGGCTGCTGCGGCCAGTCGGTCTTTACGCGCGTGCTCGCCACCGCATTAATCGCGCATACGTACAGGTACAATAATAACAATATGTTACATTTATGTATTACAATACGCGCCGCCCGACTCGGCTGCAATGACGTGCAGGACCGGTTAATTAAAACGGTTTAATTTTTTTAATTTAAATTTTTTCGTTTAAACGACGTGTTCGAAGAAATTTCAGTTATGAGAATGTGGATGAACCGATAAATGACCCAACACTACATTTGAAAGTTAATTTTTTTAATTTTATTCTCGATGTTGCTATTAATCGTATTATTGAAAGATTTGAACAATTAAAAGAACATAATGATATATTTTTATTTTTGTATGAAATTGAAAAAATCAAAATTATGACACGTGATGAACTTATAAAACACTGTGCTGATTTACAACTCGTGTTAAACGGATGGTGATTCGGCCGATATTAACGTGCGACGTTTGTTCAGTAAGTACACGAAAAACGAACGGAATACGTCGGCGATCAGCCACCGGACCAAACGAATCCGTCGCCCGGACGTTCTATACGCGCGCAAGCCGTCATATTGCATAGCTCGAACACCGGCTTCCACGCGTGTGCCGTCATATTATACGCGGTAAACATTTTTTTTTATTTTTTAATAAATAAACTATCCGCCGCACCGAGGGACATTGGACGTATTACGTTTTAAATACATTAATATACATGAGTATTTGACATGTATAATACTATTTTTTTTTTTTATTTATTGTTGTTTATTAACGCCCTTTCGGGTAAAATAGTGTACATAATTGATAATTAACATGTAACAGTAGACATAAAATAAAAAAGTAGTTATAAAGTGTATAGAACAATTAAAAAGAAAAAATATGAACATATTACATTAACACAACAATTTAATATACATCAACCGTTTATCCAAAACCTAGACTTAAACGGCGAAGATCAGTTTCCTTATCAAAATGAAAATCGAATAATGCAACACTGTTGCATTCTCTTAGCATGCGACTTAGGGGTTCATTAAAACTGTATGATTGTGAGTGGAACGGTATTTGGAATGTAGTCGTGGAACGAGTATTAAATATGGGAACATGCCAGCTTATTTTTCCGGGTATTTCAGGACAACGTATCTTATTATTTAATAATTTATAAATGAATGATATATCATTGAATTTACGTCTAGACATAAGAGAATGCAAATGTAGTTCACATTCTATGCTATCAACCGAAAGGTTTAATTCAAATTTATGTGACAAGTGTTTTAAGAAATTATATTGGACATTATTCAAACGTTGAATCTGGCCGGTTTGGTAGGGGCTCCAAATTATAGATCCGTATTCAATACCTGAACGAACAATTGCACAATACAGTGCTTTCAGACAAATAATGTTAATAAAATCACAGCACTGTCGTCTGACAAATCCTAACATACGCATAGCTTTTGAATATATATAGGATATATGTTCATTGAATGAGAGATCATCAGAAAGTATTATACCAAGATCTTTAATAGAAGAAACTAATTTAATTGTATGTCCTTCTAAGGTATAGTTATAAATTAGAGGTTTTTTACTTCTGGAAAACGATATTACAGCACATTTATCGATATTTATTTTTAATTTGTTCATGGTACACCAATTTGAAAATTTTACAAGATCAGACTGTAGTTTTTCTTGGTCATTAACAGAATCCACCTTGATATACATTTTCAAATCATCGGCAAACAACGAAAATGTACAAAAGTTAAAAATGTGTTTAACATCGTTTATAAATAATAAGAATAGCAATGGTGACAAGTGTCCTCCTTGTGGGACACCCGAAGGTGTAGCGAATGGAGATGAAACTTTGTCTGAAATAATAACTTGTTGCGACCTCCCAGTTAAAAAGGAACTTAACCAAGATAATAACTGGCCGCTAATACCAAAGACACTAAGTTTTGTAATTAAAATTTCGTGATCAACTGTGTCGAATGCCTTACTAAGGTCTGTATAGATGGCGTCTACTTGTCCCTTGTTTTCAACGACATTAAGTATTTCTGTATAGTATAATAATAAATTAGTGGATGTCGATTTCTGAGACCGAAAGCCGTGCTGCTCATCTATTGAAATTCCATCAAATAATATAGATAATTTAGGCTCTAATAATTTTTTGACACTGTACTTAATTTAGATATTGGACGATAGTTATTCACAGAAGCCCGATTGTTTGATTTAAAAATTGGTAACACAAAACTAGTATTTCCAGGGCTGTGGGAAAACGCCATCAGATAGAGATTTGTTAAAAAGTAAATATAAGGGATAAGCTAATGCGTAACGACATTGAAATACAATTTTCCTATAGTTTTTTTCTGTAAAATATTCTGTGCAATTTTTAAAAATATTTGTTTTAAAACAGCCACAAATTTGTATAGTGCAGTACAAGATTGCAGTTCAAGTGACAAAAATGTTGCTTTATTAACAATGCGGTGAGAGACACCGAATAAACATGGCTTATCACACACTAATTAATATTAATAAAATACTAACCAGGTCTCTACATATTATAATAATGTAAGGATCTGGTATGTAGACTTCACGCAATAGTTCAATATACCAGTGATACCTAATGAGAATAATACAAATACCTATTTATATTGTAATATAGTATATGCATCAACAGTAATGATGAATAGCTAACATTATAGATATTTTGTTATTTGTTTTTTATAATGCCCAAGGGCTAAAAGTTTAAACATGACCTAAAGTAGAATAAGGTATTGACAACAATAGTAAGGTACACTTACATTTTTTTTTTGTAAGAGGTGGGGTAGTAGAACAATTATATATCATTAAAAATGTAAAAATATAAAAAGTCCTATAGCCATTTACTATTGGCCTCATTGGTTAGAGGCCCTTTTATATTCCGGCCGACCAAAAAAAATGTACCCAGGCCGCCACCAGACCAGCCATAGTAAATGTTGTAGTAGAGTCGGAGTTCACTAATATCGTATTATACGAACATGTAAAGTTATTAGCTACTTATGAAACGGATTTACGAGCGGTTTCCCGGTTCATAATATGAATCATTGACGCGCGCGACACGCTCACCCGGTTGTTCGGGAGCTGCAAAAGTGCGAAAGTGTAGATAATAATAATAATATTGTAGTACCCAAGGTGGGGATGTATGTATGTATATTATTCACCTTGACAGCTGCTGCGGCGCGTATCACTCTGTGATAAGAGGTCGCGACCGGGCCGGGCCGGGGTACGAACGAGATTATGTAATATCGTGGCTGATAACGTCTGCGGCGAACGGCCTCGGCAATCGAGATTCGACCCGTAGCCGCTGCTCAGTAGTCAGTACTCATGTCTCATCGTTCGCGAGTTCGCGACTCAGCAGTCAGTACGCGGTGAGGACGGTAAGTCGGTGTTGCCTCAACTACGTAGTCGGTCACGATCCTGTCCGTTCGCAATCGCAACAGTCGCATCTCTTCCGCGGGGGCAAGGGCCAAGGACGATACATGTTCAACCGTTGAATCGTCGTCGTTTTCCTGCACAACCAGCGGCTACTCCGTCCTCGTCGATTTTCCGCAACAATCCTGCCCGACGTTCCGGTGTGTAATACACATTGTACGCCGCCGCGCAGACATGGAGAGAACCGCGGCTAGGAAAACCAAACAACAGGTTTGTGCGATTCAAAATCAATTTTTTCCATTGTCGTTTAACGTCAATAAACATTTGTTTTACCGGACGAATAATATTAATGGGTGGAAAAAAATTGACAAATTCGTTGATTACATAATCATATTATTTACCCGTGCTTAAGTTATTATTTTTGTTTTCGGCCCGGTTGAAATTTGTTTCGTTTACGGTAAATCATGTGTGAGCATGCACATATAACACTAAACACTGTGACCAAATGTTCGTGTGATGTGTAAACTGTAAATCATAGCATTAACATGTCACCTGGCCTTCATGTTGAACTTTTAGTAATAATCTAATCTACACAAACAAGTTGCTTCTAATACCTATCTAGTATCTACTATGTCCTTATTTGAAATATTAATATTTGCATTTGACTACATTTACCTGCAGAACACGTTTATTGTGTTGTCGAGATTTTTGCTTAGTGGTTTCGAATGTAAAACATAATCCTATAAATTATTTTTCAGTGTAGTTAAATACTAAGAACTTTTTAGTGGTACTTCATATGAACATGTGATGTACTACTTTGAAGTAATAAGATATTAACAAAAACCTTTTTAATATCATAAAGTTAAACCTAATTAAATTTACAAGCCAAAAAAATATTCTTACTATTTGAGATTTTAATCCTGTATTAGCTGTAATTTATTCCTATGGACTATAATTAATTATTTGTTGTTTGATTTGTTACCAGTTTTTAGAAAGTTATAAGCTGCCTATTTTAAAAGTTTTCCATAACCTCTGTGTATAAGTTTAGAATTTGTTAATATTTTTTTTTTTATTTCATTTGTTAACAAGGAACTGTAAATGTAAAGCAGGAAAACTTAAAATTATTCCTTGCAAATTCAAGAGGGCTCTTAGTGGTTATATGCATTCATATTTAATAAAAATACTGTACATTTTAAATATTTAATCGGTATTATCTTAATTTAATTTACTTATACAATTACTATAAGACATATCAATTTTAATAATAATCATTCAATTTCTAAATATTGTTATTTGCCTTTAGGTATATGTATTGATGATTTGATAATTTATGAAAAATTAAAGTTTTTCATATAATCTTTCACTTAAAGTTGCACGGTGTACTCATTACCATACACAAAATATGAATCACAGAAAAAAATATAAATGTATTCATAAAGATGCTAATAATTTTATTCTTGGCAATAATGCCAACTTTTAGAGTGATAGTTTAAATAGTATAATTTATAAATTGTTACTATTTATTTAATAAAATAAAACATTTTAAATGTATTTATAATTATTTTTCATTATCTTGACCAAATTATATTAAAAACTGTGTTAAGTAGTATTAAGTTATAAACATGGTGGAACAAGATAAACTTAATGAGCAATTTTGTAATTTAAAAATTATTATTGTTGATTTAATGACATGAATAAAAAAGTACTATGCAGTGCAACGAATACATTTACTTGCTCTGTATCTAAAATAATATTTATATATTTTATCTTTTTTTAACTGTACACGGTGAGTGTTTAGTCACAATTTAAAAAAAAACTGTGAGTAATAAATAAATAAATATTTATTAAGTAAATTAAAATTTGGGCAGCATAAAGTATTGACCTATAATTTTATATTAAATTTGAATTTACTAATAAATTAACCATGAACATCATAAGTTTTGATAAGTTATTGAATCAAACTTGAATGTTTGTTCTATAACCTATTATTTCGTAATTTTTTTAAAGAACTTACTAAGATTTATTTTTTATAAAATTTTTATCAGGTTTAGTCACAATTTACTTAGAAACTTTTGTTACACTAAAAGCTGATGACTTGTCTATAGTTATTTTAAGTTTGGACTACTAAAAAACGTTATAGTTTATAATTTTTAATTAAAATAAATGTTGCCTTTCAACTCAATTATTATTATTATTATTATTGGACATAAATACATAACTATATAAGTATACATGTATTGTAACTATCCTATTTCTGTTGCATTTTATTTTTTTATATATTTGATGATGTGAATATGTGTTATCATTGTTATTCAAGTTTCAACTATGTACCTAGCATAGTGTAATAAAACCTAATTAAATTATAAGAGATAACATTTCTTTTCTTTTGTTTGTAGAATTATAATGAAAACCAAATAAACATTATTAAATAATAAATTTTGTTTGTTAAAAATACTTCAACCACTTTTAACGTTTGTACCTATAACAAAATATATACTTGTAGTATTATGAAAAGCTAATTGTCTAATTACCGTAAAATATAAATATAATCTATACACCAAATATAATACAATTCTAGAATGAAATAGTTATTTATAAAAAAGCCTTTTTGTTTGAAATCTATATTCTTTAATGAGATTATTGAGAGTTATATTAGAAATAATTGTATAATAATTATGTAACACTTGAATATTAATTTCAATTATATAATTTATATCATTATTTATCAGATTTTTTTTTATGGATTGAATATGACTGGTATTTTTTTATAATTTTTGATAAAGTAGGTATATCAATACTAAAAGTATGGTAACATATTAATTTTGAAGTTACATAACTACCTATTACGTAAACTTTATTACTTCATACTTGAATACATTTATATATATATTTTGAGTTTAAATGAAATAAAATGCTTTTATAAAACATATATGTCATTAGAAAATTGTTATTTTTAAATATTTTCATTTTTCGTTATGTATTTAAATGTTTCTCCCTTAATGAAGTATCTGACGGTCTACGGACACTTATAAAATGTAGGTCTCCCGGCCCTGATGGGGTTTCTGGTTACTTTTTGGCAAATTTAGCTTATTCTATAGCTTATCCCATATTCATCTTATATAACAAATCACTTGAGGAAGGGGTATTTCCCTCTATCTGGAAAAAAAGCTCTGTCACCCCAGTTTTCAAAAAAGACAATAAATCTAATGTCGAAAACTATCGCCCTATCTCTGGTCTAGTACAAATTGGTAAACTATTAGAAAAACTGGTTTTAGCTCAAATGATTAAACCAATCAATAACATATTAGACAATAGCCAGCATGGTTTTAGACCGGGGAGGTCCACCTTAACTTGTAATTTATCGCTGCAAAATTTCATACTCAACGCTTTTAAGGATAATAAATTGTCAAGTGGATGTAATTTATACCGATTTTGCGAAAGCCTTTGACCGGGTCGATCATGAATTATTGATTATTATTTTGGATAGATTAGGGTTTAGTCATCCATTGTTATCCTGGTTTAAATCTTATCTCACAAATAGGTCTCAGTTCACCCAAGTACACGGCTTCTATTCAAATACGGTCCCTGTCCCATCTGGTACTCCCCAAGGAGGTCACTTATCGCCCATACTATTCAATTTATTTATAAATGGACTGTCACTTGTTCTTAAAAAATGCCAAATCCTGTTCTTTGCAGACGACTTAAAAATATTTACTCGTATTTCCTCGCTTGAGGATTGCTTAGTTTTACAAGAGGAATTAAAAATCTTATCTACATGGTGTCGTAATTGGGGCATGTGTCTCAATACTGATAAGTGTTATTCAATGTGTTTTTACAGATCCCGTGAACATATAACCTATGTGTACTCTATAAATGATGTCCAACTTAGATCAGTCTCTTCAATTACAGACTTAGGAGTAACTTTAACCACTAATTTAAATTTCCGTAATCATATTGAGTGTGTTGTGAAAAAATCGTTGAACATTTTAGGATTTATTAAGCGCCATTCATCTGAATTTAAAGACCTTAGATCATTTAAACTCCTGTACTGTGGATTAGTTAGATCTATTCTCGAATACGGAGCTCCTATCTGGAATCCATACACCAAAACCGATATCGATTTCATTGAACGCGTTCAAAATAGGTTTTTAAAATTCGTAGCCTTAAAATTTAATTTGGCAATTAATAATCATGATTATACACAAATCAGTTCTTTTCTTAACATTCCAGCCTTATCCACCAGACGTGAAATAGCTGATATATCCTTTATATATAAGTTAATTAATGGTATCACCGATGATCCTGATCTTTTAAATTGCATCCCCTTTACTATTCCAGCCTACAATAATCGTTCCACATCTCTGTTTTACATTCCAGTATATAGCACAAACTATTTAAAAAACTCACCTATTTCTAGGGCTATGGCTCTATGTAATACACTTTCGATGAGAGTTGACTTTTTCTTCTATCCCTTAAAGGAGATAATAAACACTCACATGAATAATGTGAATACGTAATGCTGGGTTTGCCTTTCAAATTAAACACTTTTTTCCCTTTTTAGATTTTTGTAAACTTAATACACCTATAAGATATTTGTTGCTTGTAATATTACTAATATTGTATTTTTATGTATTTGTATTCAAACTTTTCTCTGTACTACTGGGCCTCGGCCCGTTTTATTCTACTGAATAAACTATTATTATTATTATTAAATGTTATAATTTAGTTGTAAATTATAACACCAATTATAGTACCAATTTGTTATATTAATTATATCATAATCTTAAAGTTATAATAAATTATAATTTTATTTTAACTGTTTTCTACAATATTGATGGTTCTATTAAGAAGTATAATAAGATATAACCCTTAAACATTATATGATATGGTACATACCATATCTTAAGACTTCAGTTTGTTAACTAATTTTGCTTGTATTTAAATTTGAGTTCATAGCATTTAAAATAATATGTTTACAGAATACTGAAGAAGATGATACTTATGACAACGATAAAAATAAAACTGAAGTAGATGTAAATCAAAGTAAATATCTACTGTACAGTATCTTTGCTATAATTTTTGTGGGAATATATTGTAAGTTCATTATTATTGTAATATACTGTATTATGATTTGTCATTAATTAATTGTGTTTAACAATTTTCAGCTTATTACACTATTTATTCATCAGACTCTCTTAAGGATGATATTAAAACACAACCACCACAATCCATAACAGATCATGCGTATGCAGTCATTATTGATGCAGGAAGTACTGGTTCTAGGGTACTATCATTAGCTTTTAAAAAAACACCAGGTTAACAATATTAATAATAATAATAATATAACATTTTCTAAATAATATTGAAGCATTTTAATATGTTATTTATACTTATTTTACAGATGGTTCTTTAGAATTAGTTGACGAATTATTTATCCAAGTAAAACCGGGCTTATCTAGTTTTGCTGATGACCCTAAAAAAGTAAGTGTTATTATGGAACAAATACATATAATTGGATTATTCATTTTTATATTCAAAACTGTTCGTCTTAGGGAGCCAAGTCAATTGATCAGTTATTAGCCAAGGCTAAACATTTTGTGCCAAAACAGCATTGGAAAAATACACCTCTGGCAATGAGAGCAACAGCTGGTTTAAGGTTACTACCAACAGAAAAAGCAGATGGACTTCTGAACGAAGTATAATTAGTCTAAAATAATTAAATTACTGTTCATTTTTATAATAGTGATTGTTTTTAGGTAAGACAATTGTTTGAACATAATCCATTCTATACAAATGCAAATTCAGTGGCTATAATGGACGGTATTGATGAGGGTCTTTTCTCGTGGTTCACAGTTAATTTTCTTCTTGGTAAGTACTTACTCATATGCATAGGCGAATACAGCATTTTTTTGTGTGCATAGGCAAATATGTCTTCTCCCTTATTTCATCATTCAAAGTTTATACTGTGTATTATATATATTTGGCAAACTGACCTTTTGGTTTTACTTTTTAAAAAAAATTTATGATAAACCATCAAAAACTTAACAAAATATGTCGTGTGTCTATAGTTTTTAAACAACCAAAACCGGTTGATTCAATGTTGAAGTTATAAAAAAGTATAAATTGGATTGCTTGTTATTATGAGAATTAAAAATTTGAAAATGAGAAATATTTTAAACTTAATGAAAAAAGTTTTGTTTTATATGCAGCTTTATACCCTGTATTCAAAAACTTACCTTACGTTTATGCTTTATGAATTTATATTTATTAATCAATTATTAAAATGTATTTGTTATTTAGATCGTTTGAACGGAAAATTGACAAATACAGTAGCTGCTCTTGATTTAGGTGGTGGATCAATACAGATTACCTTTATCCCCAATAATAGTAAACAAATCATAAAAGAAATGCCAGAATTTATTACAGAATATTCAATAAGGAATGAAAAAGTAAACTTGTATAGTCATAGGTATAATAAAATGAAAAATCTAGCGATTAAATAAAGTATCTACATCCAACTAACTAAATTGCATTTTGTAGTTATTTAGGTTTGGGATTGATGGCTGCACGAAAAAGCGTGTTTACTGCCAATGGTGATTCATTAAATGTTACTAGTCCATGTGTACAAGAAGCTGCCAAAGGAACACCTTATAACTTTGCTCAGAAGACATACCATGTAACGTGAGTTTTAAATTTCAATAAAAGTGCTGCTGTTTCATTTTTTCATACTTTATTTGTGATGTACTGATGTACTTATATCAGTGGAGCACCATCGAGAAAAGGTCCCGCTGTTGATTATCAACTTTGCAAGAGTATCGTTGAAGCTGTGGTTAGAACTGTTTACACGGACAAACCAAAAGATCTCACTAACCAAAAAATAGTTGCATTTTCATATTTTTATGACAGAGCTCATGATGCAGGACTAGTTGGTATGATAATATTAGGAACATTTATTATTATATACCCTATCTTTCTTATGTGATTCACAATTCAAATTATAACATGGTTATTTAGGTGAAGAAGGAGGTGATGTAACCGTAAAATCATTTTATGAAGCAGCAGAAAAAGGTATTTTTTTGATTTATTCAGTTTATTATTAGTTTCTATAATAATTATATATTTTTCAGAATGTTCTCTTACAAATTATAATGAATTGAGACCATTCAAATGTCTCGATTTGACTTTTATTTCTGTGTTATTAGAACAAGGGTTTGGGTTACCCTATGAAACTTCAGTCTCTGTAAGTTGTTGTAAATCCTACTTAACTGTTTGGAATTAATGTAATTATTCATCAATGGTTTAATAATATGATAATTTCATTTTTTTTAGCTATTAAACACTATTGATGGACACGAAATAAGTTGGGCTCTTGGTGCTGCTTATCATATTTTACAAAATGGACTTTAAAATAATGGCAATTATTACTAAACTTAATTTACACGGCGTATGAAGATCAAAAATTTAGTTAACATTTATTGCACCTACTTGGTCATATGTGTCATAATTATAATTACAAATTTGTTTACTAGTTAATATTATTCGTGTGACTGTTAAGTTGCTTTTTTTTTTTTTAATATTGTTTGTTTATGTGATACATTTTGTTATACCAGTCAATTTTATTCTTTATGTATTTCAAATTTTAATGAATAAAATTGTTTTAAATACTTCTTTATAGTAGATTCAATAGATTATATTTTAGTCATACTGTTATAATAATAAGGCACAACTTTTGAGGAGTCTTACTTGGTGAAAATGGAATTTTATTTAGAGCTGTATTATAGCAGTTGGCATTTTGTTGCCATTATTATCTACTTAATTATTTGGAATAAAATATAAGAATAATTAATAAAATAATTTTTTAATCATTCAATTGAAAATAAGTCAACAGTATTAAATGTGTTACCTATACGTATTATGATTTAAAATGTTTAAATCTTTGTTCACAAAAGAAAGTTAAATTGAAGCAAACGTGAAAAGAGTATTCTGACAATTATTTTTTAAGTTTTCGCATATAAAATATGAAATTTTTCCCAACTAAAAAAAGTTCAATTAATATTTGGAGGAGTTATTGCAAGTTGTGTTGATGTAATTATAAGTTAGAAAAGAAAATGCTTCCAAACGAGCTTAGATAATTATTCTTAGCTGTTATACTACACTACCATAGAATAGACTAAATCTAATGTCACAAAAAAAATCCTATTTTTGAAAAACAATATATACATATGAAATTTGCTAAAAATTGGGATTTTACTTTTTATTGTTTATCACAAATTTTTAAAACATTCAAAATACAGCACTTTATTTTTTTTTTTTTTAATTGTAGTTAATAACAGGGTAAGGAAGGTCAAATATGTATTATAATTTATTTAAAGATGAAGGACACAATAGGGGATTGATAGTTAAGGGGAAAACTTATTGTTAATAAACAATTGTATAGTAACCATAGGACAAAAGGTAGGTGATCAAGGATAATATGGGGAGCACACTCAAGGCAAGATGGAGACTGCATTGGGCTTCTTTGGGATGGGGGAAAGAGGAGAGAAGATAATGGCCAAGTAGTAGGCATAAAAGAACTACTATGTGCCAGGAAAAATAAAGATAATAAAACTATGGTCAGAGGGAGAGTAGCACTATTCTTAAATATTATTATTTTTTCATAGATCAACCCTATTCAACGTAAAATATAAATAATAAATAATTAGTTATACTTAAAAATTGACTTCCATCTATTAATAATTTCAAAACAGCATGTCACATATCACATTCATACATAATAGTACTGATCAGTAGAATTCAAATTCATGTAAAATGTAATTGAATAAGTGAATTATAAAATGATATCCATGCGATAAATTGTACAGTACTACAGTTAATTGATATAAATTTTCAAAATGTTAGGTAGTATTTGTTTTAAAGTAATAAACAATTATTTAACGATAATTATCCACTATATTTAATTAATCATTAATGGATGGAATGGATGCATGAACATTATGGTTTCATAAAGCAAGAATTGTGTTTGAAAAAATAGTAACAGACTCTTCGTTCTCTATTTCCGATATGTAAATAACAATCCTTTTCAATAATATCTTAAGAAAAAAACAACTATACATTTTAAAATATTTTTCTCTTTTACTATTTAAATAAAAAATGTAACATACTTATTTGTTAATATTTGACAACAGCCTTTACCTAGTGATTAGTTAGAATACAAAATTATTTAAATAAGTAACAATTCTACAAATTGAAAAAATATTAAAGCATCAACATTTGTTGTTTGTTAAATAAAAATTATGATTTTCATCAAAGAAAATCGTCCTGAACGAGGTCAGGAGGAAATCGCATACCTCTCCTCTTCAAAGACCGTTCAATTGATTTAGCTTTTTCGGTCTTGGAATCTTGCTCTTGTTTTTGTAGAGCTAAGATTTCTCCTATCGAAACTCGTTCAAATATTTGATCGGCTTCTTGCAGAGAATCCTTAAAACGACACAGTAACATTATATTTAAAACTTACAATTAAACCACAGGCGGCCCAATGTAAACACCAGCTTACGATTTCTCCAAGTAGTACGACGTTTTCTCCTCGGACCAAGAACACGCCACGGGGTATGTCGCCAAACTTCTTGCCCACATGGATGCGTTCGACGGTTTGCTGCATCAACAGATTGGCATACTGATCGACGCTCCTCAGGTATCCGATGAGCGTGCGGCCGTCTCGCAACAGGACCATGAGCTTTTCTGCGAGAAAAAACACATGGGAAGATAAACTCGATTCGAAAACCGTTTGCGGCAGAGGTGCTTACTGTCTAATTCGTACAAGAGCGTAGCGGTTCGGGGCGGAAACGAATTCATTGTTTGCGCGTGCGAACAACGACCACGGAAATTTCAAACACCGGAAATCATAAATTCGAGAAATTAACAGTTCGGACCATGTCGACGTTACGATAATGATGATGGCGATGATGAAGACGGTGCTCCTCCTTCACACAACTCGTTCCACAGACGCGGGATCTGTCAGGCGTTAACGGTGTTATGGCAATAGCCAATAATAATAAACGAGGAAAAAAAACCATAACGGTGTTATCACCGCGGCAGCACGGTCTCGGATGGCGGTGATAATGCGCGCGACAACGCGCAACAATGGAAATAAATATAATCTTGGTAAGTTTTTGGCTGATAACACGACCGCGATGGTGGTAATAACGATCAGTGAGACGAAGTTCAAATTTTTATATTTTCATCAAAATATGTTCCGCAAAATATTTGTTCCAAATGTGCAACAAAAGACCTGCGGATCAAAATTGTTGTGAAACAAATGGTCTTCAAATATTGAAGTATCCTAACTTTCACCCAAGTTGATTTGTTGGTAATAAAATTACTAGTTATTTTTAAAATACACCTGAACTTATTCCATTTTCATACTAATGTAAAACATTTACTTTATCATATTTTGTTGATGGTTTCATTTTATCATTAAATTAATGTACAGCTTACATTTACTTTGAATCAGCAACTCGAGTTGGTTGCTGATCTGACGTCATTCATATTTAAAAAACAAGCCAAAGGTTTTTTATTATAATGATATTTATTTTTCTCTGTAAAGAATGATAAAAGATGCACAATGTAAAGAATTTTTACTTAAAAACTGTATAAATAGGAGACAGGTTTCAGAAAAAAAAATGTAATTGTTTTATAAACCCTTCATATCTATTCGATTTGTAAACTTAATTTTTGATATAAATTTAAGTTGTTGTAATGCATCTTGTAACAAAAAAAGGTGATTACATTTCTTGAAATTGTGCATTTTATGCATAAATAATTTAAAACTTTTTTTCTTAAATCCATTTAGCTATTTATTAATTATAATAATATAAATATGAATATTTGTACCTTTTCTAAAAACTTATACGATGTCTAGGTTATTTATAAGTATAAATCATTGTGTTCCTTCTCAAATGGGCAATGGCCATTAGCTTTAAGGTAGTAATGGTTGGTTTTTGGAACACATAATTTTATACAGGACATCATCGTTAAAAAACCCAGGTGGCCACCCATTCGAGAGCTAACAACTCTAGAAGGTCCTTAACCAAAGCACTGCTCAGCGATTGCAGCTAACAACTGTGCCCAGAGGCGTGCCTAAAAATGTTTTTCGAAGGGGGGGTTTCAATATTTTTACTAACACGTATTTCAAGTGTATTTATTTTACTAGATATTAATTTGGCATATATACAATATGCATTCAATATAAATAGGTCAAATCGTGTCATATTATCCAATGAAAATATTTAAAAAATAATAATAACAATAATATATGATACATTAAAATACATTTTGAATAATTTGTCCTCATATTATTAGATATTAGATATTGGATAATTTAAAAAAAAATGTATAGAATGAATCCTTGTCTTCGAGGTGTTAAAGCGAACCTCACCACTTAATTAGGATCAACGTTGATTTCTTTTTGAATTGATAGAAGAGCTAACTAACTCAGTTAACCGATCTTCGCCAGTTGTATTGCGTAAATATGCTTTGAGTCGCCGCCGTAAAGTAGCAAATGTCTTTTCTGCAGTCGTCGTAGACACGGGTAAAGTAGATAATATTTCCTCTAGTATTCTTATATTTGGGAAAAATCTTTCATCACATTCTAATAAGACTCTACTGCATTAGAAGGTTTTTTTCAAAGTCTTCTTTTAGCCATTTTAATATCATGTGGAGAACTCTACATATAATAAATTATATACTGTAGAATACTGAATACTGTAGAATCTGGCATTAAACTTTCATAAAAGGTTCTAGTATCTTTTGATAGATCTAGTGAATTTACATTATTACGACTTGGAATTACTTTTCCAAGTTGGTTATTATTTGTTTATGTTTTATAAAACGTTCTGATAAATGGACAATAGTAGATAATGGTATGGTCTAAAAATGGATTGAATATTGCAGTGCGTCTGTAAATTTTTTTTAGTAAACATGAATTGCAACTAGGAAGCAATGTCAGTTGTCACACACTTACGATTGATGTTTCAAAAAGACATTCTTGGTTAAGATATATTTTTGATTGGAAAACCTGTACATGTCAGACGTCGTTTAGCTTTAGTCTACTTAAAACTTGCTATAAGTCTGTTGAATTTGTTTCATTATCTCAAGACACTACAGAAGCAGATTTAAAACAACGTAGAGCAATTATTGATGGCACTGCAAAATACATTAATTAGGTAAATTTTATATAAAAAAAAAAGTACCTTCATAAATTATCCTTGTTACATTGAAATATTCCAACAGAGTGCTGTTAAAGCTGCAATTGAAGGACGGGTATTAATTTTCGATGGAAATGAAAAAGCTGAGCGTAATGTTTTACCAATTTTAAATAACTAGAAAAACAGAGAGATTCATTTAAAAGACATTTTTAGTAGCTCCCAAAACATATGTTAAACTTTTAAAAGTAGGTACCAAAATATAATTTTTTAGTCAATGTAAATTGTAATAATGTGTGTATTTTTCTTTTAGAAACATTAACCAATTTCTTTGGATCCTCCTCTGCGATCTCGATTCCAAGCTAGACTTATTATAACACCATCATATACGGTAAGTTAATATATTCTTTATCAAGTAGTTTTAGATAAATATATTTATACATCACACTTGAAAATTATTTCAATTCATTTTTAAAAAAGTGCAATGTTTGTATCCTTTATAAAACTATTTTTGAAAAAAATCTCTGATAACATTTTTTAAATATTCATATTCAATAAGCTAGTTGATTTTATACAAAAATATTAAACAATATACTTCTGATTAATAATACATTATTATAAAAAAACTCTTTTAACAATTTAAACTATTATAATTTTTAACTAAAATCTCATACATTTTCCAACACATATTGCTATTACATAAAAATAAATACATGTTATGACTAATAATATTTTGGTAACATCATTTATAATAATATAGTTATACATTTTTTAAATAAAATTTTTTTTTATTAATTATATTACTTATAACTTCGTAATAAAAACTCAACTTCTTATGTGTCTAACTAGAGTTAATAAACTTAAATATTTAAAAAATGATATTACACGAGGTATCAACTAGAATATAATTTTAGACTATAGTCCATTAAAATAATTTTCTCTAAAGAATTAATGTAGAAAACTAATTTACCTATACTTATATAAATTCTAATAACACGCAATGATGAATTAAAATTAATAAATGTTAAGGTTTTTACTTTTTTTATTATGTTAGGTAACAAAAGATACTTTATTAAATTGACATTTATGAAAATTGAAAGTAGTAACTGTAAAAAATTATGGAACCCTCAAAATTATTCTTTGAAGTAGGATTTGTATGATTTTCAATGAAAACAAAAGCAACTAAATTCTTTCATCACTTGTACTTATCTCTTGCACTTGTTATCTTTGTCTTACACTCATATAGAATCGCAAATTTATTTTTTCTAGTTGTATTTATAAAATATAAAGATAGTTAATACCTTTTTTTGAAGACAATATTATCTAGCACTAGTCAAATACTTATAGTATAACAAATTAATAATTTGATAGATAATAACTGAAAAATAATTCATGTTAACTGGAGCAGGTGCAGCTGATGGTGCCATTTATAAATTTGACCACTGGTATATCTACTGATCTAGTTTACACTATTTACAAAATCGTACTGCTAATACTTGTAGTAAGATTTGACAGAAGTGTAAGAAGTTTCTTTTTGCTGGCCGGTATGTGAACTTCACCCAATCCGCCATGATGTGCACAATAATAATAATTAATAAGTCAATGCAGGGTTGTATCTATCGTATATATTTTATTACACGTGCGAGACTTCAACGACAAATGCGTGCGCTGGTAACCGGGTATACTGAAATATCAATATTTGTTATTATAATCATCGGTGCAACTAAAGGTAAGGTCTAAGCCTCTAGGAAGTGATTAGCATTCTCAACATCCAAATTAGCACTCCTAGATTTTTCCATGCAATGTTTTAGACGAATTTTAAATTACAAAACAAATTCAGTATAATATTTTTCAATTATAACACCTTTGATATAATATTATTATTATTGTATTCTATTATTTGTAAAATGTTGCTTCTGCAACTTGTGAGAGGTAAATGAGAGGGGTAAACAATTGAAAAGTATGAAACGAAATCATTTTTTCCAGTTTATCTACGATGAACATTAAAATATACCTAGTAGATAAAATAAATACAGACTCAATTCTTAACAAGCATTCATTAATTAATTGGAAAATTAATTTATTGTAAAAAAAAAGAGTGTAAAATAAATATTTATTCAAATGCATTGTTTCATATTGCATTGTTTTTGAAATAATTTAATTGGAATCTATATTGAAAGTATGGACGCAATGCCAGTGAAAGACCCACCATTTGCTTTTGTAGAAAGAAAAAATATAAATAAAAATAATTTTAGCACTCCCGAAAAAGTTACTCTAGTTGTGCCCATGGTTATAATAATGTGGTTCACGAGATACTATGCAAATCTTCGTGAACGATTTTACCGTTTGATGCCGAACACGTGAACGGCATTGTGCACGTGCAATTCGGTCTTTTGGTGGTTTTTCACACATCCGCCGGACGAAGACTTGGTGCAGGTAGTCGGTATCCCAGTCGCTCCGGCTACTTGTTGGTGTGCGAACTTGGTCTCCGGCATCGAAAAAATCTTGATCAGGGCAGACCCGGCGTTTCCCGGCGCCGACATGGGCTTCCGGCATGTTTCCAACACACCCCCGGACGGCTTATTCAACCACTGCAGCACGAGTTCCACGTAACTGTCGTCGTCGTCGTCGTCGTCTTTGTTGCTGTGTTTGTTGTTGTTTTTACCGTTCGCGTTTACCACGCTCAGTGGCGGCCGGCAGCTGCTGCTGCAGTTCTTGTGCTTGCAGCCGCGGCCGTTTTTCATTCTCCGACGGCGGCTGCTCGTCGGACAGTATGACGTGTCGCACCCCTTTCACCCACGTGCGCACGACGACTTCCGGCGGAAAAACTCGTACGCAGGGCCTGATTTACCAATATTTGTGGGCCCAGTACATTTTACAATTTTGGGCCCCAAATTGTCCATCTCTATTTTCTTCAATGCTAAAATAAAAATGTACGCATAATATATTTTTAAATTAATGTTGTATATAATTAGTACGAGTATATGAGTAGTTGGATCATAGAATAAATATTAGGCATATTATATAGGTATCAAATTAAATGTTTTTACGTTTAATGTTATAAATCTAATTTTATTTCAGTTTTCACAAACATTTCCTTGCTTTTTGCTTAGAAAAGTGGTCAATAACATCATCAAAATTTAGGTTTGCTGTGATATAACGTTCAATAGATAATATTCCCAGAGCGTTTATATTTTCTTGACTCAATGTAGATCGTAATCTATTTTTAATTCTTTTTAATGAAGAAAATGATCGTTTACTGGAACAATTTGTAACAGGCATTGTAAGAAAAATTTGTAGACACGTTTCCAAGTTTGGAAATGCATGTGATATTTTCATATCTTTAATGAATTTAAGTTATCGTCAATGTTGATTAAAGCCATCGTTTTCGCGAAATCCCCATTATACTTTATACCCAAAAAAATATCCAAGTAAAATTGTGTTTTCCAAAAATTTGATAAAAATGGTATATAATTAATTTTATAAGGCTGAAGTCAGTGGGCCCCTCTTTCGAGTGGGCCCAGTGCAAATGTCCCACTTGTCCTTGCATAAATATGGCCCTGCTCGTACGGCGGGTCGGCGGCGGCACCTTTCATCACGTCGCCGACGACGGGTATATTGCCAGTATTGCGACCGGAACGGTTTGTAACCGAGCTGTACGGTTATGACTTATGCCTTATCCGTACAGCTCAGTTACAAACTTACGACTTATGCCTTATCTCTTATATTTCTATTAAATGTTGTAACATAAATAAGGTAATTTTGTAATGCATAATTGGTTGAACCTTCTACACATTGGCCTCTCATAAGTGAGGCAGACCCACAGTACTAAAATCCTGGGTTCTCGCCACTGCCTCTACCTATCTGAATGTGAAATAGTCGTGTTCATTCCCGGTATACACTCGTACAGCCCGACAGCGCGGTATATTTTGGTACCTACTTTTAAAAGTTTAACATATGTTTTGGGAGCTACTAAAAATGTCTTTTAAATGAATCTCTCTGTTTTTCTAGTTATTTAAAATTGGTAAAACATTACGCTCAGCTTTTTCATTTCCATCGAAAATTAATACCCGTCCTTCAATTGCAGCTTTAACAGCACTCTGTTGGAATATTTCAATGTAACAAGGATAATTTATGAAGGTACTTTTTTTTTTATATAAAATTTACCTAATTAATGTATTTTGCAGTGCCATCAATAATTGCTCTACGTTGTTTTAAATCTGCTTCTGTAGTGTCTTGAGATAATGAAACAAATTCAACAGACTTATAGCAAGTTTTAAGTAGACTAAAGCTAAACGACGTCTGACATGTACAGGTTTTCCAATCAAAAATATATCTTAACCAAGAATGTCTTTTTGAAACATCAATCGTAAGTGTGTGACAACTGACATTGCTTCCTAGTTGCAATTCATGTTTACTAAAAAAAATTTACAGACGCACTGCAATATTCAATCCATTTTTAGACCATACCATTATCTACTATTGTCCATTTATCAGAACGTTTTATAAAACATAAACAAATAATAACCAACTTGGAAAAGTAATTCCAAGTCGTAATAATGTAAATTCACTAGATCTATCAAAAGATACTAGAACCTTTTATGAAAGTTTAATGCCAGATTCTACAGTATTCAGTATTCTACAGTATATAATTCATTACCACACGCTCCGAGCGATCTACATCTGTAACCCAGCAGTAATACCGTGTACGTACGGTGTTGTACACACGCGCTCCCGGGTTGACACAACACTACCGGTAGAAATTGCATATGTACACTATAGTATAATGTGTACATAAAAACTCTCGCGTAGGTATCACATGTTATGCGCACTCGGATACGCGCTATACCTAATACCGTGTATTACCATGCGATGTAATTATTTTCAAAAATCGTTTTCTGCGTACGGTGAATATATTTACGACGCGAACGTATCCAGCCTTCCTCCGCACGCGCCGCCGGCATTCGAAGCCGAACAGAGATTATTATTATGGTTATTATTATTATTATTATTATTATTATTATTATTATTATTATTTTCCTCGTAGTCCGTTTAATCTGAATATTCATTATTATCCGTGTATAATAAAAGTGTGTGTGTCGTAAAACGCGGTAGCCGATCTCTGGCAATCGAGAAATCGACGGCAGACGCGTTATAATATTATATTATGTATGCGCGATTAAACCATGTCGTCCCCGCAGTGCGCCGTTTCATTGAGAGGTGGGCGTCCGGTCGACTTGATTTATAATTTTTGCTCGAGAACTAGTTGGAAAATATGCTTGATATACTTTTAGAATAACTTTGATTCGTAGTAGTAGTGTCTTACGGGAAAACACGGTGGACGGTCCCGGCGCATTATAATAATATTACGAGTATATTAATATATTGTAATTTGATGAATACTTAAGAAAATTAAAAAACAAAAAACACGGTGAGACACCATGGTCAGCTAAGATACAGGTACAGGTGAAGGATATTGCTGTATTGGTCGCTTCCAAACTTAAAACCGATATACAATTGCTCTCGAAAAACGATTCCGGGCGAAAGAGGTTGGGTGGATCAGTTTATTTGTCTAAAGATGGCTAATATAGTGGTAGTTTCAAACGATTTCTTAATAGGGTAGATTGAACTTGCCATGTAACCGGCACAAATGTCATTAAAATATTTCGAAAACTATGAAATGTCTATAGATGCTAATATAAGTACATTATAATTTACAGTATAAAAGAATTGTGCGTGACACAATACTAAACGGTGTCTAGTTCGAAACTAGATCTCGGTTGAAGTTTTTTTCATTCGGAAAGCGGTTGTGAAATTCATAAAACAAGCTCATGCATGTAATGTACGGTTAGTCTCATGTAGTTCACATCGGTTTGTACAATAGGTGCCGGAATAGACGACTATTTTTTAGAATTAATAAATTATATGAATTGGCTCGAATACAAATGATGCAGGCAACCGAGAGATTTACCAACAGTATTATTCATATATTTTATTTGAATAACTAATATTTTAGTAAATACACTTTTGTTTAAAATAAAAAACTAATATTTTTATGTTGCTTTTTTTGAATAATATTTTATTTAAGCTCAATTATATAGTATGATATATGTATCATATAAATACGAGGTATACAAATTGACGGGTCAGTATTACCACCATTCCAGTGGGTTAATGGATAAAAGTAATGGATAAATGACCTCTTTGAAAAATGCTCGACCATAGATCTTTCCAATTTGACGAATATACGAATGATTGGTGATACTAGCTGGACACTTCTCGGACTCGCTTGGTTCCACCGCCTCTTCGTCAATGACCATGTTCACCTTTTCGTCGATACCCATAGCCTCCGCTTCGTCGATGACCATGACCACAACTTCGTCGATGACCATAGCCACCTCTTCATCGATTACCTCAGCCGCCTTTTCGCCGATAATCATAGCCACTTCTTCGTCGATGGCCTCGGCCGCCTTTTCGTCGATGACCATGACCTCTTTGTCGACGACCATGGCCACCTCTTCGTCGATGACCATAGCCACCGCTTCATCGATGACCATGACCACAACTTCGTCGATGACCTCAGCTGCCTTTTCGTCGATGACCATAGCCACCAATTCGTCCATGATCATAGCCACTTCTTCGTCGATGACCATAGTCTCCGCTTCGTCGATGACCGTAGCCACCAATTCGTCGATGACCATAGCCACCTCTTCGTCGATGACCATAGCCACCTCATCGTCGACAACCTCAGCCGCCTTAACGTTGACGACTACAGCTACTGCAGTATTAGGTATGACGATTGGCTCATCCGGAACTGCAGCTAATGTTTTTTGACGAGCGGACGGCTCGTCACAAGGCTCAAGATTTTTTCGACAAGTTTCCGACCTTTCGCAAGAGTCCTCTGCCGGGGATTCGACTGGTGTCATTGACATTTCATTGGTTGTAGGTACTCTCATGGCGGTCACGTTCTTCGGACCCACTAAAGTTGGATGACTACCCCGTAATTTGTTATGCCGAGGTCTTCTCTTGCGTCCGGTGAATTCCTTCGGTGTGTTTTTGAAAACTAAATAACATAATCAACAACAGCAAATTGCGTTAATTTTCGTTGGGCCCCAAAGCAGCGGAACCGTAACCGTGTCGAAAATATACTCACGGCTTATTGAATTTTCACTCGAGCGTGAACCGAAGTCATCGTCGTCCACGGTCAAACATCCAAAACGGTTTTTGGAGACCAAAGTCTTGGTGTTATTAACGTTGCTAGTACATGGTTCAGTAGGTTTCTCGGATCGGTTACCTTTTGGTATTTTGTAGACGACAAAAGCGGCATTTTCGCCGGTCGACGGTGTTTTAATTGAGTCAACTGGAGTACAAGAAAATATTTAAATATTTTACGAGTTTTTTTTATACATTATCACGAGGTCAAATACTTTTCAGTGAAACGTTCGTGACGGCAGGCGGTGTTTTTGCCAAAGGTTTTTCGTTCAAGACCCTCGCGGTGCTGGCGAGTGCATTGCAGACGACATCGGTTCGTGGACTTGGCGATCGGACGCTGTTATCTTTTGCGGTAGGTTTCTTAGTGTCAGCTTTTTGCTTTACACTTGAAACTCTTACTGCACCGATATAGCTCGGTACACAGTCGGCCATAGGATTTTTCGCGACGTTTTTGGTTTTTCTAACACAATTCGTCCGCGAGCCACTAACCGCCGGTGTCCTTAACTCGTTGTCGGTTTGTGTAATGACGAGCTCATTCGGTACACTACCATTCAGTGTAGCGGTTTTATCGACATCCACGTCGGACTTCGTAGTTTGCATTTTTGACGCGTCTCCGGATTCCCGCGGATCGGTCTTCGGGTTTTCGGCAGTGTTCGACTCGTCTGAGGCGGAGAAATGGAAAAAAAAGTAATCGTAATTTTTAAATTTTTTTTCTGTTATTCGAACGATTCTCGATCAGTTGTTGCTAGTTCGATCTCGTACCTTTAGGCTGGGCACTCTTCACGGCCGTTGATGGTCCTTTTGGGACTGTTTTTTTCATGGCGTTACTGTTGAAGACGTCCATGGTACGGACATAGTGTCGCTTAGAGTTACCGGTACGTGGACTCGATAACTCGTCACGAAGGCCGTCTACCACCGCTGCAGTCGGTGACGGAGAGGATTTGTTTCCAATACCGTTCGCGTTCATACGACGGGCCACCACCTGCGCCTGTAAGGGATCAAAAATAATACTTTTCTTACCTCCGGCCTTGGGCAATACGTCGTCCACGATTTTGTCGTCGAACTCGAAGACCGTTTCGACAACCAGGAACTCCAACCGGGTCCACGGCGCGCGTTTGATGACGGTCGATTGCAGGAACTTGCGCGGCACGTCGTTTTCCTGGCGCAAGAGCTCACCGACCACCGACACCTTGAACCTTGTCGGGCCCACCCGGGTCGTGTCCACCGATCGGACGGTCACCGTGCACCGGCCGTACTGCATCCGTTCCACCAGCTCCGCGATCGCGTCCGCTCCCTGGATGTTGTGGTCCGGACGTCCGCAGTGCTGGACGAATGAATACTTCGATGTCGCGTCGAAAAACCTCCGAAACGCATCCGGTTTGCCCGCGAATGCGTCGTAGTACTTCGATGCGAAATCCCTTCCGATCGAGTTGATCTGCTCCGCGGTCACGTTGCTTTCGATTGCGCTAATCATATCGTCAAGTTCGAGGTGTCCACTTCTATTTATTTTAAACTTAAAGAATAAGCTTTTTACGGCTGTCTGATATGGTGCGAGAAAATGTTTGTCAACTTTAACGAACGGTTTCGTTGAGAATGACAAATGATAGAGAATGGCCGTATTTCGAGCCCTTATATAGGCAAATTCATACATCGCTATAGTTACACAACGGTGTTTATTCGACTAATGTCGATAAGTTTAAAAATTAACGAAATCAATAAATTCAATATTTACTAACAATCAGCAGGTAAGTTTCGCTGTGTTTTTGTATTACGTACGTAACATGTTATAAGATGTTCTCTTAGACTGATACAATCTTTATATTGGTAATTGAATCGATATCTTTAAATAATACTCGTTTCGCACTATTTTCGACACAATATTTAATGTTCAGTAGCAAATTGATTCATTTTGAAAACAGATATAATTTACTTTAAGTTCAACAAAAAAACTTTTGTTGTCTACCGCATAACTGTAGCGGGAAATCTTGCTTCGTGCGATTTCCAGAGTACCCATCACGTATCTACAGTCGCGGGTACTTATTAGCTATACATCCTATTGTCGAAGGTCGTAATAATCTGCGGTAATTAGATCGTATAATTAAACTGTACAGAATGATATTATAATTATCAGCGTTATACCATTCATCGATAAATAAAATAAAATATCGTCGGTACGTGAACGAATCCGTGTGGCTGTATATATTTAGCGTAATCTTAAAATGCATATTATGTACGCATAAGTGCAGAAAATACGGGCATACAATTTCATAAAAAATAAACATTTGCGTAGGCCGACCGATGTTCCTCGTACACATAGGTATGAGAATAATTATTACCGACGTAATATCACGGTAGTGCAACATTTCATTTTACATGAATAATGAATTTTATTATACATACATAACGTTGGCAACACGTAGTAAAACGTAAAAAACCTTCCTGATACGTAAACGGTTGGATTTCAGTAAAAAAAAAAAATGTACACAACTAACACGGTGTAGGTATTTCTATATGTATATGTGTGTGTGTGATATATATTCACTGCTCATACGACTGTATAATAATATACGTGAATATCAGTGCCGTAGCCAGAAATTTTCAGGGGGGGCACACATTTTACACAATACAACATAAAATGAGCAGTTTCTTATTTTTTCTATAATGACATATTATTAAAAAATGCACTAAAAATAATAACAAAGTAAAGGTATAATAGGTACATATTTATTTTTGAAAAAATTAAATATACGTATATATATATATATATATTGAAGTAGGTTAGTCAATGAATTTCATATCAGAATTGCATAATGTTTAAGTAATTATATGATGATAATAATAAAAATGATGAAGTTAAATTTTAAAATCTAATCGCCTTTCTTTTTTAGAGGCAAACAAATCAATAATGTTTTCAATATTAATATCAATGTCCCTATGAATATTGAGAAGGGCTAAACCATTTAACCGATTTTCACTAATAGAATTTCTTAAGTCAGTTTTTTTACCCTTCAGGCTAGATATAAATTACAATAATTCTCATGTCTATAAAATTGTATTCTACATTAATTATTACTTATATTGCTATTGCAACTCCTCCGCAGTATTTAAAGTCGCACTCCAGTCGGCCATCACCAACAACCATAAAGCGCCACTGTTTATTAATATATCAATAAAACCAATGGTTTGAGAAAAAAAAAAGAGGGTATGCGAATACCATAGATGTCTAAACCACTACAATTTATGCTTCATTTATGAAAAATGTTAAAAGTAAATATGAGACCAGTTATTAAAAAACTAAACTTTAGATTCTCTGTCAAAAACTTCTTTGTTCATCTTCTATAATTTTTTTCCGTGAGATCTTGACCTTTTCGCAGATGAGCACCGCGGGCGTCAAAAGTCACCGATTATCCGGTGCCGTCGACGTACAGAAATATTAAATTTGCCGGATTATAAATATAAACGCTATATTTTACAATCGCTTAAAGTTGTTGCTTACCACGTGTCCAACCTTGCCACGTTTCTCCGGATGTGCAACACGCTCGCGCGTTTCTGCCGGTATGTCAAAACGAGTTATAATTCGGTTCAAAATGTGAACTTATCCGAGGTAAATGGACGGTTAAATAAAATATTTCTAAACGATTAACCTTGGGTTTTTATGTACCGTTTATCATAGTAATTTATTTTGGGAGATGGAAAACTTGAAATCGAAACGTGTAACTATTGTCCGTTTCTTGCCGATTGAGCGGTGATGAAATGAGAATTAGTAGTCATTTGAAAATTATAGTTAGTTATCTGTTTACAAACGTCGCGATTTAAGTTGCAACCCTAACCCGGAAATTATCCCCGAGAGAATCTAGTCTAACTCGCGCCCGATATCGGAAAAAAAAATGTTTTGTTATCGTATTTAATTTATTGGTGGAAAAAAACAAAAAACCACATATTTTAACGTCCGCCGCGTACACGCACGTAGAGTAAAAATGAGCAATAGAGCAAATATGCATAGTATTCTGTTTTCATTTAACCCCGCACGCACGTTTGCTTATGTTCCGCGATAAAATAAATAATATATTCACAGCGACGATAATTTCTATCCGCTTGAAAATACTCCGATCGCGACCCGGAATAATATACGTCATTACCGCGTTATTCCGTCGTGTAATGAGCACATCGTGATAACACTTTGATGCCGACGATAAATTATAAGTTCACCGACCTGCATCTACATCTCGCCATCCCCGAAACCCGCCGACTGAACGTAAACATAAATATGGACGATTTTTTCGCATTCGGATGTGTAATATTATTTATATTAATTTATGTACACGATAATGTTATAAGTGCCTATCATTTGAATCCGTAAACACGACCGGGGTACACGTTCAACAAAAACTAATAACTATTTGACAAAGACAAGCACTTGCAAGTGTCGAATAAATTTTAACGGCCCCGGAAGACCTCTGACCTGCATATTTATCACCGCGCAAACAATGCAATGTCGTGGACCATGAATCAAATCTCTCATTTCCAATTCAAACGACGCGGAACTCCGGCTAAACGACGACGGGTTGGCTTCGGGCTGCGTTACGTACTATGCGAAAAGAACAAATTCGTAACGTAAACACTTCCAGATGGCAAGAATCTTACGCATACCTAATATGTAATAATTGATAAACATTTTACAAAATACGTAAACCGTACACTGTAAAACGGGATAAACTTGAATGCTGCTTTTGTGATCAAATTAAATCCAAGTTGCAATGACATTATAAAATGCATTGATTTTTACCGACTTTCGAATCAGAGTCAAATGTATGGAAGGTAAAATAGAAATCGATACTCGATAAGGGACTTCCAAAATCCGCGAACCGATACAATTGACGTCGTGTCGAAGTACCTTTTTCCGAACATTTTGTGCTGTCATAGCTCAAACATAAAAAGAAAGTAAGAAGGTGGAATAATGAGATGTGTGGAGAGGGAGGTTTATGGGGATTGACGGGAGTTTATTAACTTCCTACTTATCTAAAGGATGGAATTTGGGGTCACAAAGGTTCGAGAGCAGATGAAGATAACTGTAGGTCTTTTAAACTTATTTAAGTAGCACTCACCTGATTATTCTTCGCCGTCGCCAATGATCTCGACGCTTACGGTGTGAGGGTTTTGGAATATTAAAATAAACACACAGGATCGTTGATGAATTTATACCTTATTATTTACCTATTATACCTATTATAGTTAGATACCTTACTATTTACCTATTATAGTTAGAACTATTGGTTTAAAATGTGCAAAAGAATAACAATTTTTAAATGACGAAACCATTTAATAGTTTAACAAGAGGGTAATGTACTAAATAAATACACACATAACATACCATAGGAGTTATTAGTGATTTCGTTAGGACAACTACTAGACAAGTATGAATAATTACTTGTACCGCACGGTGTGCACATGTAAAAAAGTGTAAGTTTCCTCACCACCTTGGCCACAATAATGACGGCGACCAAGCAGCATGTATAACGCACTAGCTGTAGTCGCGTCATTTGTTAGCGTGAGGTATTACTCATGGCGCGTTTTTTTTTTTCGTGGTATCCCCGTGAAGGCCTAGTCCACGTACGAAACGTATGTTGACGTCGTTCATTACTATGTGCAGCGGTGTCAAAATACGTTCCGCGGTCGTTCCAAACGGCTCTAACTACACATGAGACGTTCTTTTATTCGTTGTACGCATCCGTTTCATCGGAGATCTCATCGCGGCTTCATTACACTCGGCGAAGAACTGCGCGTTGCCTCCGGTGGGTTGACGGCATAAAGGCGTAAGCGCAACTATAGCGTTACTCGTCGTTGGCGGGCGGTTGATAACGTCGATTTTGACTTTTCCACCCGCGAAGCCGAGCTAGCACCCTCGGTCTCGGCGAATGGCCAAAACGTTGTCTGCGATGCCGCGGCGAACTTTTTACTCGAACCCTCTGCAGACCTCAACGATGTCGGTTCCGCTTCTGAAAGCAGTGACACCCGGGGGGACCGGAGCTCCAAGTAGAACTGAAGTGGCACTAGCAAATGGGATGGGGGAAGGGATATGACAGTTCTCTGCGGGCATTGTTTCGACACCACTTTTTCAATTTAACACTAATGACCAAGTACATAAATGTATAGAGTGAACTCAAGTCAGTGACATAATTAATGTAAGTCAATAACGTCAAGTTAAAAGTTAGCGGTATAATTAAATGTAACTTTTACTGTCTATGAAGAGTGTCGTGGTTCGTATAAATATTATTCAAGTACTTTTAAAATAAAATAAATGTCGTACCTTAACATGTCTGTATTGATATGTGTAATTTGTTCACAAAATACATTATTCGTTGAATTAAGTTTAAAACCTATTAACGTCTACGTCATATGCCGTTCCACAATACTATTATTTTCTCGAATGCGAATCAATTTTTTTTTTGAAGCTCTTATAACCGTCATTCTCCGACCTGACAATAAAACGCAAATGTCACGTTATTTATCATTGTCTTTGTATACATCTAATCGTATTTATTTCAAATAAATTATAGTTTACTACATACCTCGTGGTTTTCGATACTTTTTGCTTCAGATATTTTAAACGTACAAATATTTTTTATTGTTCTATTTTACATAAATAAATGTCATCTTAATATGAAAAAAAAACGTCGAGCATAATACAATGACATCTATCTTGTTTGTAGCGTGTGAACCAAGTCCAGAAAACTCATGTGTACCATCGGTGTATCAAGTATTTGTCAATATATGCGATTTCCTTTCCATTTTTGCATTCTTAAGTTCATTCGAGGTTCAAGGTTTCGATTCGGAAAGACATGACTAAAGATGTACCCAAAGTGAAAAGTCATGCACCGCCATGGAAGTTGACCTACGGTAACACTACCATCGACACGACGAACGTCGTACGCGAGACGTTCCACGGTTGCCTCATCTCAAGTTTCGGGAATGTGCCTCCTATGTGACCAGGTGACTTGACAGTGTGCGACTTTTTCATTCGGTGATACCTAAATAGTCACGTGTTTATGAATCGAAACCTTGAACCTTGAATGAACATATAAGGATGCAATAGGAATGGAAATTCCATTACTAGACGAAACCCCGCTTAAAGGCGTTCACTCAAATTTGTTCGACAGACTATTGGTTCATGCTACTAACAAGATAGACGTCATATCGTGCTCGATATTGTCTTTTAAATATTAGAGTGACGTTTATCTATGACAAAATATTAATGAAATGTTTGTACGTCCATAATATCCCGTGTTAGGTATGTCAATCATTTTTTGGCATATACAAAATAAATCACATTCATTATATTCTTTCTTATGCGTAGACTTAATTTTTGCTTCTACATTGGCGTCAATCATCTGATTGTACAACAGGTTCCTTCGAAAAAAACAAAAAATAGGTGTAGTAACTGTCATTACGTTCTAAGTGATTAAAGTAAGCGTTTCGATTATGCTGGTAATAGTAAAACGTTTTTTTATCGACACTTCTTATAAATTAAATTCAAAGTATTAAGTACATCGTACACGTGTTTGTCGTCTTAAGCATTTTTACGTTAATTTCATTTATTCTAATTTTAAAATATAAGTATTCTTAGTTTGGCCATTGCTCTCGAAAAAAACTATTATGAGTGAAAAATGTCGAGTGATTCATATTATATTTCTATAGATGGTTAATATGGTATAAAGTATTACCAAATTTCCTAATAAGTTAAGTTGAACTTTGGATGTTCAAATTTTTGCAAAAAAATAAAAAATGTTTCGGTAATTTAAAAAATATCTGTTTTAAATGTTAATATATATGTATACAGTAAAAGTCTTAAGTACCTATGATTAATATTTATCAAATAACAGCCAAATACATTATTTCAAATAAAGAATAACGTTAAGCAAATTGTATTTCTTAAAATACCAAATTTTGTTTTCTAATGCCTAATAGATATTGTTCGCAACTTCCCGATATTTTTAGTTTTATTTTTATTGGCTTTAAAGAAAATGTTCTGAAAAATCTTGTATCCATGAAATATAACCTAGTCGAGGAAAACGTGAGACGAAGTAACCGTGTTTTTGAAATCCCCACCTTCGTTTTAACACTACTCGATACGAGGTGTGTCCCGTAAGCGTCAATTAACGAAAAGTTTCAAACGGAAGTACTTGTCGAATCACACCGGGAACCACATCGAATACGATCGTGACCGTTTCTTCTTCTCCGTTTTCAATTGTGTGGACTTTCAACAGTCTCATTGACCAGGTGACGACTAATATGACTATCTTGTGTAAAATCCGTGGATTTATTATGGGATTTATGATGCGAGTTATAAGATGTCTATGGCTCTGGAATCCCGCCGAGATTGATTGCATTTGACTGTATAGGTAATTGGCGAGGTATCCTTTCTTATAATAATGGTGCTTGCTGTAGTCCAGTTGGAACCTGAGGAAATAATTCATGATTTAATATTCCATACGATATTTATATTATCCTAAGACAAGGCCAATTTTATCGTTTTGCCGTCAAACGCGGAATACCCGGCATTCAATGATTTCTAATAATATCGGATTTACGGTGATTAAAATCAAAATTTCTGATTTAACACTTCGGATCTTAGAACTTCTTATCAGAATATTCCAATTTTTTTGTATAAACCATCATTCCGCTCAGTAAGAACAATACATTTAGAACAATAAGTTTCAATAAATACATTTTTTTTCGTACGGGTTTCAATAGAAATCAAAAAAAAAACAAAAAACAGTGGGTTACTATAATAAGCAACGGACGAACTAAAGTCTCGTAATTTAAAGTTTCTAAATCCGAAATCCTTATCTGGACAGAAATTAATTCTATTTCAGAAACCAAAACCCGGGTGTTTGAATCCGAACGCGGATTCATGATTTCGGCTTTCCGAACTTTGTCGAACGCTGATTTCCCCCCCTCCCCCTCAAACCCCATAAATCACTTAGGAGGCACGGCCGTACGCTTGCGAAGAACTGCAGTGTACGCACTTGACTCTTTTTATTTTGGGTGGCGTTGGCAGGATTTTGAAGGTCGACTGCGTGGCCTTCGACTCGCTGTTCGTCAACCCCATCTGGAACAGCTTTAGCCTGACCTCGTTCAGCTTGTCCGCCTCGAGCTTCAGCGTGGCGTCCGCGACGTGCAAATCGCGCAGCAAGTGCTTCGTCCTGGCGATCTTCTGGGCCAGCAGCTTTTTTCTGGCCTTGTCCTGCGGCAAACACGACCCGCTCAGGTGGTCGACGATCATCTGCAGCAGCACCTGCGGCGGCAACCGTTTCGCCGTCGCCGTACCAAGCTCGCGGACCAGTTTCCTGCGCTTTCCGCCCTTGCCACCCCGTTCGTTCTTGCGGGTGCCGGCCGACGAGGACCGCCGCGTCTTTCGTCCCTTCCTCGTGCCCATCCTGCCACCCACCGCTTGGCGCGCGCGGCCCGCGATCCGCCGGACCAGCATCACCACGGCGCCGGCTGCCAAGCACATCGTCACCACGGCCGCGGCCGCGATCGCTGTCCATATCCACATCGCTTGCACCATTTCGGCAACGGGGGAACGAAACGATTGATTTCTGTTTACGCGGTCCTCGAAAACTCGTCTTCGCGTCGTGTACGGCAAACGGATTGGTCTTGTTTACGATCAAACACGTCCACGCCGCCGGTAACCACGGTTCCCGCACGTCCACAATATCCCCCTATCGCGCGTATCTCATAACACGCGGTCTTCCAAAGATGTTGCAAATTTTTACGATAATCAATATTATTATTATTATTATTATTATAGCAATCGTTATTAGTTCGATTTCTTCGATCCCGAACGCATTATAATACGACGCGACAAGTTGTAAATTATTACCGGCCCGGGACTTTCATTTGGCATTCCAAAACGTTGGCCCGTGAGTAGAAAAAGTGTTCTGGGAGGTACCGATTATTTTAGCGCGATCTTTATTTTGCATTTTTGATCAATATAACTTTAAGGGCATTTGAAGGGTGATCTTTAATGATTTTATTGCGTTTTCTTAGTTTTAAGAACAGTTTTCACAGTTTGTTCGTAAAGCGAATGACTGATCACATGTGATGTTCAAGCTGCCTTGGAGGAAAAACACGTTGAAGCGGATCGTCTTATACATAACGTAATGTTTTCAAAAACATTTTATAAGAATCGTTCGTGACGAATTGGGCGTTTTTTGAACAATGATTGTACACTACTGTTCGCTCACTTCTCATTTAACATTGTACGCGACGTACGGCGTTATAGCAAAAATTATTAAATCATGTGTTCCAAAATTAATGCTGGTCATCGGGACAGACTAGGGATATACCGGTTGCTGAATTTTGGAACACGTTCATTGTTTATATCAACGATGACGTTGTCTCCGGTAGCAGATTGGAGGGATAACGATTCTGGTGTAGCAGGATTGCAACATAACCAGACTTAGCAGTGCACCGGGGCCTCAAATGTAGATCATAGCTTTTTCTTATACTGTTTTCGTAGCTAGAACGTTCATCTGTTTTCACAAGGGCTCAATTAAATTTTACACAATCGATATCGATCCGAACACGATCAGTAGGTATATGCAATGTACATTAATAATTATTGTTTGTAATTATATTACTTATAGTGCAGTGTTTACGATTTCACAAACTCATGTCGGCTATTGATCGAGTCCCCGTTGTTCTAACAAATCGTATTTTTGTTCAAGCATCACGTAATATGATACAAAGTGTAGTACCATTCCCAACCGGCAGACGAAAATATTGCGAAATAATCGCATAATATATTTTCCTTTCCGGATTACGTCGTAGTAGCTAGCAGTTCTCTGCCAGCCCGCCGCCTTTTCATCCTTTTTCTTATAGCAATCGAAAATTGTTGAGTTTTCGCTTGTTTATTTGATTTTCTTTTGTTGTTCCGCAGTCATTTTGGTCATTTCCCCTTCTATATGGGCCGCGAGTAATTCGTCCGTTTGTAAAAAATGTTTATTTCATAGCTTACACATACACACATAGATACACGTGCAGGCGATGTAAGACTATTTCTTGGAGTTAAGTCCATATATATATTTGACCGATTTCAAAACAAATGAATCGCTACAGTGGCTTGGACGTGTTCAACGACGTCATTTCTCGAGATAAGAATTGTGTCTAGATTTAGATTAGTAAAGCTAGACTGCATTAGACTTCCTGGGTTATAAAATGACGAAATCGATGCACCAGTTGTGTTGTGTATCTCTACTCTATATTAAAGATCCACCTCGTTATTCTCGCTCTCCTACCGCCTTTTATGTTCTGCATTCCACTACTAACTATTCGAACTATACGCGTAGCTGTCTAATGACTAATCAGTAATTAAGACGTTTCATGTCGTATGTCAAATGCGGATCCTCACGTTAACGCCTTGTAATTAACTTAAAAGTTATCACCGCTATATTTATTCACACCGCGTACATACGTGACCTATTGTCTATTTTGTATTGTTAAGTTCAAAACAGTTCAACTCGTGTAAATATATATTTAAACACATAATTTACGTACCGACGAAAAACGCGTACACTGAAATATACTGTTATCGTCGCTTGCGTTCACGCTTCACCGCGATCATTTCGTTCCGTAGTGAAAGAGTTATAGTATTACATACTGTTGTTATTAGAGTACGGATTTTGAAGGCGTTTGCTGGTTTTTCCTATTGTTCTATGACAAAGCTATGTCAACTACAAATTCGATTTACTACTTAGAAAATAATGCACGATATTTTATTTGCTTTTTTTAGGTTTTTTATATATTAATACATTTTTTGGTTATTTCGGGTAATTTTTTTTTGCTTTTAAGTTACACTCTCCAAAATGTGTTCTAAATTAACGCCAGCCCACCAGATCGACGGAACTGCTTAAGCTTTAAAGCATTATACACGCTGCGGAAGAGCGTTATGATAAGTGCTGCACCAGCAAGCGATGTACGATAAATTGTCTCCCAGAATCGGTTGAATTAATGTCAGCGACAAAATACGAAGAATCGTGCATTTTCGATCGAATGACTATTTTCTTTGATACGACCGGAACACTGAAATCGAAAATGTATATTGTTCCAATACATATAACTCCCAGAAGAAAATGGTATCGGATCGTTTGAGTTCTTGAGTATTTCTGGTATATATAATTATGGAGTTAAAAATAAATATTTATTGGTACAAACACGTTTAAAATATCATACATTAATTATTCCTAATTGATTCTCATACCCACTTCATTGTCTCCGTCCACTCACCCAACCCAACTGAAACCGTTCCAATTTATTCCCAGGAACTCGATATATCCTTCGCATGTATGTGGACTTGTTTAAGATATTATGAGCGACAACCAGATAAGTCATTTTTAGATATGAGGTCGGTCGGTGATCACGCGTGTGCGAAAAATGTGTAATAAATTGATGATCTTTCACGGATAGCAACTAAAAAAAGGGACGAAGAAATCACTATGGAGAAGAAGAAGATGATTAAGAAGAAAACAAAAACCGATTGTCTGCAGGCGCGAAAGACGAATATTTATCGCCCGGGGCCGAATGAATAATGACGATCGCACGTACAGCAGCCGCGGCGATTTATATAAATCTAAGACGGAGCGGCGCGTAATACGCTTGCGGCGATGTCTCGGTCCGAGGGCCTGACGCCGAGAAATCGTTGCCGGTCCTGGCGCTCCCGATTAAACAGCTCGCACAGCGGTCGTAACTGTTATTATCGTCATATTCGGCTGGGAAGTTTGGCGACGACGTTTTTGCTGCGACGCGTCTCATTGCGTGTCAACTTATACAGTCTGGTTTAAGTGCAAAACAAGCGCTCGGTGTGGGTCCGCATGTAGCGTGGTGAAACACTGTGCGAGCCGGGACGTCCCGAGTCGACGTTACGTCTTCACTGATCACTTCATCGATTCCGGGCGATTCGCGAACCAGCATCAACTCTAATATTCACGTCATGTCGATGATACCGATTCAGCCACGGAAAAGCGTCCGATGATTGACACACGTGGTGCGCGAACCGTATTTCACTTGACCGATGCGGTTGAACGTGGCTAATACCAAGGCATTCATTACCAGACCACTAGACATGGAATAAAATTGTATATATGAAGTTTTATTAACTGTATCGTATTCATATCGAAGTGTACAAGTCTATATTGAGACAAGACACACAAATAACCAAAACATCTGATTCCATAGCCCACCGCACAGATTTTAATATTGGATAACGTACACTTAAAATACAACAAACTTAAATAGGAGTTCTGGTTAAATATGCTGGCCAAACACTATTATAATATTACGTGAAAATACGTTTCAATCAAACATATCGAATGGCTTATACTCGGAATAGTATTTCTGTAAACGAGGACGCTAGGACGCCTATGACGTCAATGGAGCCTTATAAAAAAGGACCTAAATCGCATCATACTCGGATGATCAGTTTTACGTAGTCATGGACAAACAAGAGAAGCTTCACGTCAGATTAATTTAGCCATATAGATTTTGAATTAACATCTGATAAAAGCTTACGCTTATTGACAGTTTTACGTGAAATCAAATTGGCGGCATGGCGGAAAGGCGATAAAAATTACTGTTAAATCAAATACATACTATACCATAGCCAAAACAACAGGAACATGAGGGCCGCTACTTCGATTTAACCGATAAACTATATGAAGCACTGGACCTCGATCCAATCTATACCAACAAAATTATTATCAATTTCCCAAAAATAACAAAATTATGGCACTTACTTAAAAAAAGGAAACTTAGTATAAAATTAAATTTGATCGAAATTCGTTGTTACTGTTTTAATGTTATAAGAATAAAAAAAAAAAAATTACAAAAATATCTATCGAAAAGAAAGACTTTATGCAGATTCCATTTAAAAAAAAAATTGTATCGGAACACTAAGACGGTAAGACCTATAAGATAATATTTAAATTTAATTGGCAAAAGACCATATACCGACATTTTCATCAGTTACATTTTTCGCCGCGAAATAGTATTTATTTATCTCCACTGATCATCTTAGTTAGATTCTACATAATTTTGTTGAATGGGCATATTTGAAATAAAAATAGTACATACACGTTATAGGAGCGTAGTATCCTTGTGAAAAAAATACTTTTTCATTAATTCGGTGTGATTCGTAATACGAGTATTATGCGAAAATTCAAAGTTCATATATTAACAGTATTGAACTAGAATTTTATAAGTTAATATTTTTGTACATAGGTCGAGGTTCAACTATAAAATGAAAACAATAAAAAACAATTTTCTTAGATCTTCCAGCAGCATTCGCTTGAATTCCTTTTAAAAAAAATTTACGCCAATGAATGGACATTTGATTTAAAGCTGAGTATAAGTTTTTATGTAAAACCAAAGCTAAAAATCGAAAAATTGCGATCGGTTCACTGAATTTTTTTTATAAATGTTTTAATATAAGGTCATCACGCAGTGTAATCGATTGGTTACTTCGATTTTTTTTAGCTATGTAATTTAGTAAATAATTTAACTGTAAATTTTTCAGTTTTCGGTTTTGGATCAAAATACCGATAAGGATTTTTTTTGCTTTATTTAAATATCAAACTTAGAATTACTTAGAATAACTTAGAATATTGATATTTATGTATTGATATTGTTTCATGTACTGTTTAAGAGTTTTGTGTTTATGAAAATATAGTTATTGAACGCTACCTTAATAATATTAACATTTTGGGGTTGGTTTGAATTCATTTTCCTAACAAAACAATAGCTAAATGCTAATGTTAAAAAATAAAAATAACATACGAGTTAAAAATGCGCTTTTTTGAGTGACTTAAAAGAATAATAATAATATTAGGTCGTGACTGTAAATGTAAAATCGTAGAATAGTATTATGAGAATAATAGAAAAAATATGAATTTACTCGGCGAGGTTCGCGCATTCAAATCATTGTTCTTATGTATTATATGCGTGCAGAACGTGTAAAATCGTATTTACACGCACAGATGTACCCGAATTGCCTACACGAAGCGCCGTTCATCGTTATAACGGTATACGGAGCATGGTATTTCATGCCCTTAAATCTCTTCAAATATCCATTATAAATATTCACTAATGTGCGTCAAAAAATTAAAATATGCAGTTGGTATGCGCCAAAAACAATTCCACGTTAAAATTACAATTAAATTTCTTCTTTAAATATTTTAAACATTTTAATTATTTTACTTTCTTCAATTGCATTCTCCATTCAAAATGATTTGGTAACAAAAAAGATACTTCAATTGAATATACATAATTGTGAACTTTGATTCACGAAAAATACTTACAAAAATACTTGGTTTACGAGAGAAATTTCGAAATTTGACAAAATACGCGACTGTATTTGTTGGTACCGTTATGATTGTTGTAGTTTTTGTAACAGTTGTAATTGAAGTTTTATTTGTAATTTTAATTTTTATAATGTTTTTTTTTTGTTTTTTATCATGCATTTGTTATTAATAATATTTTAAATATGATTGTTTCTATTATTATAATTAACGAAAAGTAAAAAAAATGCAATTATTAAAATATAAAAATTGTCATCCATGGCTTATCTTAAAAAAAAAAACATGAACATAAACCTTTTCTGCTGCATTTAATAATACCTTACTTACGTTTACTTTCCGCAATTTTCAATTATTTTTATGGTTTTTTTCTTACATAAAACGTGTACTATAAGCGTTATAAATAAATGGGAATACCTATAGTTTATTCTCAATGCAGTTGTGGTGCATCTTAAAGATCCTACAAATATAATTAATACATCGTTTACCAGCGAGAATATAAAAAAAAAAAACTCTCACCGATAGTCATATTATAGTATCTCGGTTAAAGGGTTAATGGGCAGCTTATGTATGGTTGTTTGTATCGAAATGCGTTCTTTGTACGCGTTAAAATTGATTCCGGCTTTTTAGTTGTGCCGAAGAAAGCTTATAAAAAATGATTAAAAATGAATTTATTCAACGATTCCGGTATAAAAATATTTTTTTTTTTATTATGGACCGAACACCTATATTAAAGAAATATGCATAATGGTACAAAATGTAGAGTTACATGTATATTTTACTATAGGTAGTGATGTTACGCGATAAAAATATTCAATTACCGTTCAATGATATTACTTTTTTGCGACACAAATATGAAACAACTGAAAAATTGGATTTGATGAATCAATAAGTAAAATTTTAATTCTTCGATTGGTATTGAAAAGTAAAGGTGTTCGTAAAATATCTATTTCAGAAAGTCTATTATCCGATTGCGGTGGGGCCAAGATGGGGCCGGGTGAAAGAAAAAAATGTATTTTAACTTTACAAAAATAGCTTTAAATAAACTGTAATATCAAATGTATTATCGCGTGATGATGACAGAACAAAAAGAAATAAATTAGTAATTATACCTTTCTTTTGAGAATCTCTGCATTTGTTTTTCGTTAACACGTGATGTATGGGTGATCGATATTTTATATGTTATACTCGGTATTAATAGGTAACGTATTTTTAAGGAAGTGGGCGAGTAGTCGAAAATTACCGTGAGAAAGTTCAACAGAAATATAGTAAAACCCGTAGTTATTAGCGTTGGGAGTTATAAAAATTCAGAGTAAGATACAGAAGATAAATTAAAAAAAAAAAAATGATCAAATAACAATTAAAAAACAAAAATCAGACCCAAACAAATAAACCATAAATTACTGAAATAGTTGTAATTGTGGAGGTCGGAGAAACAAGAAAATAATGCCGCTAGTATTTTATGTTTATTTTTTAAAAGCTTCAGAATGACTGTAGGTCGAATTAAAAACCAAAACATTTTTAAATTTTAATACTGATTAATATTAACATTCTTCAATAATTTAAAGACTCCCATGAATTTCTGGCATAAAATTCGAAATCCCGACAAGTTAAAACGTCAAACGAGTGCGTACAAGTTTAATGTCAAAAAGTAGTTCAATTATTCATGAATAATAATGCGTTCCTTTAACGCTTTTACGCGAAAATATTTGAGACCGTTTGAGATTGAGATTGTGTAATACTATAATTAGGGGGACCAAAAACAAAACGATTTGATTTTCCAGCCGTGCGACGAATGCGAACGAATCAATTCGCTCGCATCGCCCGCGTTTATCGCGTACGTTGGACATTTCCATCTATTTTTATAGATTTGATTATTTATTTATTTCAGTCGCCGCGACGCGAATTTCGCGTTCGTTGCGTTTACGTAGAACACAGCGTAAATCCGGCGAACGCGTTGCGGTACGAACGAATTCATTGAAAACAAAATGTGAAAAAAATTTCCGGTATTTTAACTTTTCATATTATATAACCAAGAAGAATTGATTTATTATTTAAGTAAAGTTATAATTTGTACATAAATTGTTAAAAGTTTTAAAATAAAGTTAACGTTAAATTCATAAAGTTAAAAAGAGTTATATTTATTTTTTTACCCATTAAATGTATTGACTGTAGTCTATATAGACTTAGGTACTAATACATTTCCAATAGGTACACTAGCTTTTCTGATTACACTTTCTCAAAACCCACGCTACGCCACTGATATTGACACAAGTTGATAATGATAACTGAAACAATATCGTTTATTAGTTTCAGTTGTGAAATAAAATATCATGTATAACTGTATCAGGTATTAACATTAAAATTATCCAACAAAACAAAAAAGTACGGAATCGTATTCTCACCGTGGAAACGTTGCAATAAAACCTAACCATACGACATCGTATCGTAAACCAGGTAAAAAAAAAGGTAATACGAACAATGGACATGTGGAATAGTGTACATACACCTAACTATTTTAATTATTTCATTATTTGGCTTAGAAAAATCTGTGTCATCACCATTCACCATCAACTCTACTCTCTAGTACAGCGACCGCTCGTCTGAGACATGTAACGGTACGAAATGCGACAAATAGCACAAAATAACATTTACCGGTTAGGTAAAAAAAAAAACATTTACCGATATCAACCCGCATGAGTTTCGTGCGGATTTACACACAACATTCTACGACCATCCAACTGACGAAAGTAATCGACCACCTAGCCAACACATCCAACCGTGAAGAGCGGTCAGCGGCTGTATTCCTGGACTTCGAGAAGGCGTTCGACAAAGTGTGGCACGACGGACTACTACACAAACTACTCCAGCTACACGTACCACCTTCGCTAGTCAGAATGGTGCAATCATTCATCTCCGACAGAACTTACTCAGTCCGAGTCGGCTCCGCCTTCTCAACTCCAAGAACACCAAGTGCAGGCGTCCCCCAAGGATCTTGCCTCTCGCCAATTTTGTTCATATCATTCATAAACGATATGCCTTCCACCCCCGGAACCTCGACCAACCTCTTCGCCGACGATACCATGTTTATGACAACCAGCATAGGCATGCAACATGCAGTAGACAAACTCCAGGCACAAATCGACATCACCCTCCCCTGGCTCCATAAATGGAAATTGACTCTGAACACCGACAAAACCCTGGCAATCAAGTTCGGGAGAAGAGGTCTTAAAACAACGACACCACTAAAAATCTACAACCAGAAGATCAGCTGGAAACCAGCAGTAAAATACCTCGGTGTCTACCTTGACAGTAGACTTCGGTTCAACCGGCACGTCATGAAAATCACACAAAAAGCAAGACGCACTCGAGCCGCACTGTACCCCGTGCTCAACCGGCTGAGTCCGATTCCAGTCCGAACGAAGCTCAACATCTTTCTGATCTACGTTAAAACTATTCTCACCTACGCCGGCCCAGCATGGGGAGCACTTGCATCAAGTGCAAACTGGAGACGACTTGAAGCAGTACAAAACATAGCCCTCCGAACAATCACTGGCTCACCCTGGTTTGTCCGGAACACCGTCATTTCAAAATCCAGCCAAATTCCCTCGATCCAATCAACCATCATTCAAAATTCAAAAAACATGTTCGACAAACTCCAACAGTCCAACCATAAACACCTACAAAACATAGGCAAAATGATCGGCCCACCTGAACGCAACCGAAACAGACCTGGTGTACTGACCAGGCGCACTTAAAAAACACCTCAACCACACCACCTTCTACTCTGAGTCATGGGGCTAAGCCCCCCGAAACTCAGGAAAGGACTATAATGTCCCTCCAACCATGCAATGCAATGCAATACAAACAACACTTCATCTCAACACTTCGTCTTCAATACATCAACTACTCAAAACTTGAAGACCCGAAGCCAGCCGAACGAACAACAACAGCGAACCAGCAGCTTAGACGATACCAGGAGCCCAGCAGCAAGCCACTGTATTGCCGTATCCATCGCCGAATACAGTCCAACGACGAGTAACTTACCAGGGAAACAGTCGGCCAACGACGACAACCGCCGACCGTACGAGACCATGACCATCGCACACGGCACACAATCGCATTCACCGCCCGCCACGACAAATACTGACGTAACATCCCGGTATATTGGTATATTATTATACCAGTGTCATACATTCTCCCGTCGGATTTTACACGACTACCGCGGAACCAACCAGCTGACGACGACGATCATCGGTAGCACGAATCATTGACGCTGCAATCATCGCGCCCGGCACATTATCGTGCTCATCGTCTGCTACGACATATACATTGACGTAACATTCCGGTGTATTGTCTGATCGGACGAGGTCACGACGAGCCGCGACGACCAACGGCATATACGTTCCCATCGGAACCGTTGTCGCTGTCCAATCGTCGGAGCACAACCGCGGATACCGACGACAACCTCCGGACGATCGACCACTACCACGAATCCGACGGACCAGTCAATTGGAGGAATCGGATCTCTCAATCATAACCAAGAGCGATCACCTTAAAACGGCCCTTTCCAGGGCCAAACACTCTCGCTTTCCCCCGGCGCACCTGCTTAGGTCTCGCCACGAGAGATAATGTGTCCCCGGCCACTTGATTAAGTCTTCCGGAGCAAATTATCATCTCTTCCACATTGTACGATTTCAAACCGACCCATTGTAATATATCGCGCTTGTTTAAGCCCGATACCGCCCGTACGGCTCGCTTGCCTGAGTCCGCCGTACGGCCCGGAATAAACATTTCCCAATTATTGTATAAAACTAATATTTCTTGTATAATAAAACTAATATAATAAAATTATAATTAATTATACATATATATTGAGTAGTTTATTAACGAAGCACCACGCCGTGGCCCGGTGTGCCGTTTCAGACATGATCTTTTTCCGTGTACAAGAAGTAGTAAAATCACATGAATGGCAAACCATCGTTAGGTCTCTTGTAAATGAAAAATGAAAAAATTGAATTACATTCTTCTTCATAGGGGATGTCGAATTCTTTCAAAAATTAATCCTCCTCACAAAAATTAAAACACATTTTTTCAGAAAATATCTTTTATTAATAAAATCAGTATAATTTATGATAAAATAGTGATTAATTATTATAAAATATGATTACATGTATCACGCAAAAAAATACTACAAACAGTTAAAAACAATTTTTAAATATAAAAGAATTATTCAAATAAAATACTTAAACTAGGAAAGAAAACTTCAAAATTACAACATTGTTTGATTTGAAAACTGTATAGTAGTCAAATAAAATCCTGTGATGGAAACATTAACTGGTTGGCGCCATCCATCTCTGATGCCACTGTTATCCCTAAAACGTGTCGGTGACTTTGTCCACCAATTTTTACTTTGCACTCAGGACAAACTGATTCTTCCATTGGTCCTCCACATTCTGTTATACAATAAATATGACCATTTGGACATTTACACCAGTGACCTTGAGCATTGCTACCTCCGAAAAAATTTACTGCCATAGCTTTATGAATCATCTTTCTCTCTTCGTCCGTTATAACTGAAATACCATCCATTTTCTGCTCAATAAGTTCAATTTTATTTTGTACATCCATGTCTCTTTCTTGATTGTATGCTTTACATGACATTAACAAAGCATCCAAATCCTTTACTAAATTCATTACTTCTACTGCATTAGCAATTTGCATTATAACAGACGTCTTATAAATTTTACTGGATTTTATCACAAAAAGATGAATAATTCTTGCACCCCGTGCCAATTCCATGTTGATATCAAATTTTTGTTGATTTGATAACTGACGAGCATATGCAAATGCAACAGAGAGCAACCAAACAAAGTGACTAATAATAGTTTGTTTCATTTGTTTATCCTTGATAAGTGTTAATCGATTTTTAAACTCAACAGTACGTTTAAACAAATCAATGACAAAGTCTAAAGATTCTATATCCCTAGGTGGTAGATTTATATTACGATTACTAGATACTAATGGCTTACAAAGTTTGTCCAATAGATTTTTAATATGATACGATTGATTTACTTCACCAATAAATGATGAGTAAAAATCTTTTTGTAACGACTTTAATGAATTTAAAACTTTCTTTTTATTGCTTTTTATAACAGTTAGCTCTCCATACTGTTGTGTTTTTATTTTTGTAATGTCTTCTAAAATAATTTTCACCTGGTTCATAAAGCGTTGAGTTCTTAAAATTGGTGTTTTACACAATGGACATTGTTTTAGTGTTATTTCTTCATCATTTTGATTCATCCATTGTTCCAAACCTTCAGATTCAATTGAATGTTTACAATCTTCCAAGTAAATAAATCTACAACAATATCACATAGATAAGATGAAACATTGTTTACTGCACTATAATAGTTGTTAAATAAAAAATACTGTATTGCACAGTTATTGAGAAATGATGATTCATTTAGCAATAAGAGACAAGAGTAATCATGCATGGAAGATAAATGTCAAACTTAAATTGAATTTATATACTACCATGGTAGTAGCATTCTAAAATAGAGGGCTGTTTTATAATATTTGAGCATAAGCTATACCTATATTTTAATTATATAATTTTTATTCTCTATACATTTAATCAAAAGAAAAAAAAAATTAGGTATATAACTATTAAAGCTATATATTCTTTAACTGGGAATTATATAAATAAATTAGTTAATGTAAAATTACAAAATCCATAAAAACTATGACCATTTGTAAAAATATAAGACTTGAAATAATAATACTATGTTTATTACCTTGCATTCGGCTCATCTTCATTTCCAAACAACAATGTAGTAACTTCTTCTTCTTGACAAATGCGACAGAGAGGAGGACATGGTTCACCACAGAAACCAATGCAATCATGTCCACATTTCAACTTGAGGTTGCAAGGCTTCAAACAAGGTTTTCGATTACAAAGTTCACCACATTTATTAGTGCATTTCAAGTGCGGACACTTCCAAGTACAACGTTCCTATTTTATTAAATGCAGAAAAAATAATGTGAACAATAATACTTAAATAAAAAATGTTTTAGTTATACAATAAAACCTCATTATAACAAAACTCCTTAAAACAAAAAATAACCACATTTCTTTTTAAATACATATAACATATTCAAATGACCCCTAAAGCCTAAACACCTACTGTTCTAAAAACATGAGTTTGACTCACAAAAGCACCCCTACCCAAGGCCGGATCTAGGGGGGGAAGTCTGGGATTTATCCCCGGGCGTATAATTTTCATGGGCGTATTGTAAAGGTTTTAAATTTAAAATGGACTTTGAAACAATCAAACAAAAGTCATAACTACAAAATAATATTTTAATAGAAATGTGTAATAATGGGTATGTGAATAAAATAATATTATTTTAAAATGGACAAATAGGTACGTATTGCAGTGGAAATACCCGTCCGCGACTGTATGTCTGTGTTTACTGTGGACTGCGGTGCATTCCAGGAATTTCCTGAAAAGGGCGTATATTTTTAATTTTCCCCGGATGTTAAAAAGTTAAGATCCTGCCCTGCCCCTACCCTACAAACCACAGCTAATATTCATAGATCCCGAAGCTCAAAAAAAAAAAAATGGTACTATATAAAATGTAATACAATTTAAAACTCTATCAGACGCAAATGCAAGATTTTAATAAAAACACTTTTAAAATCAAATATTAGCTAGGAAGAACAACTAGTTTTCACATGCTGTTCCAAAATCTAATTATTAGAATGAACAACAGAAACTTGAGAATGTGCTACCGTTAATCATTAAAAACAGAAATATATCACATATTATTTTTCTAAATTATTAATATAATATCTAATGTAGTAATGTGTAATAAAATAAAAATAAATAAATACTTGCATATAAATACAAACATACATAAATTCTAATTTTAATTTTTAAACATATTTTTCAAAATCTACTTTATTACAAAAATTAAGTTGATCCTAAGATGAGTTACTAAAAAGTTTTACTGTAAATTTAATACCTTGCATGGTTTACATGGAAGGCCACAACTATTAGTACATCTTGAATGCACACAAGAGTACAAGCATTTTTGATTACAGGGTGGACACCGCTGCTTACATGGGGATTTACACCTGTAACATAAATATTTGTAATCTGCAAATATTTTTATCGGAAATGTATACATACGTGTGATTACATGGATTTATTTTGTTACATATTTCACCACAAGGAACATGTAAACGACCTTGTTTACACTCTCCACATATACCCTTACATATATCATTACACTTTAATACTTGGAAACATGGTTCTTGGCATTTATCCAGTAGATATTGACTGTCCATTCCAAATTCTAAAACATTTTATATGATATATATATTATAAATATATATATACATAAATATCAATTAAATAATGGTTGTAGTCATGAAAATAATCAGTCCATTTATTATATATTTTTTTTTTATTTAGTTAATTTGGTATATTTCTGATGAAAAACAATCAGAGAAAGGAGGAAAAAATTGATAGGACATAATATGAGAAATAATGAATGGATAACGACAATAATAGAAGGAAAGATAGAAGGAAAAGCTGGAAGAGGTAGACCAAGAACACTATTTACAAAACAGATCATAGAAAACACAGATAAAACCAATTACAAGTAACTGAAAGTAACTGTGATGGATAGGGACAAGTGGAAAGCCATCAAAGCCATTTAACCAATCTAAGGATTACAAAAAAAAAAGTATATTTTATACAAGTAGTTTTATTTATGAAATAACTTTTAAATAAAGTAGAATATTATTGATGAATTAATATATAATGAATATATTATTGATGAAAAATTACCTTTATCTTTATCACAGCATAAGACCCACATCTTATTATGACCACAAGCAAGTTCGCTTACTTTTTGTAATACCAATTCCTTACACTTCACTGAATCACATTCTTTGGCACATAAAGATTTACAAATGTGACCACAAATTAAAATGCGCTCACACCTTTCAGTGCAATCTTTACGTTTCGGTAAAGATTTGCACTTCACTGTAGTTGTATGTCCACAGTCGGTTATAATTTTTTTCACCTATAACGTTTATTTTAAAAACTAATCGAATTTTTAAAATATTTTACTTACTGGAATATTACAGGCTTTACAAGCTTCATAACATTTGGCAAGACATTTATGGTTGCATTTTAGTTTACGTTCACATGGAAGATTACATTTTATCTCATTATCACTCAGTCCACAAGGAACATTATTTTTCTCGTGCCCACAAGATAAAACTTTTTTAACTCTTACAGCACATGTTGCACAATCTTCATAGCATAATTTTTGACATTGATGATATAAAGTACATTGCTTATTGACATTTTCACAAGGTTTTAAACACTTGTACTATAAACACATGCAAAAATGATAGTTACTTTAAGGAAATGTTAAAAAAAATCATGAGCTCAAAAAATTACTGTTTCATGATCAGGATCATTATTTTTGTGACAATTAAGTACACAAGAATGGCCACAATCCAAGCGGTCATAACACATAAAAGTACAATTAGGTTTTTTTTCATGACATTTTTTCTTTATTTCATGACCACATTTTTCTAATATGACTTCCACCTATAAATATACAAATTTCTAAAATAGACCACAGGTATATAAAATTAATCATTTGAATTCTCACCATTTCTTCACATGGAAAAGTATTTTCATCAACAAAGCATGGTAAATTTGTTTGGTGATCACAAGGTAAGGTTTTCATCATGGGTACCATGCATTTTCCACATTCCTCAAAACATTTTTTCATACATGGGTGATTATAATCACAAGATCTATAATATTTGAGTATTATATATTAATATATGTATTAATTATTTATTTATTTATTATTTATTATGTATTAATATATTATATGTAGACCCCAAGAAAATAGTAAATAACAATTTGAATTAATAATTATCAATTTTATTACTTGTTACAAGCCTCTCTACATTTAATTTCCTCATGATCGCGATCATATGAATGACATATACTTGTACAGTAGTGACCACATAATAATAATGATTTGCATAACATGGTACAACCGCCCTCCATAATTATATTGAAATCTTCACTTTTCGAAACTTTTGTTAAAATTCCAGAATGTATTGCACATTGCAATGTTAATTCATCGCCTTGTATGAAATAAACACATATTAAGTAATCACAAAGATCTTAACTCAAATAATTAGTGAAATTAATTTACCATATGAATCCTGATTATCTAATGAGGTTTTTATTTGTTTCCATAAGTTACCAGAATTGTACAGATTATCCATATTACCCATAATATAAAGACCATATTTTGCCCGGGACAATGCAACACATATTCTGTTTTCAGTTTTCAAAAATCCAACATTACCCTTCTCATTACTTCTAACTAAAGACAGTAGAATTATGTCACTTTCTTCTCCTTGATAATTATCAACTACACAAATTTTCATGCCTTCTAATAATGGATGCTTTTTTCGTAACTATGAGTAAATAAAGTAGATTACAAATAACAGTCTCAAATATAACTATAGTTTTAATAAACCATAAATTATACACTTTATTTTTTAACATATTTATTTTACAACAAAAATAAAACAATGAAATCGGTCTTTAATGGTTTTTTTTTTTTAAAATAAACACTTCTATGAATTAACAATTATTCAACAATTAAAAATAAATAAAGTTACTTACAGAGCGAAGAAGAAATAATTGGCCACTGTATGTTGTTAAAATGGTCACTTGGTCAGTTTTGTATCCTTGCAAAACTAAATGTCTAGCAAACATAGTTAAAAATGTAGCTTCATGATCATTGCTCTTGCTTGAAATTTCCTCAACCTAAGTAGCTCAATCAAATTATTATAATTAGATAAATGCAAAATACAAATGTCATTTCTACTTACTTCTTTTTCAAACACATTATGATTCAAGAAAAATAAATCCTTGGTCATACCACGTATATGATCTCTATTATAAACAGATACATGATTTTTAAGTTCAAGGTAAATTGTTGGAGTTATAAGCGACGATATCTCAGGACGCATTCTATGCTGTTCCCCTAATGTGTAGCAAGGAACATCATTATTCACCATACGTTCGAATAATGAAATATCAAAATTAAAGTCTTTTGCCAATTTGTAGACTGCATTACTAGGCCGAAGCTGTTTATGATCACCTTTAATATACGAAAAATAAAACTGTTAACAATTTTGAATAAAATTTACCAAAAATGAAAACAACATGCCTATCAATATTAAATGTTGACAGTGACTTGTTAAAGATGCAACTATATGGGCTTCCAAAACTTCGGCAGCTTCTTCAACAACCACTAGAAATCATAAAACAAATGTTATGAATACTTAGAAAAAAATTTAAATTACAATTTAAATTCATACCAATAGGTGATTCTAGACCTTCAAGCATTACTCTATGTTTAGCAGCACCAGTAATAGTTAATGCTATTATATGCATATTACTTAAAATTTCAATATTTTCCAATTCTCTAAGTTCTTCATATTGTTTATGAGTAACAGAATACATTTTTTCATACTCTAAAATTTTTGGAACAAACATTTCTTTTGTAGTCTTAACCCAGGTAAAATATAAAGCCCATCTTTGTCTCATATTTAATGAATTTAAATCTCTAATAGGTTTCGGTAGGTAAATATCAACATCTACTATATTTAGCATGTCTTGAAAATAATCATGTATATTTTCCATGACACTAAAATTGAATTTTGCTTCTTCAAAGTCATTATATATATTCACGTCTTTGTTTAACTCTTTCTCTAAACATATACTTTCAGAAAGTAGGTCCTTGCAAGCATTTTTTATATCATCTAAAGTTAAACTGTAAATAACAATATCTTTGTGATTAAATTCAAAATCTGGATCATCTAACTCATATTGTAAGTTTCTATCTTCATCTTCTTCAAATTCCTGTCTTATTTCTAAAAATTTTTCCGAGTTAAACACTTTATTTATCAACTCATTATCAACGGTGTTAATAAATAAAACTGGGTCAATATTGAAGTAATTTAAATCTTGAAATAACCATGAAAGAAGATTCAAAGTAGTTTTGAAAAAAAAATGATATTTCTTAGGCATACCATTTTTAAGCAAGGATAACTCTAAAATACCTGCATTATATGAAACAATTTCCTTACATTTTCTATAATAATTTATTTCTCTCATTAGATATTTAACTTTATCATTAATATTTTTTAGGCCCCTGTTGATGGTCACTGATCTTCTGAACATACGAGTTATATTCCTTAAACTATAGTTCTCAATTATTTCTGATTTTGATTGACCACCAATTCTAACTACTTTGTTAGTAAACTTTAGTATACCTTCTATAAATTGATCTAAAGCATGATTAGTGTAACACACAACCAAAATTGGTTTAGTGAGGGGTGGTTTTTTAATATATACGCCTAAAATTGATTTTTCACAATTAGCGTACAAATTATCTATTATTGTTTTCATAATTTTTAGTCCAATAAAAGTTTTACCGGTACCAGGTGGACCCTGAATAACTGTAAATTCATGGGTCAATGCTGCTTTAAAAGCTCTGTATTGCATTTCATCAAGTCCTAGCATCTCTTTTGTAGGCCATTGATCATTAAATAATATAGGAAATTTTTCTAAATCATCAATTATATAATTTTGATATGGTACTGTGTCAATATAATTTGGATGATCTATATCATTAGAAGCCGATATGATATATTTTTCCATAGGGAAATTATGACTGTTAATTTTTTTTAAAACCTCCATCGAACATTTATAAGGTTCAAAAAATACTTCACTTTCTACCATGGTAAGAGAGCTTTTATAAATAGGTTTTGCATCTTCTAATAACTCTACCGTTAACTTTCCTTGTTTTAAAAGTTCAATTTTACGATTTAAAACCACACCCAAGAAAAAGGATTGGAACTCATTTTCAGTAAATAACAATAAAGAACCATACATAAATCGTCGAGCCATCTCCCAATTGATTCTCAGTTTATTATTTTTGTTAAAGTTTATTACGTAACCATTTTTATCATGAACAAATTCACCTGTATTTTCAAATTCAACATTATGATATACGCGTATATTATTTATTCTTTTTCGACTTTGTTGTTGACCGTTCATAATTTCTTTATATGATTTAATACCTTCTCGTAAGGGAGCAATAAAATCTTCCCGTAAAAGACGAAATTGTACATCCAAATAATGTTCGATATTCTGATAGGCTCCTTTCAAAATATTTGGACGTAAAAATTGTTCACCAAACTCAAGGTCAACATCAGTTGGATATACAGTTAACGTTCTAAAATTGTCAGGTGGATCATACAATTGTGCAATATTATCAAAAACCATTTTTTCTTTCGATTTTAATTCGTCTGTAAGTTTGATATCATTCATTTTTTCTAGCAGTTCCTTCATATCAACTAGAGTATTTTCATGTATCTCAATATGCTTACAGTAACTTTTTATACCATTTAATGCAATTATAGCACTCGTAACTATTTCTTCTAATTTCTCAACAGCAGTCCTTGGAAATAAAGTGGTAATAGATTGAAATACTATCAAACAATCAGAATAAAATAAATTCATATTTTTACTCCTATTCAATTTTTTTTCTGCGGGCGTACTTAATATATAAGTTTTCAGATGGCTAAAAAATGTATTGCAAGTCATTTCTGTTAGTAATTGTGTTTTACTTTGAATGAATTCAGTGGAACACATTTTAGCAGAAACTTTCATAAGCAAAAATATCCAGTCAGGATCTTTATTTTGTTTGAAAAGATCCATGAAACCATTAGTTCTGTTACACATCACAAATGCTATCTCAGAAGCGTCTTTATGACATAGTTCTTCAAGGCGTTTGTATCCGAAACCAAACTTTTGAATTTCTTTTTGTTTGCCCTCACTAATATCATAATAATTTGAGCCTTTTTTTATTTTATTTTGATAATTTTCCCATTTTCTTTCTTCATTCTGTCCTCGGTTTATATTAGAAAAACTACTAAAATGTGACTGATCAGATTGATGGGTATGTTGTTTAAAATCAAATGGCTTATTATCAAATTGGTCATTTTTTAATCTACTAAATCCAGACCATTGATTGTGGTACGGGTAATTTGGTTTTTCGTGTCTATGGTTCTTCTCATTTCTCCACTCCATTATTAGCAATTGTAATCTGTCACAATGAAGATAGTATAAATTAAAATTAAAATTTTATAATATAATTAAAATTTATCAAAAAAAAATAATAAACGCATTCTTTCTTCGCCAAAAGCCAATGAAAACGATTCAAAAAAAATAAACCAATGTTCGTAACTGTAAATAGATACAGCCCATTATCCACCAACGATAACTTCGATAACGACAGCACGCCCTTGCCACCTTTAAATAACTCTGAAAACATCGAAGATATACAAACTCCTAAAATCAAGCTACCACCTCCGATATTCGTCCGAGAAGTGCTTGACTTTGCAGGTTTCCGCAACTTATTAATTGACACAATAGGCCCGGAAAACTTTATATTTAAATCATCCACCAATGCCTTAAAAATCCAAACAGCTAACCCTGACTCATACCAAAGCACAATCCACCTCTTAAAAGAAAAAGAAGCCCAATACCACACATACCAACCACACGAAGAAAAAGCGTTTCGTATAGTTATCCGCAACCTACATCCTTCAACCCCTAAGGTCGATATTGGAACTGCCGTAGAAGACATGGGTTTTTCAGTTCGTCAAGTTGCCAATGTCCTTCAAAAAATTACAAAAATTAAATTACCCATATTCTTTGTTGACCTAGAACCGGCTGTAATCAACAAAGATATATTTCTCATAACTTCCTTGTTACACACCAAAGTAAAAATTGAAGAGCCTCATAAACGCAAAGACATAATACAATGCATAAACTGCCAGGATTACGGCCATTCTAAAAAGTACTGCTCATATTCTCCAAGATGTGTTCGTTGCGGCGATAACCATCCCTCTACTTCATGCAGTAAAACCACCACCACGCCCGCCAAATGTGCCCTCTGTAAGAGCGACCATCCAGCCAACTACAAAGGTTGTCAAATATACAAAGACCTTCAACGTCTCCGGAAACCCGCCTCAAATAATCACAGTAACTTTTCAAACAATAATAATTTTGTAAATCATATAAATAATTCTAAAAATATTAACTGTGAAGCCACCCAACAGCCAACTTCCAACGCCTATACACCTCCTAAGCTTTCTCAATCATACGCGCAAGCTACTTACACTAATAACCCTGATCAAACTCCAAATAATCAAATTAATGATAACACACTTCTAAACTTTCTAAATGAATTTAAAGCTTTAATTAATCCCTTACTTTCTCTCCTCACTACAGGTCTCGATCGTCTTCTTGCACAAAATGTCAAATAACTCAAATAATACATTCACTTCACAATCATTGGTCATTCTCATGTGGAACGCTAATGGCTTAAATAATCACAGGAACGAACTTATCATGACACTTAATGAAAAAAGAATAGATTTAGCACTCATTTCGGAAACTCATTTCACAACTAACACCAAATTTTCAGTACCAGGTTACAACATAATCAATTCATGCCACCCGGACAACACCTCACACGCTGGTGCCGCGATTCTCATTAAATCCTCACTACTATTTACCCCCTGTCCGAATATACAGGAGAATTTTTTACAAGCTGCCATTTTGTCTATAAAACTAAACCACATCCCAATTACTATTGCAGCAACTTACTGTCCACCAAAACACAAAATTACGTCACTTCAGTACGAACTTTTTTTTAATTCTCTAGGTCATTATTTTATAGTAGGTGGTGACCTTAATGCCAAAAATCAATCCTGGGGCTGCCACTCTTCTAACCCTAAAGGACGCACTTTACTCCAAATAGTCAACCAAAAAAATTACTCCATATTAGACCCTCCAGACCCAACCTACTGGCCAACGTCTATAAGTAAACGCCCAGATATTTTAGATATATTTGTAGTTAATATCCCCACTAACTTACATAATGACATAAATAATTTCTTAGAACTTTGCTCAGACCATACGTCAGTCCTTCTATCCTTGGATGCTCAGCCCCTATTCCGGCCCCGTCAAGCTTGCCTTACGGATGGTATCACAGACTGGGAGAAATTCCGTGAGATCATTGACCAAAAAATCAACCTAAAAACCCGACTTAAGTGTCCAGATGAACTAGAAAACGCTGTTCAACAATTTACGAATGTGATCCAAACAGCTGCTTGGAGCACTACTTCTAAAAAACCATTGAAAACCCAAAACTTCTTTCCGATCCCAACTCAAGTCCGTGAGCTAATAGCCAAAAAACGACGGGCTAGATCCCTCTGGCAACGCACCCGTCTACCTTCTGACAAACAATCATTCAACAATCTTGCCTCTTCGCTTAAACGAATCTTAAAACAACTAAGAAACGACAATTTCAGCTCTTGGGTCTCTTCGCTTACAACGAAAAACGGTTCTCTCTGGAGAGCTACTCGTAATTGTTTGAAACAAAAACCCACAAATTCTCCAATAAAAAGAATAGATAACACTTGGTGCAAAACCGATGCTGAAAAATCCGAATGTTTTCGCTCTCATTTCCTTAAAGTCTTCCAACCCCACCATGACATTGTCAATAATGTATTTGAAGAGAATATCGTGAACTCTCTTACCACCCCATTTCCACTTTACCTTGCACCTAAATCTGTCTCGCCGGGTGAAGTTCATCATCACTTAAAACTATTTCGCCTCAAAAAATCCCCTGGACTGGACTTGATAACGGCAGAAGTAGCTCAGCAGCTACCCAAGAAAGCACTCATACACCTCACACACATTTTAAACGCTATCATCAGACTATCCCATTTTCCCCTTCAATGGAAAACCTCAATCATCATACTAATCCTAAAACCCGGTAAACCTCCGGAGACTCCGTCCTCATATCGACCAATAAGTCTCCTGCCACTTTTCGGTAAACTCTGTGAAAAAATTATATTAAAACGAATCTCCCCTTTCTTAAATGTTTTACCAGTTATTCCACAAACCCAATTCGGGTTTCGTGAAGACCACTCTACCGTACACCAAATACACAGACTGACTGACTCTATATCTAATTCCTTGGAAAAAAAGAATATTGTTCAGCAGTCCTCATCGACATTGCTCAAGCTTTCGACAAGGTATGGCATCCTGGTCTCTTGTTCAAATTAAAAAAAATCCTACCTCTACCCTACTACTTATTTTATAAATCTTATCTTGAAGACCGTCATTTTTTCATCAAAATTGGATCGGAAATTTCAACCTTGGCCCAAATTTCTGCAGGGGTCCCTCAAGGAGCCGTCTCATCTCCCATACTTTATAACCTCTATTCAGCTGACCAACCGACAACCCCCCCACACCTCAGTTGCAGATTTTGCCGACGACAAAATTATTTACTCCTCGCACGAAGACCCAATAACTGCTGGCTCGAATCTACAGAACCATTTAGATCTCATGTCTTCCTGGTACGATAATTGGAAAATCAAAATTAATAACGAGAAATATACCCATCTAACATTTACCTTAAAACATGGAACTGTCCCACCTATAAATCTAAACAATCAAAATATTCCAAAATCCACTAGCGCTCGCTATTTAGGCTTGTTTCTGGACCAACGCTTAACCTGGGCAGAGCACATAAAAAAGAAAAAAATCCTTTTAAATTCTAGACGCAAGTCACTACAATTCCTACTTAATAAACACTCAAAACTTACTACAAAAACAAAATTAATTCTTTATAAAAGCTTACTAATGCCCATCTAGACATATGGGATCCAGTTATGGGGCGCAGCAAAAAACTCACACATCAAAAAAATACAAACTTTTCAATCCACGACCCTACGTATCATCACTAATGCCCCGTTCTACGTCTCAAATCACACCCTACATACCGATCTTAAAATAAACACCATAAATGAAACGGCAAAAATTCCATTCAAACGATATCACTCCCGACTGTTAATAAACTGTAATAAAAAATTACAGATTGTATGTATAATAAAAAAGTTAAAAAAAAAAAAAAATTTATTTAAGATTTTCTTTTTATAGTTGGTTATAATATCCAAAAATTATTTTATTTTAATTTGCTAAAATAATAATTGCTTATTATTTTTATGTCATTGTTTTAATTAAATTCTGCATTTAATCAATTTCCTATTAAGTTTTTGATTTCACACATTAAGTATATAAATAAAGAAGGTGACCCTAAAAAGTATAAGTTTGATTTATTTAATGTCAAATTATTAAGATACTTCGACAACTAAGAAAAGTAAATAAGCTACTCTAGCAATACCTATCACAATAATATACCAATTCAAAAAGTAAGACATGCAACTAGTTCAATTCGTTCATTGCGTTAACATAGAAAACAACGGATTTTACGAGCAAGTACGTTAAAATTTGAATAGTTATAACATTGATGGTAAAATGTCTTTATTTTATTTAATTATTTAGTCTTTGTTAACAAAATTAAATAAAATTATTTATTAGTTGAATAATACGATAATAAAGTTCAATCAAAATAACCAGATGGACACGGACTGAAACAAACACCTAGTGGATTTTTCACGTGACGGGAGGGTATCAAGTGCATTACGATACGACTTTAATATAAACTTTATTCTACAATAAAGGATAGTCACATTCCGACATTCAGCTAACTGTACCAAGTGTCAAGTTATCCTTATCACTTTACATTTATAAATTAAGTAAACATTAACGAAAAAATAATTGCTAAGGTAAATTCGGTCAAATATTTAGGTGTTCACCTCGATAAAAGGCTAACCTGGGCAACACACATAAAAATTAAAAGAAAATCCTTAAATATCAAATTACATAAACTTAGACCTCTTCTCAGTTCCAATATCTCACTCTCCAATAAATTGCTAATCTACAAACAAATTATTCGTCCGGCTATGACTTATGGCATCCAACTTTGGGGCTCAGCCAAAAATTCTAACGTCAATAAATTTCAAGCGTTTCAATCAATCAACCTTAGGCTAATAAGTAATAACCAAAGCTCCGTGTTATGTTAGTAATCTTTCCTTACATAATGACCTAAAAATATGCACCATTCCTACTCTCGCCCGTATATATTATTCGAATTTCCACGCGCACTCACCCACGCGCTCCTCTAATTTCTAATCTTTCCTCTGCCACCATTCCCAACAATCCTCTTCGACGCCTTAAACGAAACTGGTCGCGAGATTTACTTTTATAATCAGCACAAAAAATAATAAAAATAACTTACTAATCAAAAACTAAAATCAAAATGTATATGAAGTAGAGTCATTGGATGCCCCCTTCTATCACGCCCACATGCCTTGTAAATAATGTTTTATAAAATGTACTTATTGTATCAAATGCATACAGATTGTAAATATATTGTTGTTTTAAAAAAAAAAAAAAAATTAAGTTAACATAAAATAAGTCAACAAGCCGGTTACCTTCTAATGAGCAGGGTTCGGGACTTGAGCACTAAAAAATATTAAAATATGTGCTTATATATATATACCTCGATAAACTTCAAAATATGCACTAAAAATTTAAAAGAAAGCACTTAAGAATAAATATAAAAAATTATTTATTAAATATAAAAAGCATTTTGTTATGGAAATTTTAATATTATAAATTTATTATTTATATTTTATATAGTTTCACTTTCTGAAAAATCGTTTAGAAATTTGTTTTTGAATGTTCTGAAAAAATAGGTAAATACTTACTAAAAGTTAGATGTTGTTATTAAAACTAATTATGTTAAACTCAAATAAACTATTGCAGTATGCCGACTACCAATGCAATTTATTGATCATACGATAGATTAATTATTTTCTTAATCTATGATAATTTATTTCTATCGAGTACCGAGCGATAGCGAAAGTAATAAGATCTTTCAATTAACTAACCCAGATCACGACATAGTTTTCATTTTTGTTTTTACTGAGTATTTATAAATCACGTTAATGTGTAATATTTTTGTGAATTACTACACAGATAGGTGTGATAAAGTTACACAAATAGTATTACTATTTACTATGCTCAAAACACATTTTTGTAATTAATCATTCAACATTGTAACTACTCGCAATACTAAAACTTCCTACTATTATCTATAAATTGTTAAAAATCGATGATTATGCAAACAAATGTAAAATATGCAAAAACCTCAATATGCGAAACCATACAAAATAAAATTTTGTATTTGAACACTCCGTACTATAAAACATATAATATCATACCACTCTAATAGGTATGTTTTGCTGCATCTACAGAGTATATGCAAATGCTATAGCTACCCTGCTAATGAGTAATGTGTTAGTTGGCCAATAACTATGGTAGTTGTAGTCAACATCAGTCTTTTAGAATTAAATAATATACATATAAGTATATAACTATAAGTATTGGTATCCTAAATTATTCGGTTGAGCCCATCACTACTATTATAATATTTCATTTATATTATCACACAAGAATCATAGCAGCACGCGGCTACGCGGGGAGATATTAATACCATTGATTATAGAATAAATGTATTAAATTATATTTTATTCTAGAATCAATGGTAATACCTACAGGGCTACATCAGATTTTGTCTTAACGTGCGGTGCGCCGGTGCCCTAGATGCTAATATAGCATAGAACAACAGTCAATGAGTAGGGCACAATATGTATAACTCATTAGTCATGTCATGAGTCATGAGTCATGACTCATGACTCATGAGTAAGGCTGTGAATTTAATGCTCTTAAAAACTGTTAAATATGCATGCATATATGCACTAAAATGCTAATTTTGTTCCCTAACTTCGCGATATTATTTAAAAAAATGACGTATGAAGTATGAAGTATGAAATACGAGCTGTCCCAACACGGCGTTGCCCGCGTATAATTATAAATTTATTAAGCTATTTATTATGCTTTAAAAAAATTAGAAGATTGTTCAAGTATAGACACATCACATACAGCTTTTCAGCTTCCATTTTCCAAATTCCATTCATAATTCAGTGTTTATCAAAGCTTTACATGTGATTGAAAAGTTTTTTTCTTTAACTTTACCACTATCTATAGCACTACAAAAAGTTAATATTGATTTGTCATATTGTTATGAGCGAGGAACAGACGCATGTCGAATATTTAAAGAAATTCGAGAAAATGCCATTGTTGAGTTTAAACAAATATTTTTTTAATTCCGAAGAATCTATGTTAGAATTAGAAGGAGTTATTGAAGTACCAAGAACTGTAGGTCGACAAACAGCACATTTTACGCGGTTTGTTATTCGTGTACCGCACGAAAATAACAAACCAAACTCAATCGGTGTTGCAATCGCGGGTCACCGATTACCTGCGACTGGTTTTATTACCACCAGTTATATATTAATAGTTGATTATAATTGTGGAATTGTGAATTCCACGTACTATTAGCACAATCAATACACCGATAAACAGCGATTAACAATCGGGAAAAAAATACATATATATATAGCTAAATGTAAATTTTAATGTAAATATCAAGTCACTAGGTGCCTCTAATGTGAGACTTCCTACAATGCCATTATTATATTCACTCCCAACTTTATTTACCCTCCAAAAACTATTACTTATTGTACATATGTATAGATTGTAATATTTAAAATAAAGTCAAATTTTTTCTAAAAAAAAAATATATATAGCTATATAAAATGTATACAAACTTTAAAAAACCCCCTTTTACCCCCTTAGAGTTCGAATTTTGAAAAATCCTTACTTAGTGCGCCCCTACATTGCTCAAGGAACCTCTGTACAAAATTGCAAGTCTCTAGACCCAGCGGTTTGCTCTGGGCGTTGATGAGTGAATAGGGGCGGTCTCCTATACATATGTATTGTAATATACCCAGTATATTACTATTATTCTTAGAAGTAACATTATTCTTAGAAATAATATTAATACTCGTTTAGAATATTTTATTATATTAAAGTAAAACATAACCATATAAGTATAAATTCAAAACTATAAAATGAAAGGTAAACTTGGTCATTATGTGGATTTCTAAAATACGCAAAGGAACACATGGTTGTAATAAAATGAATTATGCATATTGCATATGCACATCAAGCCGAGGCCAACAAAACGACTTCGCAATACGTACACTTGCCGAAACAAACAGCGAAGGACGGGCGGCAACCCGGATGCAACCATGTATAAAAGAGGACCGAATGGACACCTAGAGTCAGACGTATCCAGCCATCCAGTACAGAAGCTCTGCCTGATATCATCGTTTAGAAGTTTAACTTATGTTCTTATGTTGTTTGATTTAATTACAAGTGTTAATAAACGTTATATAGTACAACTTCGCGTTAACTTATTCTTGGAGTAGTTAACGTATTAACATTTGAATATTGTTACTGCTGGCTTCAAACCCGGCACGCAACAGTATATAGAAGATAGATGAAGAACTGAACACGCGCAATAAATCAAACAACGAAATCCACACAAATAAGAAATAATACTCGCGTCTCGCACACACGCAAACGCACGTTGGTCAATGGATCACACCAAACTAAAAGCGTATTATTAATATATTTACGATTGTCTAATGATTTTTGTCATCCGTTATGTACGAGTTGATATCAGTAAATTAATTTAATCTCGACTTCAATAACACAATAGTCAATAATACACGTTAAATACCCGAGTAAAGATCGAATAGTTTCCATGAAACTATACAAGTCATAGTTTATACAAATACATTTAATATTTTAATGTTAATTTAGAACAGATTGACCGAAAAAATGAAAATATTACGAAAAAAGCATTTATACAAAAAAATCATTAAAACATGCATTTATATGCCCTAACCCATGAAATATGCAAAAACATGCAAATGCATTAAATTCACAGCCCTGGTCATGAGTCATTAGTGACTCATTACTCATCCATACAGTATACAAGGTTCAACAACACAAAACCCATTCGTTCTTTCGTCGTCAGATTTTAGAAAATTATATACGAATTCTTATAAATTATTAATGTTATGTTTGGGAAATAGGTATTCTAACATCAGATATGTTAAAAGTAAATTTTTTCTAAAGGGGGCCACACACGTTCAGTTAAAACTGTGCGATCCCACTGAACAGTTTTATCTATACGATAAATCGTTTTATTGGCTAAAACACACAACATCAGGATCAGTTAAAACTGAGCGATTTGACTGTACAGTTGGAATAAATCGTTATTATAAAGTATTCCACCATCTAATTCTCATGTAGAGAGGGTTTTTTCGATGATGAAACTAAATTGGACAGATGTTAGAAATCGTTGTTCAGTGGACTTAATAAAAAACGAATTAATGATAACACTAAATATATTGCCTTCCACAAACAGTTCCTGTACTGATTTCGTGAACTTAGTGAAAGATGATACAGCTTTTTTGAATGCCGTGAAGAGCCAGAAAAAATACAATTGGAAAAATGAATAATTTTACAATGTATAATACTTTTTTTTTTATTAAAAATTCCATCTAAAATATTATATTATTATTATTTTATTAAACATTATGTTTGTTATACAATTTATAATAATAAAGTATTTACATATAGAAAGCAAATATATCCGTATTATGTACTTATATCTTATATTATAATATGTTATGCCAGAAATGATTGCCTTTATAATATATTAAAACCTAAAAAAAATGTTCTCATATTGGAAAAAAGTCCCGATTTTTTTAACTGGATAGTTGGCAACCCTGAGTGGCCCCCTTAACAGAAGTAGCAATATCAGTAGAGTAATTCCGTTGGATGATTAGAATTTAGAATTCCAAGTGCGAGACCAAAACTCAAGAACGCATGCCGATAACATGGTGTTTTTTATTAAAATTGTTATCGAATTTATTGGCACCATAACGATTAACGGGGAGTCGGAAACTTACGACGTTAGGCCAGTGGCGTAACTAAGGGCCCGCAGACCCCACGTTGCGGGGTAGCCCAAGGTAATTTTGGGCCTTTTCTTCTTTGTCGCAAGTAAATTTAATTCCCGCGAAAAAAAAAAGAAATTAATAATTGCTTTTTTCAAATAAAATTAGTGTTAATCTGAAATAATTAAATATTTAAATAATAGTCTATTTCGGGGGAAAATCAAAAATTAAATTTCTTATCAGCACGATTAAATACACTCGACTCGAAAAGTAGTACGATTGACAAATATTCGTTAAATAAGTGATTTACATATGTACCTATATCAGATTAATGTTTTTAAACTAATATACCTAAACAATATTTTAGAGGCCCATTTTTATTTTTGCGGGGGGGGTCCAAATTTTTGTGTTACGCCACTGCGTTAGGCCACCAAGCGTTCATGCAATTCATGACATTTTTTCGAGTTCGACTTTAGAGTTGCACTCCAACAAAATTACAAAACAACTGGTTTTATAATTTAACAGAAATGGACATTATTCAGACAAAGGAGAAATAAAATAAAAACAGTGAGAATTAATCTTAACACGTATTAATTTAAGCAAGTTTTTAACTCGAAACTCGATTATTCATCATCCATTATATTTTATAATCCTCAACTCAATACTTCGTGATATATTACATGCTTTTAAGTTATGAAGTTATAAACCATAAGTTATGACGGGGGCTAACAATTAATACCCTAAGAACATAGTAAATATGTATACAGTTATACTCTTAAAATTACCAAAACATTCTCTGAAAAAAAAAATTCTAATATTTTAATTTTAATTAAATGGCTTTTTATGTTTTATATATTAAACTGCAAATTATTTAAATGATTGATAATAAAAAAGGTGTGTTATTTCTGTATTTGAATTTCCCTTTGCCTGAAAGTCAAACAAAAATATTTGATAGTTTAAGATATAAAAACTAAATGACACATTTTAATGATAGACATTTTAACTCTTTGTTATTAATAGCGTGAAAAAGAGCGTTCGACATCAACGGTCAACGGATGTAATAGTTGCTTATTTATTCTGTTATTTATTATGCAACAAATCTTAGCCAGTCAAATCTCCTGGGATAATTTCTAATATGGATATGTCAACGAATAATGATTTTGAAATATTTATAAAAATATGAAATATATAATTTTTTTTAAAAACGTATTCGCATTTTTTGTTTATCTCAATGCCATTTGTACTACTAACTTCATACCTATGCCTATTTTTCTTTTCGTCGAATTGAAAATGTCTTAAATATCTACAAAATCCTAAATATGCTTTAAAATAGAACAAAATCCTAAAACATGGTCTAAATGCATAAAAATGTCAGCCCTAATTATATAAGTGAGATATATTTGTTTTCAACTTTTCATAATAATTTTTACGTAACATAATATACTATAAAATAATAATTGTACTACTGTAATGATCCTCATTGATAATAGAAAAGAACTGGGTGTTGCCTGGGTTGTTGTTGTAAACTCGTAGTACAAAAGGCAACACGAATAATAATACCGTTAAGGGGGCTGCAGCACTACATTTTTTCCATACATTTAGACCAATAAGCGAAAGAAAATTAAACATGCTTCCAGTAGCTCGATTTCAATTTTGAAAACGGAATTCGATTTGCTTTCCTCTTTTCTAAGTTTACTCGGAAGTGGATTTTTATACATTTAATTTCGTCCCTATCTACAACTAAGTTAAGTATAAGTTTATTTTGAGAAAAATGTAAACTTATTATGCATTATATTATACTAACTAAAAATAAAATCATAAATCTACTTCCGAGCAAACCTAGAAAATAGACTAACGAATATAATCATCTTTTCAAAATCAATATAAGTCGATCAAAACAAGCTGAATTTTCATTTCTCTTTTGGTACTGTTTGCATAAAATTGCTGTCCTAGAGCAGGAGCAAAAGTATTTACTTCGTGTTCATTGACTTGTGCATGCGCGTATGGGCGTTAGAACATTTCTAAGAATCTTAGTAGCCATAGCCACAGTAGTACCCTCATTCCGAACGATTATAAATCAATTAGAGCTAATGACTACGGAAATGAAATAATAATACTACAAAACAAAACTATTTACTATACACCAAATGCCGCCACGGCGCCACATTAAAAAAATATTACTTTTTGGTTGATTCCAACTATAGGTACTAACTAGTAACCACATTTGGTATTCTATAGCCGCCAAGTGCCAAGTGGTTATCGATTCCAGTAATATCGAGATTTATTTAATTTATTTATGTTCAAATGAGTGAGTGCAGGTGTAAAAAGTTTTGATCAAAGTTGTCTACGCGGCGGAAAAAACCTCACAATATAAAAAAATGAAAAAAATCGGTTATCAATGAGATCCCTTCACATGACGTTATTAAACATACATAAATAGATCAACTAAAAATTTATCTGCCGGACCCGATGAAGAATATGGAAATGTAATGAATGATCACGACCCATTGTTGAATTTATCGAATACAGAGTACTCTCAATTAGAAACCACTTTTTTAAATATAATATATTGGAATATCTGTTAAAAGAATTAATAAAAGACAAATTCAAATAAAATATTGGTTAACACAAATTGTTGGGTCTTGTTTAATTCTAAAATTCTATTTATATCTATTGTCTCAATATTTATTATATAGTTTGTTTTTATTTATGATATAACTTTAGTTATAGTACCTACTATATTATATTTTTTTTTTTTATTAAATTTAAGTCCGCGGCAGCTATGGCCATTGGACTGATATGGGTTGCATATTATATATATATTATATTATATATATTATTGAATCGTGAAAACGAATGATACCATACGAGGTCGTGCAAATTAATATAATCTATACTTATAAAATCCAAATACCACTCACTCACTGATCACTGTATCTCAAAAACTACTCAACGTACGGACTTGAAATTTGGAATAGGGGTTCTTCTCATATTTTCACCGTGCAATAAGAAAGGATTTTCAAAAATGTTGCGTTTTAGTGGAGTAATTAACAATTATAATTATTCACCGCCAATACGTATTGTGCGGCACGGCGGCCCGCGGGTTTCCAGCTACCTGCAACCTATCCTTTTTGTTCGTCGTCTAGAATAACTGTTATTGTTCCCAGAAGTTTATCGATAAAAATAATCTCATGCATCGCCCGTACACCTATTTTATTTATAATGAACGATAAAATACACAATAACATAAACCAATACACATACAAATTCTATTTATTAGTTATTATCTCTCCATTGCCTTGCCACGGTGCCTATACATTAAGCACGTTCATTTCATTTGCACTCCGCACTACCAGCAGTTCGGACGTGCGTTACATATTATAAAATATTTACGGTGCCCGTAAACACATGGAGCTCATCGACGTTCGCGGTGTCATGGTACCTCACCGTGCTCTGCACGTGGAGGGAGACGGTTCATGTTTCTTTTATTCACTTTCGTATCACATGTATGGCACCGTCTCTCATGCGCCTCATTTACGGGCAAGTGTCGTACAATACGTTTGTAACAATTGGCAACGGTTTGAACTGTACAGCATGATGCCGTGTGGTAATATTTACAGAAATATTAACGAATATCATGCTCACATGTCCCTTCCTACCACTTATGCCACCCCTTGTGAAATTCACGCTGCTTCTGAAATATACCCGTACCATTAGTGATATACACAGATGGCGATGTTATTTTACAGCCGGACGAGTACTTGGAAGAAAAGTTAATATTTCGTACTGGTCCTATGATGAACGCACATTTTGAACCACTTATTCCTCTATATGCCCCTACTCCTCCTTCAAATGTACTTACCGTCTGTACTTCATTTGTCTCAGGCAGTACTGCCAAACCACATGCAAAATCTGAATGCCAACAGTTGTCATCAGACAGTAATTAATGAAAAAAGTAGAAAAAGAAAATGCCGCCCAAGGGTAAATGACAGAGTTAAGACACAAAAACATAGAGAAGCCGTGAAAAAGTATACACATAAAAATCCTGAAGTTAATAGGAAGGCTGTTAAAAGATATAACAACGCAAATCCTGATATAAATAGAGCTTCTGTTTCTAAGTATTCAAAAAACAATCCTATGATTAATCGGGATGCTGTACAAATGTACAATAAAAAAAGACCGACGATTCCATGGAAATCAAAGTGTTTATCAGGTTTTAAATACAGCTGCACAATAGACTACTGTAATGACAAAGTTGTTTCTATAGGACAGCCAACAGAATGCAAGTGGTGTCATGCAAAGAAATGGAAGGAAGAAAGCCCCGGTATTTGTTGTAGTAATGGTAAAGTTGATCTTCCTCCAACTGAAACACTTCCTGATCCACTACACAGCCTACTTTTAAATAATCATCCTGAATCTCAACATTTTTTAACGAACATTAGAAAATACAACGGCTGTTTCCAGATGACGTCGTTTGGGGCTAAAACAGTAAATGTAGGTGGCAATGTAGGTGGCTTTATGCCAACCTTCAAAATTCAAGGCCAAGTTTACCATAAAATAGGAAGTGTTTTACCTTCGCATGCAAACGAACCATCATTTTTACAAATATATTTTGTTGGTAACGATGAAAAAGAAACGGAACTTCGGTCTAATCTTTTTCCTGCCGTAAAGCCTTGGTTGGTTGGCCAACTTCAAAAAATGCTGCACAACCACAACCAGTACGTACGAGATTTTAAAACAGCTATTGAATGTGTTCCTAAAGGACAGGAATTTAAAGTTGTGATTCATGCCGATAGAAAACCTGTAAATCAACACAGGGGTCGGTATAATGCACCGTCAACAAACGAGGTTGCTTTAGTTATTGTGGGACAGGATTTTGAAAAAAGAGATATAATTCTTCAAAGTAGAGACACCAAGTTAGTGAGAATAAATGAAACCCATCGTGCTTACGACGCTCTTCAGTACCCTCTTATGTTCTGTCGTGGTGAAGATGGGTATTCCATCAAAATACCTCAGCGTGACCCAAGTTCTAAGATATCTCTTAAAAAAACAGTTTCTGCTTCCGAATTTTACTCTTATCGAATTATGGAAAGACAAGGGCAAAATAACTACATGTTACTATACCGTAATCTTCTCAATCAGTTTTTGGTTGATATGTACGCTAAGATAGAAACAGAAAGGCTTAATTTCATTAGACACAACCAAAGTAAACTGAGAGCTGAAAATTATGTGCATCTCAAAGACGCAATGTGTAAAGGAGATGGACAAGTTTCAGATATTGGCAAGATAGTTGTGTTACCTTCCAGTTTCACAGGAGGACCCCGTTATATGCACGAGAGGACTCAGGACGCCATGACATACGTTCGCCACTATGGCCGTCCTGATTTGTTCATTACGTTCACATGTAATACTAAGTGGATTGAAATTGAATCTTCCTTACACGATGGACAAAAGCCTCAAGATAGGCATGACATAATAGCTAGGGTTTTTCACTTGAAAGTTAAAAAAATCATTCATCTTCTAACTAAAGGTTCTATTTTCGGTTCCTGTAGGTGTTACATGTTCACAGTAGAATGGCAGAAACGGGGTCTGCCACATGTGCATATACTTTTATGGCTACATGATAGAATTATGCCTTCTAACATTGACAGTGTTATAAGCGCAGAAATTCCTGATCCCGAACTTGACCCTCTCCTTTATGACATCGTAAAATCTACTATGATTCACGGGCCATGTGGACATTTGAATAGAAACTCACCATGCATGCTCAATGGTTCATGTAGCAAGAGATATCCACGTCCATTTTCCAAGGATACGCACACTGCAGATGACGGATATCCCCAGTATCGAAGGCGGGCTCCATCTGATTGCGGTTTTTCGCTTGAAATTAATGGAGTAAAAATTGATAACCAATGGGTGGTGCCGTTTAATCCTGTTTTGTCCCGTATATTTATGGCTCATATTAACGTTGAACTGTGCAACTCTGTGAAGTCCATAAAGTACATATGCAAGTACGTAAATAAAGGAAGTGACCAAGCAGCGTTTTGTTTAGAAAACGAGCAGGATGAAATATCCAAGTATGAAGCAGGGCGCTATATTAGCAGTTCTGAAGCTGCTTGGAGAATCTTACGTATCCCCATCCATGAGAGATTCCCTCCTGTTATGCATCTTTCTGTTCATCTCGAGAATGGTCAAAGAATTTACTTCACAACTGATAATGCCTCAGAAAAAGTTCAGAACCCTAATAGTACTACACTTTTAGGATTCTTTGAGCTATGTAAAAATGATCCTTTTGCAAGAACGCTTTTGTATAGTGAAGTTCCAGCTTATTTTATATTGGAAAAATAACAAGTTTAGCCGAAGAAAGCAAGGAAAGGGTGTCTCAGGTCATCCAGGAGTCAAACAAGATCATGTGATTGGTAGAGTCTATACTGTACACCCTAACAATGCCGAATGCTATTACTTGCGACTATTACTTCATGAAGTACGTGGACCGACTTGCTTTAATGATCTCAAAACAGCGTCTGGAGTAGTTCATCCATCTTATCAATCTGCCTGCCAAGCTCTTGGGTTGTTGGAAGATGACACTCATTGGGACCGAACTCTAGAAGAAGCCACTATTATTGATTCTCCACAAAAAATCCGTCAACTATTTGCTGTTTTATTAGTGTTTTGTCAGTTAGCTGACCCGTTAAAACTTTGGGAAAAACATAAGGACAGTATGTCGGAAGATGTGAAAAGACAATTGGTAAATGATTACCCAGAGATTGATATTGAAACCATTGTGGACGTTGTTCATAACAAATGCTTAGTGCTGCTAGAACAGGTCGTCTTTTCGATGGGTAACCATTCACTTCATCAGTTTGGACTTCCTTCACCATCTCACGATGCGAGTGAATTAATTGTTAATCGTGATTATCTGAGAGAACTGTCTTATGACGTAGAACAGCTTTCTAAATTAGTTTATCACAACATAACAAAGCTTAATCCTGAACAAAGTCAAGTTTATTACGAAGTTATAAGAAGTGTTGATTCAGATTCTGGACGTGTTTTTTTCTTGGATGCTCCTGGTGGAACAGGAAAAACGTTTTTAATGAATCTGTTGCTAGCTAGCGTAAGAATGCACAAAAAAATAGCGATTTCTGTCGCTTCCTCTGGAATAGCAGCTACTTTGTTGGATGGTGGAAAGACCGCTCACTCTGCTTTTAAACTTCCTATCAACTTAAATTTTTCTGAAACTCCTTTATGCAACATTTCAAAGTAAAGTGATGCAGCACATGTACTTAAGGAATGCAAGTTAATTGTTTGGGATGAAGCTACAATGGCTCACAAGGGAGGAGTAGAAGCATTGGATAGAACTCTCCAGGACATCAGGAGTAGTAATCGCCTAATGGGTGGGATGACCGTCTTGCTGGCTGGGGACTTCAGGCAAACACTACCTGTTGTTCCTCGAGGAACTCGTGCTGATGAGGTAAGGGCCTGCCTTAAATCATCCTACCTATGGCCTAAGATCCAAGTCAAATCCTTACCGAGTCAACATGAGAGTGTACCTTAGAGGCGATCCTGAGGCAGAGGATTTTTCCAACTTACTCCTTCAAATAGGAAATGGAGATTTACAAGAAGATGATGATAGGAAAGTGAACATTCCAAACAATTTGTGTTCAGTCGTCAAGGATCTAAAAAGTTTGAGTGAGCAAATATATCCGAATTTAAATATTTTACATTCAGAAAACCTGACTTGGCTGAACGAAAGAGCCATTCTTACACCAAAGAATGACACTGCAGCAAGCATCAACGACTCCTTATTGGACCAGCTTCCTACTGAAATGGCGAAATATTCATCCGTGGACTCTGTTGTGGAGTTAGATGATGTAGTTAATTACCCTGTAGAGTTCCTTCACACTTTAAATCCACCAGGAATTCCACCTCACAATCTATGTTTAAAAATTGGAGCTCCAATAATGCTATTGCGTAACCTTATACCTCCAAAACTTTGTAATGGCACACGACTTCGGGTAAAGACCTTACATAAACATGTAATTGAAGCAACTATCTTTACCGGCTGCGGTAGGGGAGAAACAGTTTTTCTACCAAGAATACCTTTAATTCCATCTGACTACCACTTTCAATTCAAACGGCTACAGTTTCCCATAAAGGTATGTTTTGCCATGACAATTAATAAAGCTCAAGGACAGTCTTTGAGAGTGGCCGGAGTGGATTTAAGGAATGACTGTTTCTCCCATGGCCAATTATACGTAGCCTGTTCACGTGTAAGCTCTCCTGATAGTCTGGTAATACTGCTTCCCGAAGGAAGAACCAAAAATATTGTATACAAGGAAGTACTATAAAAAATGCGAAAACAACTTTGCATAAAAAATAGTTAGCACACAACAATGTTACCCATAACATTTTAAATATGAAAAAATATACACACGGATGAAGTAGGATAATTATAAAAAAAAAGCAAAAACAATTGACTAAGCATAACAAATATATAGCACTCAACAATATTACCCATATAATTACACATGTGGCTACAAATTTAAATATTATATAATTTACATTTAAAAAGACATTCTTCTTTTCGACAACGCTTCCAGAGTGTTTTACACCTCATAGGAGTTTTTCCGGGCAACGCCGGGTAATTCAGCTAGTCATATTATAAATAAAATGTTCATTTTGATTATTATCGTAGTTCCGAGAATTCGTATTTTAGTCGATTAGCGATGGCGCGATAAACACGATAATGGATTACACACACTAATGTTCGTTTATTACTCACACATTGACACAACCCAAATATCAATGCTATATGAAATGCCTAAATATTACTCCTTAAAACATGCTACGCTCCAGCCCCCTTAAGAGACATATGCATAGATTGGTTATCTTATATCTACGACATAGCTTAGTGGCAAAGGTGGCATGCGCATACACAAAAAGAATAATAATACAAACAGTAAATAGCCACGTGCAACCTAGTCACCAAGAGTCACTAATCTTAACTATCTTGTTGCGTGCCGGGTTTGAAGCCAGCAGTAACAATATCCAAATGTTAATACGTTAACTACTCCAAGAATAAGTTAACGCGAAGTTGTACTATATAACGTTTATTAACACTTGTAAATAAATCAAACAACATAAGAACATAAGTTAAACTTCTAAACGATGATATCAGGCAGAGCTTCTGTACTGGATGGCTGGATACGTCTGACTCTAGGTGTCCATTCGGTCCTCTTTTATACATGGTTGCATCCGGGTTGCCGTCCGTCCTTCGCTGTTTGTCCCGGCAAGCGTACGCATTGCGAAGTCGTTCTGTTGGCCTCGGCTTGATGTGCATATGCAATATGCATAATTCATTTTATTACAACCATGTGTTCCTTTGCGTATTTTAGAAATTTGTTGGCCTTGGCTTGAGGTGCATATGCAATATGCATAATTCATTTTATTACGACCATGTGTTCCTTTGCGTATTTTAGAAATCCACATGATGACCAAGTTTACCTTTCATTTTATAGTTTTGAATTTATACTTATATGGTTATGTTTTATTTTAATATAATAAAATATTCTAAACGAGTATTAATATTGCTTCTAAGAATAATGTTACTTCTAAGAATAATAGTAATATACTGGGTATATTACAATCTTAAGACTCTTAAGACTTGGTAGGCACTAGGCAGTATATATGAAAGATTGAAGCACTCTAATGTTTTTTGTGAAAAACGTGCTTTTAAATTATTGATTACATTATCTAATAATGGAATAAATATGGCAAATTTATAGTATTCTTCTACATTATTTGTTGGAAAATTTGCTCGATTCGTTTGTCTTGAACAAACCCTTGGAATTTTCAAATCCACTTTTTGAATTTTAGCCATACTTTCAGCCAATTTATAAATGTCTATAAATTGAGAAGAAACATTTTCTCGGCATTCTGACAAAATATTTAATGTGTCTTTCATTATATTGGCTGCTTCATGTAAATCAATAGACTTTTTTTGAAAACATTTACTGAGTTGAAGAGTGTAGCTAAGCATATGAGAGAGACTACAGAGTGAAACAATAATTTCACTATCACATAATACTGTTACTAGAGATTTAGCTTTTCCAGAAGTATTCAAATCTTTCCATGATGTTATTTCTAACAATGCATCAATAATTTTATGCATATCTTGCATAAAACTCATTATTCCTTCATGTCTCTCGACCCATCTCGTTTCGCATAAACCAATTAATTGGTGCCCAACATATTTTTTTAAAACAACTGTTCTTTTAGCTGATGCAGAAAAAAATTATACAGTTTCTTTAATTACTCCAATAAGATTTCTGATACTTTTGACGCGTGAAGATTGTGATATAGAATTATTTAGCGACTGAAGTAGAATTATTTAGTTGTTCGTGTATAGTTGCAATAGAATAAAATGAATGATACCGAATGAAAATATTTATTACGGTAGGCATATAAATGCGGGCGATTACGATATGATACAACAACCGGTGTGCGTCACGTCGTCGATCGGCGCGATTAGAAATTACCGAGTTATAAAAAGAACAATTCGACGATCCGCAAAACATTGTAGTTATCTATTAATTATTATTATTAATTATAATGTACATAAAAACTAAGAAATAACAGCCTAAACGTTAAGTTTTTTTCATATAGTTGCTGTAAAAAAAATATAATAATTTTTTTTTTTCGTTTCGTGACATTTGGGGGGGGGCTCCTATGGCTCCTATGGCTCCTATGCCCCCCCCTTGTATCCGCGCCTGCTTAAGAGCTGCTGCAGGAGTCTCCTATGTATACTTGTGCAACGTATACTAAATAGTTATTATTGAAAACCCACCTTTTAATTATATCTTAAATCATATCATTCGTCAAATAACATACACCTTGTTCTTACTAAGCTGGCAGATGTATAAAAATTATGTATTCCAAAATGGAACATGTAAGCTGTTTGGCCCATGGATCACTAGAGTTGCAGAAGAAATTCGAAAACACTTTCCGAATAAGTATTCAGCAGCAGTTAATAGAATCGGAAATTAAATTAAAAACAAATTGAAGGCTATACTTGAGAAAAATACTGGATTTCAAGGGATGTTAACAATTTCAAAAATTCTTTTCCTCTGAGCTCTGAGCTGAGAATTTGGCTCATTTTAAATTTGCTCCAATCACTTCAGTGAACGTAGAGAAGTTTTTTAAAATATAAATATTTATTGTCCGATAATCGTCGTTCAATTTTGAGAACATTAAGTATGCTTTTATAGTACATTGCAATAATTTTAAATAATTTGTAAGTTTTTATAATTAGTATATTGTAAATTTAGAAAAATATTTTTTTTTCATTATTTGTAATTTTTTAAGGTCATTTTTTGACATTTTTATATTATATTTGCATTTTTTTTAGGTAATTTTTAAACTGTTTTAAGGTCATAAGCTTCCGAGCCTTAGTTAGGCCTATTACTGTCGTCTATCGATACCGTCAGTGTCGGATTACCCATTAAGTTAGGTGACCCGTGAAAAAACAGAAAATAATTTCTTATAATTATGCATTTTATTTACGAATTTACGGAACAAAAGCTAATACAAATAAAAACTATATTATACATACTATATACATAAGTATATTTTTGGATTTTGTCGAAATCTAAATAATTATTATTAATATAAAAGTGACCATTACCGTCGGAATTCGCAAGCTTACAACGTTACCACGGCCGAGTGAGCGATTTCCTCAGTATTATTATTTATAAATATAAAAATAGATTGTTTCTAAGTTAAAACTTGAAAGTACTTGGTAGAAATTATAAAAATAGGAATTCATTTTCCTGATAAATGAATAAAATTTATAGTTTCATAATTTATGAAGGTTTTTTTAATTTATAAAAATGAGTAGATTATTATAAAATTTGTTAATTTTAATATTATTATCTGGTGACAAAATTAAAGACTTACCTAACTGTTCACTATTGAATATATTGTAAGTAGCAATGTTTCATCAAAATGTTAAGCGCCTAGCGCTCCACCAATGTTTAATCTGAAACAGATAAACATATTACTATTTACAGTACTTACCTGCATAACAAAATTATTTTATATTAAAAAGTTACAGCTTAGAAGTAACCAAAAAATATTAATACAATAAAAATATTGTTATTAGACATTCAATAATTTTCTTAGCACTCGGAACCAATGGCGAACCTACATAAAATATATATTATAAATTAACATAGTTAAAAATTTAAAATGTTTAATCTATATAATGATACGTATTTAATTTTAATGGTTTCATGTTTGCGTAAAAGTAATTATAAAATTTTGAAATATTCTTTTAGTGGCCTTAACACAAACGATATTATGACATTAGTTTACATTATTACACAATAACACTAATACAATCAACAAATTATTTGATCCCAAGGTAAACACAAATTTGTTTAATTTGCGATTTGACGAAAACATTATTCCAAAATAACTAATAAAAATGGTGTGAATGAATGCTATGAATTATAAATACTTGATATTTCAAATGAATTAGGCTTCAGTTTCCGTATACAACGCAGAACAAGTAACAATATAAATAATTAATTCTAACTGATAGTTATACAAAAATACTTTGTATTTACAACTTACCAAAATTACTCGTTAATCGTTGTTCACATTATTCGAACGTAATTAAGCTATACAAGTAAAGTATCAATACAGCAAAAATGTCTCACAATTTTAACTCAAACATTGAACAACACTCTCGTACTCAACGAATAAAATAGGATAAATATCAAGTGCCTACACTCAACAGTCAACGCCCAACGGTGCCTACAAGGTGTAAACAAACTTACTGCACTTGGAAAAAAATTAACATGCAGTGTTCACAACTGTCAAGTGTCAACCTCATCTAAAGACTGGTAGAATAAACATATAACAATATTAAAACAACTATTATCGGACATCGGCATCCTGTGCGTTCAAGGTCCATCATCCCCTCCTATGAAAAATGTCAATTTTTATATTTCTGAGAAAATTTCCGATAACGTCGAAAACGATGACAGTCAAAAAATAGATGAACAATGAAAGAAATAATCAAAGAAACGTAATTGGATATATTTATTTATTATTAGTTATTACTTATATGGTTATATAATTATGTATTTTGTGGTTTATATTTAATGTTCAAACATGATTAAATACCAATTGATAATAAATTAATAAATTATTGTACCTATATTCAAAGCCGTGCCGTGGTCCGTGGGGGGGGGGCAAGCCAGGTCTATGCCCCGGGCGCAAATTTTAAGTGACGCCAAAAAAATAATCCGAATGATTTTATAATTCTGTTGCGGATCACAATATATTTATTTATTTCATTCAAAAGTACATTATGAGACGCGCCATCCAGCGAAAACGCCAACGGTTTTATCCATAAATATGTAATAATATTATTACATACGTGGTTTTATCGCAGTTTCCCCTAAAAGATGGGTAGTGGATGTTATTATTAGCATGTGCAGCAGTAATATTGTATTGTTCCTTTCATTATTATTAAGTTATTAATAAAGTATCTACGTATAGTTATTAGTTTATTACCATTGATTATAAATAGGTACTATAGTACTATACAGTATACTATATAACCATGAGTGGGGAGGATGGTCATCAAATGAAGATTTTTCTGCAGATCAATAATTATTAATATAGTGGAATACTGCAAATCAATTTAATCAAATTAAAATCCGACCAAGAAATAACGTTTTTAATTTTTAAACCCTATTATCTCTTAATCCCCTTTAGATGTTGAATTTAGGAAAATAAGGGTCATAATATGTATTTATAATAATATTAATATAATTATTAATAAATATCTTATATGTATATTATTTATAATATTATTCATAAGATGAGTCAATTATAATTTTATATCATAACAAACTAGTTTCAATAAGGAGTAGCAGTTATTATAATATTTTATCATTGCATACATAGGCCGATAGGCGTGCGCACGTACGCGTATTTACATAAATTTTATTATAATAGCTATAAAGAATATCTTGTGAAAAATCTTGTGAAAAATCTCGTATCAAATTTTCAAGTCAATTAAAGTAAATAAGGTGAGTCAATAAAAATTCAAAGTCTTATGATTTTTTAACTACCAAAATGTTTCAGACTCATGAAAGTCAACGTTTTGTCAAAATTTAGTATTCAAACGATAATAACATTTTTATTAGAAATGATTAATAACACTCAATTTTTTTTTATAAGCCAATAAAAGATGTGTGTAAAAACTTTTTATCAAATGAGAATTATTTTATCGAAATTATATGAACATTGTTAGAAAACATGATATATATATACACATAATATATATTATATAGAAATATATTATATATATATATATAGAAATGGCTAAAAAAGTCGAAGCTCCTTAGGCCTTAATACTAGCTCACAGATGGTGCTAGGGGGTATATTCCGGAAAAATGACCAGGGCCCCGTTGTTTCACTGCTTAAAGCGGCCCTCATACGATCAATATTACTGACACTATAAATATTGACAGTATTTACATAACTGACAGTATAGACCTCAAACGGTCAGTACAAATTATAGTCAATACTCAGTATTTTTTTACTTTCATAGTAGTTCAGACCTTCAAATCGATTGTTGTCTGTTGTTACTGTAAATTAATTAATTAGTTTAAATAGTATATATATTTTTAATATGTAAATTTTAATATGTTAATGTATTGATTTTTTATTTTACATCTTCAATAGTAGAGTCATTTTTCAAATGTTTATAATGAGCTAAAATTTTTTTATAGGCAGAATTTTTTTTGTCTCTATTGGAGTACTCTTTACAACGAATAACCCACAATTCGGGTAATTGTACTCTGAAATAAAATTATGCAAAATGTCCGATCGCGGAATTCGTGGCTTGTGGTTTCACTTCCGTTATCCATCGCTGCGATGTCAATCCTCACATTATCAATATAGTCATCAAAAATCAGTAAACAAATACTGACGACTCGATATCCGAATTTTTTATCAGTCATCACTTCATCAGTATCGTTTTTCCATACTGACAGTACATCAGTACTAACAAGTAACATTACACGATCAATCAGTGGCGCCGAAGTCCATGTTTATGTATGGCAGCTGCCATACATATAAACATTTGGCGGGGGGTGGGTTTATAGGAAAATAAAATGATAAAAATTAATAATAATAGGATCGCTATTGCTCATTGAAAGTATTTGGTATTAAATATCAATGTTTTCGTTAAACAACAAACACGAAATAGTTCATAATAATACAATCATTAGTCAGTAACAACTAATAGCATTACCCATCATAACTATTATCATTGATTATAAATACTAGTATTTATAATCAATGCTATTATTTATACATTTATAACCATGTCATATCAAAACCGATAACTTGGACAGAACTAAAATAAAAATAGAAACCATCAACCATGGCGTTATTAAAATTAAGACGAAATAAATGTTGTGCAGCTACGCATAGATTAAATATACTATATGTACTATATGTATACTTAATCTATGAGCTACGTAACTGTCATTATTTTTGTAAAACGATTTTATCGCCTAAGCACGTTGTTCACCACTCCACTATTCCATGTTTTCTAAATGCCAAATGGCATACCTATTGTATTTGTACTAATAATATTTAGTGAGAATTCTTATCTGAATTACGACCGAGAAAATCTATTTTTAAAATCGGCCGTTCCAATTCCCCAGCCTGTACTATGTCATCAACAATGCAACTTAGTGTCCATTAATAGCTTTAGATTCCCATAGATTATAATACAACAGTTAACAAAAACACTATCCGACTATCATTGAAAATTAATTGTGCCTTCAGTTTAATATAATAGCCAGCATATATATTATATTATACCATTGATTAAATATACATATATGTATATTTAATCTATGATTATACTATAATTTAATTGGTTTATCACTTTTATGTTTAAACTCAATTTTTAAGTTTTAACCACTTTTATTTATTTTTTTTATTTTTATTAGAATATTTACATTTTACAATCTATGCTATAGGCATAATAAGCAAATTTGAACACATATAAATTTATTTTTACAACATGAACACTTGAGGAGGATCCAGTGATAGAACCCAACGTTATTTTAATTATTTATTAATTATTGACTTTATATAATTTAAATTAAGATTAAATGGAATGAAACATCAATCCTAAATCACGACACCAATTTCTCTTTAGACGGCGTGGGGGATTACTAGGAAGCGAGTTGGAAGCAAGTTCAGCGATTAAAGGGTTAGACTGGTTAGAGTGACATTGTAACCACTTTTATTTAAAGTTTAAATTGTTTTTGACTTTTACTTCATACAAAAAAATATGAGTTATTTTTGTAAATGTGATTGCGGGAAATTAAGTTCATCAATGAACGATGTGAATTGGAGTAGACACATTGACTCATGTAAAATACGAAAATTTAAAAGAAACTCGCATGATATTAAATCGTTTTTTTCTGGAAACATGAATAAAAAAAGCAAATTGATTCACCAAATTACTGATGTAAAAAATAGTAAGTACCTACTTAATTTATTTAAATGTTTTATTTTGTTTTAAAATAAAACTACAAATATAAAATAAATAATTTATATTAATAAATAGGTATTATCTTAAATAATAAATATAAATCTTTATAAATTTATAATATATTAATATGGCTAGTTATTAGTTAAGTATACCTATCGGCTATCTCATACTACCTATTCATTATTGTACTATAACAATAGGTACCTATTGTTTTATTAGTTATCACATTAATTTATCCCACTTCTGTTAAATTGGAATATAGAATAGTAAAAAAGGGTAATATGGAGTGAACATTACGTTAGTTAATAAAGAAAAATGAAAATTATTTTTAAAAATTACTCTATTTAATTCATTTTTGCAAACTAAAAGTATTTTTGTATAACTCATTTTCAAGTAGGTTTATTTTTATTTTTATATGTACTTTATACCTATATACTTTATACATTACCAAATTGCTATATACGCATAGTGTTTTATAATCAATTTTCATATTGGATATACAGCTAGTTTTAATTGAATACATGTTTTCAGCCAGGGACGTACGCAGAAAAAAGTTTTGGGGGGTGTTTTTGAAAATCAGGACTTTTTTCAATAAACAAATGAAATTTTATTATGAATATCTTATGATATACTTAAATTATTATTTTTTTTTTAAATATCAATATATATTGTATTAAAAAAAAATCACAGAACTAAATCTAATTTTCGTGAAGTTTCAGCCATTATGTTAAGATGTTAAGAATTATCTTCACAATTAACTTCTATAATAAGTTTATAATGCATATTTTTGAATAATTCTTGATTTCTAGATTTTAGAGCATATTTCTTTGCATATTTGTCCGAATGAACATTTTGTGTAAAAAAGTAAAATAAAAGTGCATATTTTTAAAGCATTTTTGTACTTTTTTAAGCGCATAAGTGCATGCATATTTAGTACTTTTTAAGAACATTAATTTCCGAGCCCTAGATATAATGTATTATCTATTAGAAATTTAGACATAAAATAGTATATTGTCAACTCATCGTGGCCTCGTTCAGATACAAAATAAAAACATTTACGATAACGTCGAGAACAAAAAACAAGAAAGACGATAATATTTATAATACCCTTATCCGCAGTAATTGTTTCAAGTTATAGTTTAGGTCTTTCCCGAGTCTATGTACATTTTAGTATTATTTTGTACCCATGTCATTACACAATAAGTGTAATATTATTTTATTTCTAAATTCTGTTTTATTTTTTTTTCAATAATATTAAAATAAGAACTTGTTGGTATTAAATTTTTATTTTGCTTTCGCCAGTGTTTCACAAACAATGTAATATTATACCTGTCTATTATAGTATAATATAATAAAACAATTAACATCAAAATTTAATAAGAAAATAACCAAACATTTTGGGGGGTGTTTGAACACCCAAAACACACCCCTGTGTACGTGCCTGTTTTCAGCTCTTGTTGATGTAAACAATGATTTACATGAAGACCAAAATATACTAGTTAATAAAGAATCTTTTGTTGAATGTGAATTTCAAAAAGATACAGAAATAAACTCATGTTTTCAAAATAAAGGTATGTACCTACCTATCCACATTATACAACTGTTTTAAGTACCTATTTTTATATTTTATATTTTTATCTAATCCTATTGTATTTTTAATTAAATGCTGGATTTGAAAACTACAATTGATTAATATAAGTCATAAAAGTACATTTTAACTATAGTTTGGTATACTAGTAATAAGCAACTGAAGTTGTTACTTTTTATTTTTAAGTACAACAAGTTTTAAATTTGTAACCAATTTTAATTCAAAATACTTTCATACCTAGGTATAAAATATTTAAAAAATATAATTTGATTCTTTAATATCACTTTTTTTATTTCTTTAGTAGATATATAAATTGAGGAATAACATTTTTAGTTTAATCATAACATAACATTAAACGAGTACAACAAATTATTAAATGTATAAATAACAGTTAACTTAAGTCTTTTAGTTACCTATTACCATTTTCAGTCTTTAAAGGAATATAAATTATTTCAGTTGTAAATATTGATATGGATATGGATATGCATAAAATGAAAAATGATCCTGCAGTTTTTGCTAAAATGTCTTTTTTGTCACCGGAAATTAAAGATTACATTTTAAAATTTGGTCCTTGTCAACCGTTACAAGATGATTTACCTAATAAAATATTTCCATATGAAATTAACAAAGACAAAATAAAAAGAAGTTTTAATGATAAACATTATTGCAGAATTTTATCTGATAAATCAAAATGCAATCGTGATTGGTTGTCTTACTCATTAAGCACAAATAAAATTTTTTGTATACATTGTATGCTTTTTGAAACCAATTTGCATAGTAATTTAGAAAAATCTTGGACCAAAGATGGATTTAATAAATGGAAAAATTGTTCATTTGCTATTTAAAGACATGAATTAACTCCAGATCACGTAACATCATCCTTAACATTTAAGTTACGTCAAAAAAATGTGCCAATTTTACCTTCAATTGAAAATAATAGAAAAACACAGGTAGCAATGAATAGACACGTTTTATTAGAGCTTATAGACATTGTTATATACATGGGACGTCATAACCTGGCATTTCGTGGGCATATTGAGGAATGGTCTTCAAATTCCCGAGGTAATTTTAAGGACTTAGTTATGCTAATGTCTAAAAATTCAGGACCATTAGCGGAACATATAAACCGCATTCAACAAAATGGAAAACATGAAACATCTTTTGTTTCATGTCAAAGACAAAATCAGTTGATTGAAGCTATTGCCGAAGATATATCATTTCAAGTACGATCATTTATTAAAGCTGTAAGAATGTTTAGCATATCAATTGATAATACATTTGATGCATCTCGTAAAGAACAAATATCATTTATAATACGGTAAATAAATACAATTATTATAACTAATATAATTTATCAGTTATGTTGTTTATTAGTATTTTGTTTAATTTATGTTTTTTAGATATGCCGATGAAGTTACTGGTGAGATTCATGAAAGATTATTAGCAGTAAAGGAATCACCAGTTACATCTGGAAAAAATTTATATGACATTTTTGTAAATGTTATGGAAGCTGAGAATTTGAATTGGAAACAAGAGTTGATTGGTCAGTCATATGATGGGGCCAGTAATATGCGTGGTAACTATAAAGGCCTCCAAGCGCATATTAAAACAGAAAGTCCATGAGCATTATTTATTTGGTGCCATTCCCATCGCTTGGCATTGGTAGTAAAACAAGCAGTATCGTGTAACTCCAACGCAGTTGATTTATTTGGAAATTTAGAAACTCTCTATGTTTTTCTTTGGTGTTCCAAAAAAAGAGCAGCGATTTTCAGAGAAATTCAAATTGAATGTAGTAACAAAGAAGGTAAAAAAAATCCATTGTACGCAGTTAAGAGAGTAAGCACAACTCGGTGGAGTTCTCATTCGGCAGCACTAAATGTAGTTTTGAAATTCCACAATGCAGTTTTAAAAACATCAAACCAAATTAAAGACTCTGAAGGACCTGCTGATGTAGTAGTTTGTGCAAGTTGTAGTGGTTTGATCTCATACCTTACATCCCAACGTTTTCTCCTAACAGCATTAGTATTTAAAACTATATTTGATATACTTGAACCTGTCACTCGCCAATTGCAGTCACAAGATATGGATATGCTTATGGCCACAAATATTTTAAATAATGTGATTCATCAAATCAAAGAACTTAGAAATGATGGTTCATTTGAAAGATTTCTAAAAATGACTGATGAGTTTGCTGAAAATAGTGTTGTTGATTTTTTACCTCTTGTGTCTAAACGACCGAAACTTGTTTCAAGAAAATCAGGTGTATATTATTTTCAAAATAAATATAAATTATTTTATATTTATAAAGGAAGTATGTTTGTTCTAAATTATAGAATGTAATATCAATTTCAGGTGAACTTTGTCGAGATGAAATTATATCATGCCCCATAAAAAAATTTAAAATTGATACATACAATGTCATAATGGATATTATTTTAGCAGAGCTAAGTGGACGTTTTGAAAGCAACAATTTAGGGCCCCTAAAAGACTTATCACTTCTTTCATCTAGACGTATTAGAAGTTCAAAATAATCCACACATTGTACCTTGTGATGCCTTTGACGCTTTGTGTACCATATACACACAAATTGATAAAAACGCATTATTGACAGAATATATTGAATTTTGTAAAAATTTTACAGAAATAGAAAACAGTATTGTACTTCCTAAGTATCTTAACAAAAATATAATAGTTGATCATGAAGAATCGCTAGAGTTAAACGCATATAGTTATGATAGTATTGAAGAATATTCTGTAAAAATTGTTAACCATAACATAGCAAGTACAAGGGAATTATTTAAGTTATTTTGTTTAGCTAAATTGGCTAATATTTTTCCAAATTTATACTTAGTATTAAAATTGTCTATAACATTACCTGTAACAAGTTGTAGCGTAGAGCGAACTTTTTCTAAATTAAAACTTATAAAAACAAATTTAAGAACAACTATGTCACAAGATCGTCTAGAGAGTTTAATGAAAATATCATGTGAGCAAGATATAGTTATTATTAATATACATTAATAACCATTTTATTTTGTAAATTTTGTGAAACGAAAATAAATACAGATCGGCGATATTTGGTTACTCAACATTTGAAGACGGAAAAGCATAAATCTGCCGAAAAACGTAAGCAAGATCAAATGAAAAATAAATCACAACAACTAGTTGGTACTGCTATGACTTCTAAAAAAAGTTCTTTTAACCATGATTTGTGTAATACCTTGCTCTCCGCAAATATTCCTTTAAATAAATTAAACAATTCTAAATTCAGAGAATTTTTATTGAAATACACAGGAAAAGACATTCCATTTGAGTCAACTTTGCGAAAAGGTTACGTAGATGATGTTTATAATCAAACACTAAATAAAATTAGAATGTATGTTGACGGAAAAAAAATTTGGGTTAGCATAGACGAAACCACAGATGTAACCGGTAGATTTGTAGCCAACGTTATTATTGGTACACTGGAAGAACATGGACCAGGTCAAATATTTTTGTTAAACGTAGAAGAGCTAGAAAAAGCAAATCATTCAACGATTTTTAAATTATTCGATAAGTCGATGAATATTTTATGGCCCGATGGTGTTAAACATGACGATGTTCTATTATTCTTGTCTGACGCTGCCCCTTATATGGTTAAGTCTGCAAGTTCAATAAAAACATTGTACTCAAAACACAACATGCCTTGCTCACGGTCTACATAGAGTGGCTGAAACAGTCCGTATTCTAAATCCTAAAGTCGATAAAATTATTGCTAACGTAAAAAAAATCTTTAAAAAAGCTCCATCTCGCGTTCAAATTTTTAAAGATATTGCCCCATTATTACCACTGCCCCCTGAACCAATATTAACGAGGTGGGGCACGTGGATTCAAGCTGCACTTTATAATTGCGAACATTTTGAGACTGTAAAGTCGATTGTAAACTCATTAAAAAAAGATGATGCAATATCTATCGAGACTGCACAAAAATACATCGAACAACAACATATTCAAACTCAACTTGTATTCATCAAATCCAACTTCTCATTCTTACCAAACGCTATAACGTGTCTTGAAAAACAAGGAATGTCACTTGCCAGTTCTATTTTGATAGTAGAAGACGCAAAAATAAAATTAACTCAAATAAATGGAGCACAAGGAACCGCGGTAAAAACAAAAATAGAAACTGTGTTGGGGAAAAATGAGGGTTACAAATTGATGGTTAAAATATCAAATATTTTATCTGGAGACCAAGAAAATTTTGAAGGTTTACCTGAAGATTTGAAATTAAATGACTTGGTATATTTTAAATATGCGCCGATAACGTCAGTAGACGTGGAACGTTCGTTTTCAATTTATAAAAATATGCTGACCAACAACCGTCGTGCATTTAAATTTGATAATATCAGAAAATGTCTTATTGTACAGTCAAACTTTACAGGTAAACAATTCATAATTTTTATATTTAATAATAATTTAATATATTAAAGAAAAACCAAACCTTTTTTTTATTGTAGGAGAAGAGGAAGAAAATGAAATCGAACATCAGTCGAATTCAATAATATAATGTTGATATAGTGTTTTTGCTGTCCAAAAATAACTAATTACAAAAAATTGTCTAAATTTAAATAAATAAATCAAATTTTTTAATTTTATTTAAAAAAATATTTAGTTGCATATTTTTGCGCATTTTTCGGTTATTTTAAGTGCATATGTGCATGCATATTTACTACAACTTGTGTGCAATAAGTCCCGAACCCTAGTTATTAATAATGAAAATGCTATTTTATTATTTGCATCTAAAAGTAGTGTTCTTACTAAATGTTTGATTTATTAGATTTATTAGTACATATTTATTACTTACTTATAATTCTGTTATAAAAAGACATAATCATTATTAATATAGTATATATATAATATTATAATATAAAATAAAAGGTTGCATTTTGTTTATATATTTGTATTTTTTGTATTTTGTACTATCGTTGTAGGTAATTAAATATAATTTTAATATTATATATTTATTTTAATATTATTACATACGTATTGGTTGAAAAAAGGGAGAGGAATCTAATCAAAAATAAAAGTGGGTACCTAGCAAATTGTTTTTTACAGCTAGGGTTCTACATTTGAAATATTTCAAGTGAAACTCTTCTTGAAATATTTCAATGAAATTATGAAAAATATTTTTTTTCTTTTAAACGTGTTTATAGATAATTAGAAATAATATATTAATAAAACACAGAAAACATTGATTGCCAACAGGGAAATGTTTAAAAAATAACTCAATAGATAAGATTATAAGAATATAAGATACCTATACATGTTTATATGACATAATAATATATATATTACAAATATATACAATATACATATTATCAATCATGCAATTTTTCCCTGTTAGCATATGGCTGACTTCAATATTGTCTTATAGTCGGTTATCTAGTTTTTTTTATATGTCTATGTTTGTGTATTATTATGTATGTAACTATGTAACATATTTACACTTATGTTACATATTTTTTTTAGTTTTAACTATGTTACATATTTTTTTTATTTCATACAATAAACCAACTTTTAAAAATGTTCACTTGGAAATTAAAAACAAAATATTTTTCATGAAATTTTACAACCCTAGTTACAGCCAACAGGTTTCAAATGTAATTAGTGGATTATGTAATACTGTCGTGAGGTGGGGTGGGTGGTACTCTAAGATCCTATTGCCATACATTTAATTTTGTACTTCGGCGCCACTGCGATCAATAATACTGTCAGTATTTACATTACTGACAGTGTACTCCTCACATGGTCAGTAGGTTATTGTCATTACTTAGTTTATTTGGCATTCGACTAGTGAAGGTGCAAACTTCGTTGAACAACGATTGTCAATTACTTTAATCTTTGTAAACGTGTCTTACTGTCTTTAGTTATTTGAAAAACAATAATTTTATTATAATGGACGAAAGCGTGCATAGCAATTATTCTAGCGTTTTCCATTCCAAGTAAACGGATAACTAATAGGAAGCGATGGGTAAAAGAGTGGATAAGCAAACGTAAGCAGTATTGTCATTTAAATCTGTTAAAAGAAATCCAGCTTTCCGACCAAAAAGACTACCAGAATTATTTTCGAATGAACATTGACATCTATAATAAATTACTAAGCATGGTAGAACCACTTATTATTAAAAAAGCTACAAATATGAGGGAAAGTATTCCTCCAAATCAAAGGCTGGCTCTTACTCTGAGATACCTTGCAACTGGGCGATCGTTTGAAGACTTGAAGTATTCTGCAGTCATTACGCCAACAACCATAAGTGAAATCGTGATGGAGACCTGTAAAGCTATAATTACTGTTCTCAAGGATCGCATTCAGGTTAATAAAATTATTCCTATTAATGCTTTATAATAAATAATTATTTTAATTATATAAACAGCTCATTTTATTAGTTTTTACAATATCATTTGTACATAGTTATAATGATTTAGTAAGTATACACAAATTATTATTGATAGGCTTGCTCATTAAAACTTGTAAAATATGCTGATACATTTTCGGAAGGTGGTATTACATTGTCTGCCGATGCACTTGCAGAATGATCCGTCCATGTTAATGGTGTTGTTGAATGACTAAAATTTGTTGATTCTGTCAATGACGGAATGCAATTTCCAGTAGTACTTTGTGGGTTAATGTGAACTGAATTTCTATTCAATGTCCCAAGTTGAGCCTCAAACAAAATGTCATTTATAGCTTTTTCTGCAAATAGTTTTTGATTTGAATCCAAAGTTTGGAGTTTACTAGCCCACACTTTTGCTAAGTCTAAATCACTACCTTGGTTATTTTCTTTAGCTAAATAACCACATGCCAAGGATAACAATTCGTTTTGTTGAGCCACAGATGATGAAGACTTTAGTTTTTTCGATTTTGGTGTTAAGAATGATGAATTATCATTTATCTCAACTGGTTCACTAATGTCATTATCAGCTCTCTGAAATCAAATAGTATTAAGCAAATTAAAAAAAAATATTTATGTAAAAAAATTAATTATTTAATATAATATTTAAATTAATATATTTCAGCTTCCACAGCCTACTGAACAATGGAAAAGTATAGCAAATGATTTTGGATGCAAATGGAACTTTGAAAACTGCATCGGCTCTATCGATGGTAAACACGTTAATATAAAAAAACCTAAAAATTCTGGTTCGATGTATTATAATTATAAAGGTACATTCAGTATCGTATTAATGGTAATAGTTAATGCAAATTACCAGTTTATTATGGTTGACGTTGGCGCAAATGGGTGAATTTCAGATGGAGGAGTACTGTATTATACCAAATTTTGGGAAAAATTTGAAAACCATACTTTAAACATTCCACCACCGTCATGTTTAACAAATACTATTGAAAAATACCCGTATGTATTTCTTGGCGACGAGGCATTTTCATTACACACTAATCTTATGAAACCATATAGTCAACATGATTTGACAAATAAGCGCCGTATTTTTAATTGCCGCCTTCCGCGTGCCCGTCGTGTGGTAGAAAACACTTTCAGAATACTAGCTAGTCGGTTTGGACTTTTTCAAAAACCAATAAACCTCGAACCAGACAAAGCGTCTACAATTACATTAGCCAGCTGTTATTTGCATAATTTCTTAATAGAAAATAATAAACATCTTTATTGTTCAAGAAATGTACTCATAACAGAAAATTTGGAGACAGGCAAACTTCAAATTGGCGATGAAATAACCGAAAATGTGTTAACTCGTTTGCAAAAAAATCCTATTCGAAATAAAAGTGCGGATGCAAAAATTGTAAGAGATAAATATTGCGACTACTTCAGTGAAGAAGGTCAAGTCCCGTGGCAGTTTAATATTAATAATATACATTAACTATTTTATATTTGTATTATTCTATTATTATATTTTTAAAAATAAAATAAAATATCTTACCTTATCATTATTTGTATTGTCGTTTATCGATGAATACTATCTACTGGTTTTTCCAAATCGGCCAAAAACGCAAGTTCTTCAAATAACCAACTCGAAGGTTGATAAATGTTGTCAGCTCCAGGGCCACTTCTTTTAGAATCATGAATTTTTTTTAATTCTTTACGGAAATTACTCCGTAAAGTATTAATTTTCTTTTTTACATCATCTATAGAAGCTTCAGGCTTAATTAACTTATAAACAACTAATAATTCACTGTAAGCATCTCTTTTTTTGTCTCTATTACTATAGTCTTTACATTGAATATTCCATAAACATTTTAAATCTTTATACATACTTGGAAATAAAATCACGTAATTGTTGATCACGGCATTCGCGCGCGTTTGGAAGTTCGTCACGTGTGTCACCCATCGCTGCGATGTCAATAGTCAATACTGACGAAATTTCAATATCGATCTCACACTATCAATATAATCATCAGTAAACAAATACTGACGACTCAATATCCGAATTTTTCATCAGTCATCAGTATCGTTTTTTCATACTGACAGTACATCAGAACTCACATCACACGATCAATAATACTGTCAGTATCCAAAATACTGTCAGTAATATTGATCGTGTGAGGCCCGCTTTAGGGACACACCAACGATTAAAAAAAAAACTTTTTCCGCAACCATGAAAATTTAAGTGTCAAATAATAATAATTTCTTTACATTTGATAATACCATTGATAAATACTAGTATTTATAATCAATGATAATACTTTAATACAGCTTGAATATTTTAAATATTTGACTTATACATAGGTATGAACATTGATTATAAGCACATTTATTTAATGTTTGTGTATCAATGAATACTTGTAATTTGTGTAGGAACTTGTATACAAAAACATTCATTCTTGGACATAATATTATTATGTTTGGGTATTTTACATTTTGTGTTTTTTTTTTTTTTATTAAAAATGTTTATTTACAATCTATATTTAATATAGTGTACTTCCGACATAGGAAAAGCAGAACTGTTTCGTACTCACTGTCACTTAGCCTCTGTTTTCCAACCTCATCCCGACATCTCTAACCCACAATTCACAGAAGAAGTTAAAGACTTCTTAACATCTCCGCTTCCTGTATACTTGCCCCCTAAAGCTTTCTCTCCAAATGATATCTCCCAATGTATACTATCATTTCCACTTCTAAAATCTCCGGGTTTCGATTTAATAACTGCTGAAATAGCACGTCAACTTCCTAAAAAATCCATTATCCTCCTCACATACATAATGAACTAAATTCTTAGACTCTCTTACTTCCCCCTGCAATGGAAACTATCGATTATTGTCTTATTCCCTAAACCTGACAAACTAATCGAAAATACCTCCTCATACCGTCCTATCAGTCTTTTGCCATTCTTTTCAAAACTCTGTGAAAAACTTATCCTTAAACGTATTATGCCTACTATCAACGAAAAACACATACTACCCGACACTCAATTCGGATTCCGTAACTCACACTCAACTATCCATCAAATCCACCGATTAGTCGATACCATCTCCCTAACACTAGAAAAAAAAATGTACTGCCCCACGGTGTTCTTAGATGTCGCTCAAGCGTTCGATCGCGTATGGCATTCTGGCCTCCTATTCAAATAACAAATCCTAACCTAACCTAACCTATTCCTCAAGTCCTACCTGGAAAATCGCCTCTTCACTACACGAGTAGGCATCGAAACTTCTGAACTATCCCCAATTCTCGCGGGAGTCTCCCAAGGCGCAATATTATCTCCGATCCTATATAACGTTTTCTCAGCTGACCAACCAATCACCTCTAATACAACTGTAGCCGAATTCGCTGACGACAAAGCTATCTTTACCACATATACCGACCCAGTTACAGCCTCAAACTACCTTCAAAACCACCTCAATCTACTATCCACCTGGTATACCAAGTGGAGAGTCAAAATCAACACATCCAAATCCTTGCACGTAACATTTACTCTCCGTAAAGGCATTTCTCCTCCATTAACCTTAAACAACTCTCAAATTCCTATCACCGAAAATGCCCGGTACTTGGGTATGTATCTTGACAAGCGACTCACCTGGGCCCACCATATAAAAATTAAGAGACTATTACTTAACCAAAGACGTAGAAACCTCTATTTTTTATTAAATAAAAATTCAAAAATTAATCTAAAAAATAAATTAAACCTATACAAAATGTTATTAACTCCTATTTGGTCCTACGGCATTCAAGAATGGGGAACAGCCAAGCCATCAAACATAAAAAAAATTCAAGCATTCCAGTCTACCTTGCTCCGCTTAATAACGGCCGCACCCTATTATGTCTCCAACCACACTTTACACTCCGATCTCCACATCAACACAGTATCCAAAACTGCATCTTTCTTCTACAAACGATTCCGATCCTGCTTAATCAACAATCCAAATCCCCTTATAAGAGAACTCAACTCAAATATTATTCCCGGAAATCCCCCCAGACGACTAGCTCGCCGTTGGTGCAGAGATCTCGTCAATCAAATTAACCTTTAATTAATAAATAGTCAAGCTAAAAAGTGTCACCGCTGGGTGACTTCTTTTGTCTGTCAACTCACGCCCATTAATATTAATATCGCCCATACGCTTATTGTAAAAATATAATTTACAGATTGTGTATTTATCTTAAAAATAAAAAAAAATAAAAATATTTAATATAATACAAAAAGTAAATTTGAGTAATAGAATTTTTGACATGAGTTCACATGATAAGAGAAAATATCCATTGATATTACTCTTCAGTTAAGACTAGGTAGAACGGAAAACATAATACATTAAGAGAAAATAAAAATAAAACTAGGTAATAATCAGAGTTCAAGTTTATAAACCGATGTTAAACCTTAGGATAAGAGGTCTCTGGACCATTTTCTTTTTAATCTACGAATTGTATCGGGTAGCTCGATAGTGGATAGATTGGCGATGAAGGGGTTTGGGTGATGATGTAGTTTTTTGTGAAAACGTTTATATAATTTTGAGGCTTGGTCAGTGATGGGTGATATGTTAAAGTCATTATGGAGAGTTAAATTACTTACATACCAGGCATTGGTTATTATTCTGAGGGATATTGATTGAAATGCTTGTAGATTTTTTAAGTTGGAATTTTTGGCAGCTCTCCAAAAGTGGATTCCATAAGTAGCTATAGGATTGAGGAGTAGTTTATAATATATTAGTATTTTTTTCTGAATTGGTAAGTTGGATTTTAGCAGGGGACGCAGTTGATGTAGTCTGTGATTTAATAGTTTTCTTTTTGTTTTGATGTGAGTTGTCCATGTGAGACGTCTATCCAGATGCATCCCTAGATATTTTACTACATTTTGTGTAAAAATAAAATAGTTTGATATATAGAAAGAAAACAACCAACACGTGTCACGTTGTGCACTTACACGTGGGCTATTTTGATTTCTCATGTGATTTGTCTATTGCTCGGCTCTATGAAAATATAGTAAGTTGTAAGACAATTAGTGGGCTGTTCGATTCCTACCACAAGTCCACAACTGATTACAAAGGTGCGTTCTGCGTAGTTGCGTACACACTAGCGACTTGCGTAACTAAGCGACGAACTGTTAACTAAAGTTAACTAACTAAAGTTAGGCTAAATGTTCGATGAACTCTTCGCCAACAACCAAAATCGTATGTACATTATGCATCATTGATTATAAATACTTGTATCACTATTAATATAGTTTATACTAGTATTAATAGTATTAACAGTACTTATGTTCGCGTAATTTCCACAAAATAATAGATATTAGACTTTTTAAACTTCATAGTTGTTCTGTCAGTATAGACTATAGACTATAGACTATAGAGTATAGACTATAGAGTATAGACTATAGAGTATAGACTATAGAGTATAGACTATAGAGTATAGACTATAGAGTATAGACTATAGAGTATAGACTATAGAGTATAGACTATAGAGTATAGACTATAGAGTATAGACGCAAAGCATGTCACTTCAAATAGCTGCTGCAGCTTAAATTTACATTAATCTCGTACTAGAGAAAAATACTAGTCTCGCGAGGGGTACCTACCTGCATTTTAGTTTGTATAAATTTAACCTGAGCCGGTTCACTTTTTCTTATTTTCGTCTTCTCTCTTCTGAATGCAGGCAGCTCTTACACTCATCAATTGAGATTTGAGTTGAAACGTAAATAGAATAGATAATTCGGTTGCATTATCGTTCCATTAGTCATTTTTCAAGATTTTTTTAAAATTGGGTCCCATGTAATTTCATTATTCCTATAGAATTCAATGAACTTGAGGGTATTTTCTTTCGTCCTATCCGCTATAGTCTAAAAATTGAGAAAAATAATTAAAGTTAAATTTACTGACGAGCATAATTATGACTAAGCTTCAAGGGCTGTGGGCAGTCAACTAAATAGTAAATACTAATCTATTGAATTATTACATAAACTAGTTAGTACATAAAAAGTTTAAAAATAAAAATAACTGATCATATTTGAGTTTTGTGTGTTCGTGAAAAATGAAAATACGTCAATACGTGTCGTAACATCTTTTGATGGTTACGTCGAAATACCGACTACTTGCGTATCACCAGTTTGTTCGTTAAAGAGTTCGACGATTTGTTACGCTATTGTGTACTTACCTTATCATTTTATTGTTTTGGGGGGGCAATTGACCTCCCGTTCATAAATGAGCGATTTAAAAGTTGATCAAAACGCTTTTTTTATATGGTGTAGTACTGTAGTAGGTATTCATATAAATTTTAATTAAGTTATACATTCTACAAAAATAAAACCCATCACCAGTATTTATGTCGATTGAATGATATTATGTTCAAGATCTCTATATCCGCCCTTATATCAACTTAATAAATGTACAAAATGGCTCTAAAGAAAAAATTTAAATCACATTTTTAATTATAGTATTAAAATTAAAATTTATATGCATTTTTAACTACACAAATGTAGTGGATTTTTGTGATTTTTGTTATTTGTCAAAATTTAATATTCAGACGCTCATATTTTTATTTTTTTTCATAAAACTCAACTTTTTTTATTTATCAGTAAAAAATGAAATAATGCAAATATGTATGAGGAACTTAGTATTACATTTTCAAGACTTTTTGTTAAAATAAAAGAATTATATTAACATTTTAATGAAAAAAGCTATGAAAACATTTCTAATATCTTTAAATGGCTCTAACATTTTTTTTGAAAATCATACCAAACAAACAATGGTATAAGGAATCAGTAAATATTTCAAGTCCCTATGATTATTTATTTCTTGAGTTGCGACGAAAAAATAAAATCAATTTTACTGAAAACCAGTAGGTTGTAAATGTTAAGTTTTTTTTTTACTTTTTGTCTGTTTTTTCAATTATTTGGAAAACTGTAGAGAAATTAAAAAAATTTACCCCAATGTAGTACCAACTAGACCTAATTTCTCAATAACCTTTATGACTGTGGTTTATGGAAGCAATGTTTCTAGTTGAAATAATATACACAAACCCAAAAACAACCACAGAATCTAAAACAGACATTGGTTGATAGGTAACTAAAATTAAAATTGTATAAATGCATACATATTATTTATAATCTTATTGTAAAATTATAATATTGCTTCTATAAAAAAAATGCACAGGGCTCCAAAATATGTATGTAGTGCCGGGGCTTTACGACTGACTATAAACTATAAAAATAAAATAAGTAATGACAATTGTTATTTCTACTGTCAAAGTATTACTCAAACCAAAGAATGAATTTCATAAACTCAAAAACAATTAGGTTTTCTGTGTAATAACTAAAAAACAAATCTTACACCTTTGGCAGTATAAATAAGTACAATATACTATAGATGTATATAAAAAATTATTATCAATAAACAATGGCAGCAGAGGAGAAGTATTGTGAAAACAGAGCCTTCTCTGCTGTCGGTTACAACAAGGAAAATAAAATATATACTATTGATTTTATCTTGCAATTGATCATAAATAAATATTATGTTAAATTCTGAATTCATGAATAAATGCAATAAATATTTTGATTTCATAAAATTGTTCAATAATTCAAATTTTGGAAAATGTATAAACTAATAATTGATCCAAATTAATATATTAGGTATAATAAACATTTTAAAGTATTAATAACTAATGGATAATAAAAATAGATATAAAAACAAAACATTTAATATATTATATATTTTATATTATTATTATTATTAATATAGTTTTGAATTTTAATAGTTATTATATTTTTTAAGTTGTGATAATTTAATCAATGATTGATCTCTCCATGATCTGCGTTTCTCGAGCTCTTCTAATGGAGTCATGTTATTTAATTGCTCTCCAATAACTTTTACTAATGGTCCTTCAAACTTAGGAGATGGCTTGAATTGTTGACACACACCAAACATAGAATTTGAATAACGCTCAGTATAGTTCACAAACCCTGAAATCAAATTTTTATACATGTTTATAAAATTACAACATAAGACTCATGAGTCATGATACATGAGATAGGTACCAACAATTGTATAAGACTAAAGAGTATAGATCTAAACAACTAGTCTTCTAGATGCACAATTTTATGAGAAAGTTTTATCTTAATAATAAGAAATAACATACCTTCGGCATTTAAATGAGCAGTTTCTAATGGTCCAAGAAAAGCATATCGCATACCTAATCCCTCAGACATAACTGTATCTACATCTTTTACATTAAGCACTCCATCATTTACAAGATGCCAACATTCATTCAATATGGCGTACCTATTCAATTACATGGTTATTAGTTAATAATTATTATTGTTTAGCATAGTTGTTGTATATTAATTATATTATGATGAACTAAACTGAATACGATTCAATGCAAATCCTGGTATCTCTTTAGTAAGTGTTACAGGTGACTGTCGGATTTCTTCCATGATTTCTCGAGTCTTCTTTACAACCCAATCTTCAGTCCATTCAGATGGTACAATTTCCACTAAGGGTACAAAATATGGTGGATTGACCTTCAAAAAGTGTACAATATTACATTTTTTTTTAAATTATTATTAATAAATAATATATTGTTCATACTGGATGTGAAACAATTAACTGATTACGATGTTCCAATTTTTCAGAAAGAGCTGATGGTAAGAATGTTGAAGTAGAACTGGAGATAATTGTTTGGGAACCAATTATTTTATCGATTTTGTCATACAATTGTTGCTTTATAGTTAATACTTCTGGTACAGATTCTTGAATAAGAACTGCATCTTTTACTACTTCTTCCAAATTAGTTACACCTTTTAAATAAAACTTTTTTGTTAAATTTCACCAGTTCATATTAATGATAAATCAAGGAACTAATAGAGTATAAATTAATACATTTGAATTCCATAATTATAATAGTTCTATAAAATATTCATTATTTAAAAATAAAATATCATTTAATTTTCACGACTATCAATATTTGATTGGATTTTTATAAATAAATAATGTTATTGTTTTTAATTTATACTCTATTTCAATATAATTTTTGTAAGACAAATATAATTTATAACTAAAAATAGATATCTTGGATAACAATTTATTCAAATATTAAATAAATTTAAAACTATTGGAGAAGCACTTCATTCTTATAATTATTTAACCAACTTTGTGAAATTAATAAAATGTATCCTACCTTTAATAAGCTCAATTTGTTGTTTTGCACTTAGGCTGCCTCTTAAAATTCCATTTTTTTCCATTGTTTCCAGTTCAGCTTTTATTTTATTGTGAGCAGTATTCACTTGTTCTAAACTGACGTCATATATGGTCACATTGTAGTGGGCGCTAGCAAATAACATAGCCCAATTCTGGCCAATTAGACCACTGCAAACAAAAAATGTGTTTATTATTCATTAGTTAAAAGACACTCAAATTGAGAAATAATTTTCTAGATTCAAAAGTTAATTATATTTTTGATTCTGATTTAAGTTAACCAAATGTATTGAATATTACAATGGTTTATTTTTTGTAAATAATTTTTCAGATAATACATCTGTGTAAGTCTTATAAGATCAGAAATTGCAGATAATATTTTTAATTTTCACACTAGATTTTTCTGTATGAGGAAAAACTGTAAAAAAAACTTAGAAGTTATTATTTTAAATTCTAAATAAATTGAATTTTAAATAAGTATATCAAATAATATGGTAAAATTATTAAATTTGTGTCACATAGGTAGTTTAAAAATGTAATGCACTTTGATGTACTTAAAAATTCAAAGATTGTAGACTATTATTTTACAATTTCCATGGCATAACTAATTTACATAATAATTTATGATTATTAAAATCAATATTTTGTGACTCTAATCAGTGGCGCAACCAGAATTTTTTTAAAGGGGGGGTCCAAAAGTATAATTATTTTAAATTAACATGCAAATTTAATTATTATTTTATTGTTTGTTTAATCTAAATATTGTAATTATAATGTAAAATTGAATGATAGTTAAATGTAAAAAATAAAGGTAGGTATGTACAATGCTGTAGAGTTTATAAAATGAAATCTAAGCGATGGTTTGTACTGCTTAAATGATTTATTACTTCCTCAGGTGTTACACTGACTTCGTAGTGGATATTGAGAGCAGCTAACCCATTGAGTCTTCTTTCTGATGTGGTATTTCTCAAGTAACTTTTGATTCTTTTAAGTGAGGAAAATGATCTATCCGCCTCACATGAAGTAATTGGAAGAGTGATAAGTATTTGCAATAGCTTATATATATTTGGAAAGAAATCGGGATTGCATTCATTAAGTATTTGAATTACACTATTATATTGGATATTACTGTCAGTCAAATAACGATTCCATAAAATGGTTTCTGATTTAACTCGATAAAAATCATCAATATCGTTAGCATAAAACTCAAAAAGTTCGCTAAGTTTTTCTTCATCAAACGCTGAACTTTTAAGTAACATTTGAAATCCACATATTATATTTTGATGATTAACAAAACGATCATTTAATTGTTGTACAAACAAATCAAGAAATGGTAGAAACAAAGTAATTCTATAATATTTTTCGGGATCTTTTGTTGGAATATTAGCTCGGTTCATTTTTGTCAAACATTTTTATTATTTTAGAAAGATACGAAACGGTTCAAGAGGGGGGTACGGACCCGGGGACCCACCCCCTGGTTGCGCCACTGACTCTAATACATACTTAAAGATTACTAATTTTAATTATTATTTTTTTATAAGATGAGTAACTAATTTAGTATTTCAAGACTTTATGTTTGTAAAAGTAAATACTCTTTTCTACAGGATACGACGTAAGTCAAAGTAAGGATAATACACATAATTACATAAGATTTACAATTCAATATAAGTATTGAATTGTTTTTTTTTTTAATTTTTCGATAACTGTTATCATTTGTTTATAAAAATAAAATAAAAAAAGGACTACATTCACATTCAGTACCTTACAGACTTTAAAATTATTATCTAAGGACAATAAATAACAAATTAATTTTAACAAAAAGTACTTCTGCGAAAATATTTTTATAATTGTAATTTATAATGTAAATCATTAATCATATTATTATGATTTGAATATAAATATTCTTTCATATCTTGATATATTACTATTATATAATTTGCCTCACCCCAGAGCTGTTATTAAATATTGATGTAATAATTACATTATTTTGGTTATATTATTATGAAAACAGAATATAGTATGGATTAAATTGTTATTTAATATTATACTATTATTTATAAGAAAAATATTAAGAACATAAAATATAGTTTACAGTTTGTTCATATACATGGGTATAACTACACAAATGCATAGCAGTTTTTTTGTATTGTTTTATTAAAAAAATTCATAAAACATAATTTTGTCATTGATAAATAATAATTAACAATTATAAAAATGATAGAAAAAGATGAATTCTTTTCTGAGTTATCAATATAATCTATGATCAAATTTGTTAATTGTTGTGAAATTATTATGAATAATAAAAATAAAATACTGGAGACTGGTTTAAGTGTTTAAGTTTTATTTTTTTGTTATTACCATTGTATTGTTATTCACTATTTATTTATTTTATTTTATTTATTTTTTTTTTTTCTTCCTTCTTTCTATTTTTGTATAAAATAGGGTATATAGATATATGTAATTGGTAAATGTCCAAATATTTTAAATGAATTGTAGAGTTAAATAGTTTCTACTAAAAGCTCAATAAAAAAAAATTGAATTAGGTAAATTATATTATTATTATCGGAACTATATATTAGTATTGTGAAGGGTATAATAATATATGTTATAGACAGTACATAAAAATAACACTCTTATTGGTGTAACATAACTTATGCACCATAAGATTTTAGCTTGTATAGTTATAAATTATAATGACATATTATTTAACAAAGATGTTAGTTATTTAATATTTTTGATAAATTTATATTATTTTGTATTATAATTTACATGTTAATATCTAACTTCCTTGGTATACATAAGTATAATATTCAATTTTATGAACAATTCTAATATTAAATGGTTAAATGAAAAAATAGATTTATAAGTTGTGTTAATACAAAAATCATGTTTTTAGTTTTATAGTTGATTATAGTTATTTATAGTAATAAATAAATATTGTAAAAATTAAATTATATATTTTAATAATGAAATTTCTTAAATAATTAAATAATCCTTAATTTTACCTTCCAATAATTCCAATTTTTCCTTTTTCACTCATGTTTACAGATACGAAAATTTAAAAATATATAAACTACAAATAAAATGTAGTTCACCAGAATAGGAAATAGTTTAAATAAAATGAACACTGAAATATAAAATTATCACTTCATTCATATGACCTATTTACAGTAATCTATTAACTGGTAGATTTGATTTAATTATTTTATTAACTCGCAGTTAGTTATAAAGCGTTATAGCAAAATAGCATATAAATTATAAATGTTAGTTATAATTTGAAGTGTAACACATTATCACTTATCACATGTTTTGAATAAATCTATAGAGATTAGAAAGTAATTCGTTGTTATAGTATTATTCAAACATTAAGAAAGAAATGGGGTCAGTTCTCAATACATATAAATTATAATACTTTTTTAACTGATTATAAAAACAAAACGATTATACTTATTGACCTTTAACTTATAAGATTTGTTTTATTTATTGAGAAATATTAATTAATAATTATTATCAAATATTCAAATATTCTGAAATATTCATGAGTAACAATTAGATTACAATATTTTACTTTATCACACAGTCGTCAGTCGCACAGAAAAAATAGATACCTAAAAGCATTGATTATAAGAATGACTTATTCTATAATCAATGCTAAAAGTTATCCGGTATTTAAATGATACACTTTTTCGAGCGAATTAAAAATACCATCGATTTTATTTTGTATGAAATGAGTTTTTAACACTGAATAATTATTCTATGGTGGCAAATGGCAATAAGAATGTTGGAAAGTATTCTGTATTTCCTTAAAATGTTCCTTATATAGTTATATACATAAGTAATTGTACAATTTCGCTGATTTTTTCTTTTAAATTATGCTTCATAATTCAAAAAACTATGAAGTATTAATTATGATCAGTGATCACAGTTCACAATATTGAATGCTAATAATACTGAACAATAAGAAACTATAACCATTGATTTTATAATATTATATTATTTATTTATTATAAAATCAATGCTATAACCATTGATTATATATATATATATATATATATATATATATATATATATATATATATATATATATATGTTTATATAGTCTATTATATAATCAATGCTATAACTATAAAATGTTTACAGCCGTGTACGCTCGATCAGTTTCGTCCGCTACCCGGTGCGTTTATTAAAATATAGTAACCTACCTAACATCTTTACGGATAAGATAACATTATAACATTTGTAAATAATAGTTGAATTACCCGGCTTCGCCCTTGTGTAGTTTTTGCTTTCTCTAAATTACATTACTTAGATATACAAATTACACGTAAGAATTTTATTTTTGCCGATTTCAACCCTTTAAAATCAACATTTTGAAAAATCCTTTCTTCGTGCACGCCTATGCCATGATAGCTATCTATACGCCAAATTTCTTCTTGATCAATCCAGTGGTTTGAGCTCTGCGTTGATTATTTAAAAAGTACACTTTCCTTTATATATAGAGAAGATACTTGACACTTGTCTATTTTTATTAATCGATAAATGTGTAATTGTTCGAAAATTGGTTAGGTACGATTAGTTTTCCTAGTACAATCAGTATTAATAAAAAATAGTTGATCAAGCTACTTTATAACCACAAGTCATAGTACATACAATCATATAAGTACCTATTCATATACGAACAGGCTAGGTATGTCATTATTGCCTATTGGTTTCATACTTGTACTTGTAGTGTCATAGTTGTAGGTACCTATGTATGTTTCAAAAAATGGTAATAAATATAAATCATTTTTAGTTAAAATAGTATCTAATATTAAATTTATTGAATGTTATTAATTATTATTAAACGGTGGTGGGGTCGAGGTATTTACATATTACAAAATGTTGATTGATATCATTTCCCTAAGGTGGATATTTTTTTGTTTTATCGTTTCATATTCTTTTATTGTTATTTCAAGTTCTTCTTTTTTGTCCTAAGATAAGAAAATATTTAAAGCATAATTACCTTGTGAATTAAAATGTATTCAATATTTTACCTTAAACATAGTTGAGATATCATCTAAATTTTGATTTTTTAAGTCACCTAATTGTTTTTCTTTTTCTAATCGCTTGTTAAATTTGATATCATGTAATTCTGATAGTACTTTTTTCATATTTTTCACTGAAAGAAAAAATGAAATGAAAATTATTATTAATTACATTTATCATTATTAAAATTGATTATAAATTTATAAATACTTATAACTATAAATATTTATAATCAATGGTTGTACGTTTGTTATGCGGGTGTGACATCCTCTTAAGAATTATAAATTATCATTATTTAGTATTTACCCAATATTTGTTCTTCTTTGACTGGTGTTGTGTCAAGCTTTCTCTTCGATTCTAAGACAGCAATATCCTTAAGTAATACAGTAATAAATAATGTATAATATATAATAATTTTATTAATAAATTCAAATTTTTACTGATAATGAAAAAAAATGCAAAAATCGTTCAGTGTTTTCACCTTGTTAGTTAATCATGTTGGTAGAGTAAATCTATCAAATTACCTGTTTTACACGAACCATAGCATTTTGTACCTCTTCAATTTCATCTATGAATAAACATTAAAAAAAACAGAATATGTATGTAGGTAAATTCAATATGTAAAGAAAATTTAAAATACTAAGTTGATGAATACCATACCATAGTACTTAAAATCATATCAAAACGGTACCGTGTACGATTAATTTAAATTTTATTTTTAATTCGTTTTAAATCTTGACGTAATGCATTTAAATTAAAAATGGTAGCTTAATATAATACAACGGCTTTTTGGCTATATTTTTTTGGTGAAGCAATTATTTTCAACACCCCATCTTAGCTCTCCCCCAATAATATTAATTAATTAATAGTATATAAATATTAATAATAATATTATTAAAAGAACAATAAGTTATATTTTAATAGTCCTTCACCATTTAATTATTTTGTTCATTACACTTTGATAAGAAATAATTTCTCGCCAAGTAAATAAATAATTATTGAAACAAAATAAGTTTACTTAAATTCAATATACTTAGCATTTATTCATGATATCACATCTTTATAGTGCTTAAAGATCTAATATATTTTTTTTTACTTAGCCATTTTTACACATAGTTTACAAAGGGTTTCTGTTATGATAATGGTACATTGTACCATACTACCATAACATTAATATATATATTTATAAATATTGCCGTCGGCTGTCGTGCTACCCGTATATCCGGCAGGCATAGTAAATGCCCATCCTTGTTCATATAATCTTAATCTTATATTTATTATCTTAGTGATCAATATTAATTTTCAATATTAAAAAAGTTGAATTTTTTCCAAAAGAAACAAGTATAGATTAAATTTGATTAAACAATTTGGGCCATCGGCTCGGTTGAGACTCTTTTGCGCACATATTAATATATTTATTAAATTTATGACAACTCGTTAGCGCACAAAATTATGAAGAATGGAAACCTGCTTGTAGGTACGATTTTGGGTGTACAGGGTGTCTTAAAGTATAACGATTATTTTCAATCATGGTTTCCCATCAGTTGTCATCTATCAGTAATAGGGACTTCATAATCGTGATTTCTGTGCTCATCAAGTGCATGAGTCGTGTGGGACAAGCTTTAATCTTTATTACTTTATTTCTAATCTAACACTATTTTTGTTAAATGTTTCCGATGATAACTGATAAGTCTTATAAGTTATAACTTATAACTAATCTGTTGTACATTTTCGTTTAGTCTCCGATTTCGGCGAGAGAAAAACGTTGTATAGTGTTGAATAATTTTAAATTTTAGGTACACAGGTTATGTACACCCTATACGTGGGTAGATTTCTTCGAAAAAAGGTTTCTATTGTTCGCAAATGAGTTGTGTTTTTGTGCGCAAACGAGTCGTGAAAAATGTAAATGTGCGCAAACGGGTTGTAGCTATCGGCTCTACCCATATACCAGCGGTTCTCAACCGGGGGTCCACGGACCCTTAGGGATTCACAAGAAGGTACTAGGGTGTCCGGGGAAAAAAAACGTAATGGCGGAAAAAGTGAAAATTGTATTTGTGTTATGTGATTTGTGAAATATTGTAAATCGGTTTTTGTTATCATATGAAATACTCGTATATCATTATAAGCGTTAAATCCATAAACCATTATTATCTTATATCCACTGTGAACAAGCCCAAGGATCACATTAAAATTACATTTTTAACTTTATATTATTTTAAATGATATATACATATGATACATCATACATTGTATGGCACATGCTGATTAAAATAAATAAATATTTCCGAATTTTTCGGCTTAGTTATTTCGTAAATTCTTATCTATCTTACGTGAAAATATATGACGAGTTCACAATTGGGGGTCCGTAAAGCAGTGGTAAGAGGCCAAAGGTACGCGAATGAAAAAAGGTTCAGAACCGCTGCCACAAACGCCGCGCCTCATCTGGTTTAATATTGTGTAACGGTTTTACCGATATCGTAACTCACCTTTTAAATTTGTAGTTATTTCCAAATAATGTCCATTTTGACTTGATGTACGTAATAAAGATTTTGATAAATTGAGGTATTTTTTTAAGTTATCCCTTTGTTTTACAGAATCAAAAATTTTTGATTTTCTCTTTGTTATATATTTTTTTCTCTTATAGATTTCTTGATGTCTGTGCAAAATTAACTGTGAATATCAAATAAAACACGTTAAAATGATTTGTATTATTACTATAATATTATAATATCCATTGTATTGAGATATATAATACTAAAACTTCAAAACATTAATGTACATCAATGTCTACGTATATTAATAATTAAGTCAAATGTACTCTAATATAATTGTAATTTGTAGAGCTAAAAATAGATAACTACAAATAGTTTTTGCTAAAAGCTCTTAAAATTAAAAATAAAAACAAATATCTACGTACGGTTTTAATTCGATCCATTCGTTCAAATATAACAGTATCTTCTTGTTTAGCCATTTGGATAATGATAAATATAATTCAATATTGAACAAATTAGAAAATATATGTGTTTAACTAAAGTAATAATTAATTACTAGAATGAAAAAATATACCAATTCTATTTAATAAGATTTTTTAATGGAGTAATATCATTGATATAATATGAAATTAATGCTACTGAACCATTGAGTAATAATATTATTTGGAGTAAAAAACGAATGTTACGAATTCGACAACAACCATAGACTATATTCTTATCTGCGATCACTAGCAAGTAGCATATCATATACTATTTATAGTGATAACCACAGATCTATATTATAATAACTAGATACTCGACTGCCTTCTCATCAATAATGCCGGTAGCCGTTTGCAACTTGAGCAATGTTTACTAATCTTTAGAATATATGATATTAAACAACAACATTTCATAGTTTAATTTTCATACCAAATAAGCCCGTAGCCCAACTGACATTCTCAAATAGTTTTTTAAATCATTTGGTTCATTTTTGTTCAACTCTTTTAATAATGGCATATGATTAAACACGTTATTTCTAGCGAGCTAGTTCTTTACCCACTTACGCCTCATTGTCCTTTTTGAGATACATATAATGGCACCCGACCATCAATCCTGCAGCGGCTATCAATTTTATTTTTCTCGAAGGCACATACTAAAGTACAGGTAGTACAAGGCAATACTGACAAACTGTCGGATATTAAAGACGGAATAAAAATTGGTAACTGCATATTGCGTAAAACTAATCTAAATACACGTTAAATCTAAATTAATAAGGTTTTATTTTTTACGCCCATCCTCCTCCCCTTCTGACCAATAGACTATCAAACATTTTTTTACTAAATTAATTATTGCCAAATTAATTATACAGCCTTCTGATCCACGAGGAACTTTTAAAACGCAACTTTAAGTAATGTTGCCCATCAACGACAAAATGCTGGATGGTAAGGCAACCCCGATAGATCACTCTTACACCTGACGCTATTAATTAAATAATCGATTAAAATACTTAAATTTTTTCAAACGATAGAAATTATTCAAATTATTGAATGAAAAATGTTTTAATAACAAGAATTTTCAAAATACGGAAGTATTAAAAATTTAAAATGTTAAAAAGAATTGATTTTGTGTCTTTGTGGCTGCTGTCCTCCTACAAGTCCTTTTTGGAAAATCACTATGAATTATTGTAGCAACTAAATATAACCAAGCAGCCGGTTTTCTATTTTATGATGATGGAGAATCTTTAGGTAGGTACTTACCAGCCAATGACTATAGATTTTTGAACAAGTAAAATACCATAGTCATATAATAAAATGTGGTGTGGTTAGTGGTGGGAAGGATCCGGGTCCTCAGGGATTAGAGTCACCGGTCAGGTAGCAAAATGGCAGTTGGCATTGATATTAGGCTTTAGAGTTTAGAGTTTAGACTTTAGATACATGTTTTCAGTTTGAAAAATCAGCGGGGTGCCGGAACGTCTGATAACAACAAATACTATAACTGGGAAGATAAAAAAGCCGAATTTTACTTTCCTTATCAATGTCACTTCTATTCTGTGTAGTCACAGCCGTGGTTATAAATAAAAATTATCATATTGTTTAATGATAATGGTATCACATCTCACCGTGTTTCATTTGATAAAAAGATTTGCATTCATTTATTAATTCTAATTTTTTTTTTTATATTATGTTAATTAATAATATAAAGTGTTTTATAAAATTGAAAAAAATATTATTCACACCTTACATCATACCTTTGGTTATTTTTTGAAATTAATTGTATATTTATATTGACCGGTTTAAATGCACTTAATTATTACCATTTCACATTTATTGTTCTAAACAATCTAAACTCATTTAATTGAATATACATTGGTATCTGAAGATAAACTTTAAATTTTTTTAATATATAACCTATATAGGTGAAAAAATGGCTAGTTTCAATAATCCTGAAGAAATAATTCACCATTACAAGTTCATACTCAATAAAACTAAAAAGTAAGATAACAATAGTTTTTACTAAACATTTTAATACTCATAAAATATTTTTATTTTTAGAAAATTATTTAGGAAGTTAAATACATTGGAGCCTAGTGACCAATTTGGTAAAATAATTTTTGTATATTAAACTTAATATTTATATTTATTTCTATTGTACATTTCAGCTAAACTAGCAAATGCTTGTCAAAAGAATGACAAACATGCTTATGCTGCATTGTGTTGGCAAGCAGTAGCTAAATGTGAGGAGTCAATGGGTCACAACTGTGAACAAGCTCTTGCTCATCAAAAAGCAGCCCGCCAATTTCTTTCAGAATTTAAAAAGATTGAGTCTTCTGGTTTTATATCACCCTATAATGAAAATCTACATGTAAGATAAGCATACATATTTTATTTAAATTAATTATATAATTTATAATCCTTTAGGCAGGGTTAAGTGAAATGGGTCATGCTGAAGATAGTTGGCAAGGGAGTTCATTTGAAAATATTTTAAAAACTTCTATACGTCTAGAAACAGCTGAAAGTCTTGTACATTTAGGTAAATTGGATGATGCAGCTTTTATTGGAAGTAGTTTGATTGATGTTCCACATGAAAGTCATACTCTTAAATTAGTGGTTCTTGAACAAGTAACTTCCATTCAAATTCTTTCTGGTATTTTTAATATAGAATAAATAATTATAGACTATTATTATTAAAAATAATATTACTTTTTTAGAAGATTATGAAGGTGCTTTGTTAACTTTCACAGAAATTGCAAATATTATTTCAAGTACACACAATGATACTATTGGTGTTTATAATGATATTTTACTTAGGTAAGTATTTTAATTGTATATTATAACTTAAAATTCAATATGTTAATTTAAATTATAGATGTGAAATATCACGAGTATTTTTACTGCTTATATTGAAACATACTCGTCAAAAAATGCCTAGTGATTTAGCTTCAGTGTTGGAGAAGTATATGTGGATTAATGGAAATTTTGATTCTCCTGGCAAGTATTATTTTTTAAATGTGTAAATTATGTTTATAACATTATACAATTTAAAGTATTTGTTTTAAATTATTTTAGTTTCTTACATATCTGACATAATGTTTCGATTACTTCGTTCTTTGGTTAAATCATATCAACTTGGAGAAACTACCTGCTTAGGTACAATTGAATCTGATTTTACACCACATTTAACATCCGAACAAAGAAATTTACTAGCTGTATTAATAAATACATTGACATAGTTCACATTTTTTGTTATGCGTTATAGTATTTAATATTTATGATAAATACAATTATATATATATTTTTTTATGGTTAATTATGTATTTATTTATTTATAGTTATATACCAAATAAATATTTTAATTTTATTGTATCTAGTATTATATAATACCATTATAGAAATATTTCTCCTTTTATACTAACCCAACCCGGGTTTCATAACTTAAAAATTAGTAGGAAAACAATATCTTCTTTCTCACATCTAAGAATAGGCCACACTCTACTTCCATGATATAAACTGATATGTATCTACTAATATAAGCAAGCATATTAAAACTTTCCGCTATGCACTGTACTTTATGTATAGTATTTATAATCAATGATACTACCAAATTCATTTTTGATAGACTCCATCTTTTTTCTTGCTTTTCTTTTAATCCCCCCCCCACATAAAATCTTTTCTACTTTAAAAATCTCCCACAATGTTCTTTATAATGCCCATTCAGCATTCCATTATTTCAAACAATTTTCTTTTCCAGATTGGTTGTACAATTTTTTTTTCTTGTTTAACATAATTAACTATAGTAAGTTGTAACTAATTGTGTATTACAAAGTTTCAAATAAAATATATAGTACTTTAGTAGTATATCATATTTATTATTTATTATTTATCTTCACTTGAAACTTTATGAGGACATAAGGTCATTCACTCTAACCCAAAACCCTTCACATAAGCGAACACAGACTCCAGTTTTTCAGTGGCAGCAATAGATTAATATGGTCTATTCTCCAAATCGCCATTAAAACTGACCCATAATTTTTTTTTTTATACTATAGAGTATATTGCATTGATTAGACATACGTATGTTTAATCAATGTATAGTGTATCAAAATTAAAATTGTATTAGTTATTTGGATAACATTTTGTACAGTAAGATCCACCAGCTTATGTTTAATATGTATAATAAAAAAAAAATAAAGTAACAATAATTACAAAATAAAATATAAATTTTAAAAATAGTATATCAATAAGTAACATAAAAATAAATATAATATATATTTCTGAATCTGTGGATAAAATTGTAAATTAAACAATATTCTTATTTATGTACTTTTGATACTAACCTACACTCCATAGGTGTTAAATTTCTAAATTCAACTAATTACATTGTCAATATTTACAAAAGTTAATTCCCATTTGACAAATAAAAATAATAATGCATTTGGTCTATCCTGAGTATAGTAAAATAATGGGTACAAATATAATTTTACCGATGCCAATTATTCTATATTTGGTGGCAGTGGAAAGACCCCAGCAAAGTTCAGGGCACCACATGACCCTACCAAAATATGTCTTGAGTTTACACATCTTTATGATTTTACATGTACCAACTTCCAACTTTCTCTTTCTCTCTTCCATTTTAGTTTAATTTCCACAACAATGAACAAATATAAATATTTATGTCTTATCATGTTCTCTTATAACATTGACAACTCTTACTCCACCAACCATATCTCTCCTGATAAAAAATTAAAATGTTATTATAATTCATTATTCCTTGATAATGTTCTCAAAGTCACAAGACTTTATAAGCAAATTATAAAATGTATGATACACTTCTATAAAAAATCATATAACTAAAAATAAAAAACTATATTACATCATAATAATATTATGATCTGTGCAAATATACTTTGATAATCAATCTGAATGATATTAAAAATATGCGATCAGTGCATCATAAATTGTATGTAATTAGGTTGAAATTAATATTAAAACTTATCGAAATAATTTACAAAATATATATGACTAATGACGAGAAATCAGAAAAAAGCAGAACTCCAATACGTTAATTTAATTAAAATGTTCTGTTTGACTGTTTAACTGTATAGAATGATGTACAAGGAATGAGGATTATTCGTATGTTTATTTTGCCATGGGCGTCGACACAGGTGATGAGTAAATTCAAATCGATTATTGAAATTAAATTACAGGTGATTTTTTATTACTCGTATAAAGTTATAAATATTATCAGACTTCGGCCTTCACTCGATTAATAATAATCCAAATGCAAATGCAGCAGCAGCAGCATATAATATACAGAAAGAAAAATATACAACATACATTAACGAGTAAATCATAGAATAAAAACCACAGAATAGAAAAATTGAAAACCATTGATTTTAGAATATTGAATATTCTATTTACTCATTACTCACGTAGTCACGTCGCATATAATATACATATTATACAAATACATTACACAATCGACATCGAGTAACGTAAATAGCAATGCAGTACTGCTGTAGATAAAGAATTTTATCTGCTGATAACGAATAATTGATAACATAGTATTTTTAAACGCTATCCACTACATACTGAATAGTGAATACCAGACTAGGTAACATTTTATGGCAGTATGACATTCTATAATAAAATTACTAAATTAGTAATTTGAATAGTTGTGACTTGAGTCGTGGGCAGTTGATTTCAATTACTCAATCATTTTCTTGTCATTTAAATTGTTACCAATTGATGAACAAATAGAAGTTTTCAGTTTGACATTTTACTTTCGCGCAACATACTTATTATTTGTTTTAACTATGGGTGTGCAGAATTTACAGATAATTTTTGACAACCCTACAGCGGTATTTACGCCTGGTCAATCCGTTACTGGACGAGTTCTGATTGCCACTAGTAGTCCAGTGAAAATAAGAAGTAATGAAAGACATCTGTAAGACAACTGTAATGTAAGTTCTTGATTTTAATATTAACGTTACTTGTAGGCATCAAATTAAAATTCAAAGGAGAAGCTAAGAATTCGTGGACTGAACAGGAGTCTCGCAGAAATGATAATGGTGATACCGAAAATTACTCAGTCAAATATGATGCGGAAGAAGAGTATTTTGAAAATAAAATCACTTTAGTAGGCGGTGGAGGTGAATATTAAATAATTATTTTTTTGTTTAATCTTTAAATAGCTGATATTAGATTTTATCTGAAAAGTCTCCAGAAAACTTTTAACCTATCACTAATATTTTTTCATTTTGCTTTATAATTAATGAACTGAATAAATTTATATAGTAGTATTCCTATTGCTAAGTTATTTAAAGCATAATTTATACAACTATAAATAAAAAAAAAATTAGTGCACCTATAAAAATATAAATTTTACTCTTGTGATTCGGGAGTATATAATAGTTACTAAAATAGCTATTAAACAGTAGTGTTATAGAACAACGTAATTTATGTAAAACAGCAAACATTTTAATTATTTAATCTATATATTTTTTTAAAGGTGAATCAAATTTAGAAGTAGGTGAACATGTATATCCATTTAACATATCTTTACCTCTTCAATTACCATCAACCTTTAATGGTGAGCATGGACATGTACGGTATATAGCAAAAGTTGTTATTGATATACCATGGGGTAAAGACAAAGAAAAAGAAACCATTTTTGAAGTTATTTCAGCTTTAAATTTGAATGATGAACCATCTTTAGCAGTAAGCATGTTAAATCATTATATTTTGTTCTCTGTTATATTTATAATTGTAAATTTTAAACATATATTATAAACCATATATTTTATCAATTAATATAACCCTGTTTAAAGTTGTTGTCTAAATAAGTTTTAGTCAGCTATTTATTTAATTAATAATTAACAGTCATGGTATTTTTACAATAGTACATTATTTATTGATAATAAAAATTGTCTCATCACGTATAATAGAAATATTCAAAACTTTAAAATCTCCTTGATAGTCTGTAACTAATAATTTTATATCTGTAGAAAGCAACTATGATATGAGTATAATTTTTAATATTTTATTTAAGCTTGCAATAAGCTTTAGTTGGAACTTAAAACTATAAAAGTAGACTATTTACTATTTATTTAATATTTATTTATTCTTAGTACCATTTCTCTGAACATAAAATCTAGGAAAACTTTTTAATCAACACTCTTGTTTATGTTCATAATGGTGGTATTTACATAAAATGTAAAATAACTTATAAAGATATAAGATATAAAATAATACATGTATTTTACTTCATTTTGTATGAGTGCCATGGCTATCATGTGCTAAATGTATACCAAATTATATAGTAATATATTTCTTGTTATGTTTAAAATATATTCTTGTAGGAACCCAAAAAAGAAGAAAAAGAAAAGTTTTATTGTTGCTGTTGCTGCAAGTCTGGGCCAATGACATTAGTAGTTTGTGTCCCTTATACCGGTTTTGTACCTGGGCAAATTATACCTCTTACCGTTGAATTGGATAATAATAGCAATGTGGCAATTGATGCTGTTAAAATCAAGTTGGAAAGAGTAAAATTATCAATTCTGTTTCTTATATTCATTATTTTGACTAAGAATGTGTTGTTCATAGAACTTAGAATTCAAAGCGAGGCACCCTAATGAAAGTACAAAATCTAGTTCATCTGAACTTGCTGTATTACGCTTACAAGGAATAGAAGCTCACGCTTCAAAAACATGGACGGAACAAATGACAATTCCTAATAGTTTGATATTCTCAAATTTGAAATATTGTGGAATTATAACTGATAAATATGTTTTAAAAGTAATTTCTATTCATAATTATAATTTAACATGTATTCAAATATTTATTTTTACAGGTAGAAGCTATTGCTGGAAGTATGTATGAAAATACCAAAGTTGATGTGAAAATTGCATTGGGTAATATTCCATTAACTATTGCCCAAGATGCTCCTCAATTTGGTTATCCTACTCAACCTAACCAAAATAATCCTTTAAACGAACAATTCCCTGCAAACACTGTACAACCTGTAGGATTTATTGAACCAGCACCTGTCCCAGGCTTTGCACAGAAAGTTCCTCCATATGGTCCACCACCCTTTACTTCGCCTCCTTATCCACAACAATCCATGAATTCTGCCCAAAACACCGCTCCTTATACTCAACCATCATTATACCCGCAAACTCAATTATATAATCAATCCCAGTTACCTTATCCAGACATGAACATACAGCAACCTACATTTAATCCATCTTACCAGAATTTGAATCCAGAAGTCACTCCTGTCCCAACTGCTCCTTCTATATAATTAAGATCAGCATGGATTAAGTGTAGTTAGAACATTAAAAATCTATATTTATTTAATTTTTATACACTCACATACATACACACTTGCAAGATTTCTAGAAAGATAAGAAACAGTAAAAAAATGTATGAATTAGTTTTTTTGGTATTATACGAATGCATGATCAGTATTTTATAATTACTTAAATAAATCATCCAAAGTTAAATAAACTATTATGCTTCTTAACTTAATGTAGATGAAAAAAAAAATTTTATTATTGGTTAATATTTTTAGGCGCCAATTTGAATTATTGTTATACTCTCTAAAATATTTTTATACTTAATATAATTTAGTAAATTTTAAATCAAAAGGTCTATTGAGTATTTTACAAATTTTAAATTATATTATTATACTTTGCTTAATAGCTACCACGTGCCTTATATAACTTGTGTCAACCAAATAAAGAATTTATACTTTTATTAAAATTAACCTAAAACAATTTGAATTATCTGTATTATGATTAATAATATTAGTTGATATAAAATAAATATTTCTATTAACAATAGTTCCATAATTAAATGTTAAATTTATAATTACTTAATAATCCTAGATTTAAATTTTTTACAATTTATATATGTTGATGTTGTTAATTATTATTTTACAATTAAATAAATATGAAGGTGCTACTTTTTGTGATTTGCTTTTGAGTGTTTTAAAGTTTTGATAAAATAATTTTAATTTTAAATGTTTAACAATTATGTTGAATGGTATTATTTAATTCATAACAAATGATTTAGTATATTTTTATTTGTTAATTTACTCTTTATGCTTTTTAGAGATTTTTGAATAGAATATGTTAAATTTACCATTTCATTTGAGTTTTTGAGTGTGTAATATATTTATGTTTCTTTGATGTCTATTTTTATTTGAACACTATCATTCTACAACTGAAGTCTCCAAACTTTTTTATTCGAGGGTCATATTAAATAAAAGTTTTGATTTTTTGATTATAGATGATAGAATCAAAACACATATCATTTTTTATTGTATTGAAATATATACTTATAAATATTTTATAATTCATTTTTAAAATTAACTTCAATGTAGCATTAATTTTAATAATAGTTTATAAATTGTTCATTTTTATGAAAAATATGAAATTCATGTTTTCTGCTGAAATGTTATCGAATTACAGTTAGAAGTTACTGGTTCCAATTTTCAAAATGGACTACAAATGTTTGTCAGACTATGACCAATTTATATTTTGATATGATGAATTTAATTTAAGAAAAAGCTATCTCACACAAATATGAAATGTATGAAAATCTACTTTAGTCTCTTTAGGATATTTATTTTACAATCCACCAAATACATTGCACATCATTTGTTTCCATTTGTAGGGTAGGATATCACAACTAAACGGATATTGAAAAACATTTATTTCTTCAGATTTTAGTCAAGATCAAAACAATGTCGTTGGAATTTAACTTTAAGTTCAGAATTTATTTTTGGGCAATATTAACAGGAACGTCCTTGGAAAGGAAGGGGGGGGGTTAAAACTTGTATGCAAATAGATAGTTTGGAGATCCCTGTTATAGAAAATTAAAATTATGTCTTGCAGTAGCTGTAGAACCAACAATTGAATATTAAGGGTACTCATAAAAATTTTATTTTTAATTTCTTTTAAACATTTAAACATTAGTAAAAATGTTTTAATTCAATGAGTTAATTTTTATGATTAAATAAGTCATTTTGTGTTGTAATTTGTTTTAATAATGAGAATTTATTAAAGTGTTAACAATTAATTTAATTAAAAAATTACTATTCAAATTTGACTAACTATTGCATAATTAATATTTTATGGAATCAAAACAATTATTAATTTCTAAGATAAGAAATTATTGTTCAACATATTATTTACATTATAATATTGTTTTTCATTATTATTATTTAATATTTATATTATATTCAGCTATTTCAAATAGAATTCAAAAATAACCATTTGTGTTTCTTTTTTCATTTAAGTAGAATTTTTGATATTTTCATAAAATAAGTATCTAAGTTTATGTTTCAAAACTTATATGTATCTTACAAGGTAATTTAAAACTTTAATTTAGTGAAAGTTAACTTTATTAAAAATTAAGATTTGTAATTCTATGAATTATCACTATCACTTTTTATTTTTATTTTATTTTCATAAGTGGTTTCAAGAAAGATTTCTGTTTTTATGCCTAGATATATTGATTTTGATCAGTAAATCATTATTTAAAATATTATCAAGGAGTGAATTTTTAATAATTTATACTGAAGTGCCTGGAATTATACGTGATTTCAAAAGGAAATAATACAAATGTAATTGATGATTATAGAAATATTCCAAATTGTGTTCAAATAATAAGTTAAGTGTGCAGTTTTAATATAGTTCTTGGATATACATAATTAGTTATTATTTATTAGTGCAATTAAAAGATTAAATAATTCTGGAATTCTAAATCATTTATAGTGAAAATTGGCTTTATTTTTATAGACAAGAATTATTATTTTTGAATGTTGATAATTTACACTGCAACTTATTTGTTTTTAGTGATTATTTTCAAGTTTCAATACAACTTTATGTATCTCAAATTAGTTCAAACTTTCTATACATGCAATTGTAAATCTGTACTGTTGAATTCAATGATGAATCCAATTATCTCTGTCCCTTTTTTGATACAAACCATAGAAATATAATTGGTGCACTATAAATGCAGTTTATTAAAATGTTGGAACAGAATTTTTTTTTTAAGGTGTAAAGAACATAGGTAATATATTAATAGTAGTAATAGTAATACATTCAGATGTTTTATTAGAAGATTAAATAATAAGTTTGTATCCATGATTAAAATAGTAATAAGCACAATACAGATCAAGGGGATGACTTAAATCACTTCCAAAATGGTGTCACCATATCAGAATAATGAATGGAACAGGTTTTTTTTTCAAAAATAATATACTAATTTCAAGAAAATTTCAATACACAATTACACTAAGAATAATTTTTTTTTTTAATATGAATAAATGAAAATAGAATTATCGTTTATGTAATGTATTTAAATAAACAATATTACTTATAAATTAGTATTGTTACAACCAAGTTCCCTATCTGATTTACATTTTTTAATTATTTTATTAAATGATGATTGATAAAACACTGTAACCAATCTTAATATGCCTGCACCAAAAATCTGAAATTATTTAATTCAGTGTATGACGATTGGAAACAATTATTAAAAATTGGGAAGTTATTGTTACCTGACAAATTAACTCTGAATAAGAATCTGATGGAGCCATTCCAGCACAACTAACAGTCATCATATAGCCTTCAAAACCTACGGTGCTAAAGAAGTATCCATCCTAAAAGATAAATTTTTAATTATTTAAATATGGATGTACATTAAACATCATATGTATGTAGTATGTACATTAAATTATTGATTATAAAATTACCAATGCATCTTGGAGTATTTTTTTTCCAACTTCTTCTGGTTTAAACAATTTTGCAGTTTCTGAAATTAAAGATGTTTCTAAAGGTTTGGTTATATTTTCATTAGCAAATCCTGGAGTATCTGTATCTGGAGGCAATGCTAATGTCACATTTATTCCATTATTCTTCGTCTAAATGTATTTATCAATACATAATATTATTATAAGAAATGAAAAAAACCAGGCAAATCTTAATTAAATGGTACAGGTTTTCGGCAGTAGTTCAGTATTGTGTTACACAATATCTATCCGGATCTAGCGAGGGTAACATTTTAACTGATTTTATCTTATTCTCAAATATACAATTATATTGTTATTAATAATAACCTATTTTATAGTTAATTGTTATATTTACTTACTTCCATACTTAAAGCTTCCGCAAATCCTCTTAAAGCAAATTTTGTGGCACTATACACACTTAACCCATATATACCACAGAAAGATGCTAATGATGAAGTTATAACAATACTTCCATAACCATTAAGTTTCATTTCATTTACTACTGCTTTAGTAGCATGGATGGTAGATATCAAATTTGTATTGATCATTTTCTATAACAATATTAAATTTTAATAAATCCATAATATAAATACCATGAAAAATACCATAATGTCACTGGCTGAGTTATCTTCAAGTGTTCCACAAATCGCCATACCCGCACAGTTTACAAACAAGTATAATGGTCCTATTTTTTTAATTGCATTGTCAAAAGACTGTTTTACCATGACATAATCACCCGCTAAATCAACTATGTATAAAACAATATTTTAATATTTGATAAACAAATTGCAAAAAGTATATGTGCAGTATTTTTCCACCATAAAATTAATATTTATTTATAGTCATATATTTCAGAATACACACAATATGACTAACCAGACAAATAGTTGAATTTTTGATTTTGGTTTATACAATGTGATTTAATCTCTTCCAGTGACGACAAAAGTCTACTTTTATTTCTTGCAACAATTGTTACATTTGCTCCTATCTTGGCAGCTTCCAAGGCTATACATTTGCCGATTCCACTAGATCCACCCGTGATCTGTTAATTTAATGTAATAATATAAAAAAATATATGTTGCATGACGAGAAAATTGTAATGACTTACCATAACATGACAACCAAATAAACTTCTTTCTTTGATTGTTCCTTTGTATTTTAAAACCACACCAATCATGGCCAATACGAATAGCAAAGTTATGATGAAAGTTACTAATGTGAACATTTTCCGTTTGATATTTCATTAATGTTTCTATAACTAACTGTAAAGGTTTGCGACGTAATAACAATTGGTCACGAAACATATCGATAAGTAGGATATTGGACATTATGATATGATTAATGCGAGTCCTTAGTCATACCAATAGTTAGCTTAAATTAATAAATTAAAATCTAAACCCATACCATTATAATTCAGAATATTTAATCTGGCTTTTTTTTTTTGAATTTACGTTTCAAAATTCAAACTTCCGGCCTGACAGTTTGGCCAGTTCGGTAGTAATGTAGTATAATACAACACATTTATAGATTATACATATTGTCAGTGTGAGCATTCACATTACATGGTAAGTGGTAACCTATTCTCTGGACTTATCACAGTTTACAGTGGACCACCACCGTCCAGTCACCAATCGGCATTCGGCAGTCACCTTACGTTATTAGTTCGCACAATGTGTATGGAATGATATGGTAGAAACATTGAATATCGATAATTAGGAAATACTCGTACCTACATGGTAAGTTGATTTGAAATTTGAAATTGTCCATCGTGAATACATACTTCACGTTCAATTCATTTCTCTATACTTTATTTTTCTGTTAAAATATCTTAATTTCGTAGTTTTATTCCTATTAAATCATATTATTGTGCATTAAATGACTTAATTTCACCGTCAAACGTTAGTAAAACAATCGATTTTATGACGACGCCAGAGAGACGGCCTGGGCTTAAAATAATAATAATAATAAATTTCTTATCAGTACAAACCACAGTTTTATGTTAACTTAATTGAGTGTTGGGATTTTATTCTAATAGAGTAGTTGAAAGTTAAATACTTGAATCCCAATATACAATTTACAAATATTCAAATATTAATTTGAAAGAACTTTATTTTAAGTATTCAGCCATAGCGAAGTCGGTACGTTTTTTCGGCGACCAAAACACTGGTCCGACGATCTAGGTGTTCTCTTACAAGAGTGTAAGTTTGTTCATCTAAGACAATAACTGTTGTTTATTGTGGGACTACCTACCTAACAAACTTATAATGGAGAGTGCATCGAGACCTAACGAGACACTTCCGGATAGCCGTTACTTTTGTCACAGTTGTGATGCAGAAATAGAAAGCGTAGCAGATGTATGTTGTATTATTAAAATTATTTTGATTTGTATTCATTAATATTATACCCTTTTTTTCTAGGATTACACATGTCCAACATGTCATCTAGGATTTATTGAAAAAGTTGATGAACAACAAACACCTGAAGAACCAGATGACGAAGATATGGAATTTACAAATGCACACTATATGGTATTTAAATTTTTCATTTTAATATTACTCTAGGTAGTGTACTAGTGATATTTAATTAAGTTTATCCTTGCATGTTATCATAATTTGCAGTTTTACTTATGTTTATTGTTTATTCTATATTTCAAATCTTTACTATAACTTCGCATTCTCTAGTTATTAACTGTTATCAAATTTTAGTATTTTTAATTTGCAATATTTCATTATCTAATTTTTCTGCTTTATCCATTTGCTCTTGAACGATATTCATGAATTTAACAATGAACTTATCTATAATTATTTTTAATATTTCATTTCTTATTTAAAAATAAGTGATTGCTTTAATAAAAAGTATTATATTCTTTCTTTCGATAATCGTAAATAATATTATCTAGGTAAATTTAACAATTATATTTATTTCAAGTGGAGAGACAAAAAAAAATGTATAAAATAGTTTAAATTTATAGCTACTATTCATGCATACTTTTATAAAAACTAATCTTATAAGGTCCTTTTTTATTACAGAAAAATAAACAAAGGTGGATATACTCAGCCCCTCCTTATATACTTTTCTCTTTCAGTGATATATATATATATATATATAATGTATAATATATTATGTTAAGTTATTATTATCCATTTATTTCATTTTGATTGTAAAAATTACATCTTTAGGTCAATGGAATATTGGGGGATAACGAAATTGGTGGAAGACGGAGGTCAAATATACGTCGACGAAGATTTACAACTAGAGGCCCACATGTGATGACACTGCAACCTGGAAGGTAGACTAAAATATAATCAGATGCTTTTATCAAATCAAGTTGTTTCAATTAAACATTACTAGTATATTGTAACATTATGGTCGAATAGGATAAGACTATTTTTTTTTAAAAGGTACAGTTGCCGGTTCAAAACTTTTAACCAGCTTCCACTTAAAACAAGTATACCAGTTTTACTGTCTTGTTCTGAGAGAATAAACAGCCCCTTTCCGTCTAATGAGAGTCTAATTTATGCTAAATACTAATAGACCCATAAAAACAAAAACCTACCATCTACCATATTAAGAAATACATATTTTTAAAACCATTTATTTGAATATTTCGTAGTAATTTTGTCAAAATCTGTATTGTTTCAGAGGTCCAAGACGTAATTCAGGCGGAACAATTGAAAATTTAGTAGAAGATGTCATTGTAAATTTTGCCGGTTATTCACAAACTGGTGGAAGTCCAGTGTAAGACACTTACTAACATATAACTTAATTTGTGTAATAAATGTATTCTTTCATGAATTTCAGCAGTAGATTTTTACTTGGTAATCCTGGTGATTATGTTTGGGGAAGAGATGGACTGGATTCTATTGTATCACAATTACTAAATCAAATAGATGGAGCTGGACCTCCTCCATTGACTAAGGAAAAAATACAAGAAATACCTACAGCACTTATTTCTCAAGATCATTTAGGTAAAAACTAAAAACTTGCTTATTGTGTACAAATATATTATTTATTATTTAATTAATTAAATAGTTATTATTGAATAAGGTTCTGAGTAAACATTTAGCTTATTCCATTTATTTTGATGAAATTAGAAAAATAAATTTTTCTTGTATCAATTTTATAAAACATTTAACACTTGTCTGAATTAAAAATGTTATTTTTATTTTCAGATTTGAAACTCCAATGTTCTGTTTGTTGGGAAGATTTTACTATTGATGAGAAAGTTATGAAGTTAGCTTGTGATCATATGTATCATAAAGATTGTATCATACCTTGGTTGGAATTGGTTGGTTTAATTTTTTTTTTATCTACTACACTTAAAATTTAAAAGTTTTTGGAGATGTAATGGAAAATAATAATGTATTATTACTCTTATATGAATCATTCACTATATTATATATTATGAAAATAATATTTTTTATTTTTGTTAAATTAATCAATTTCATTTTTTCATAGACTGTATGTATTATAATTATATGTACATATATCAAAATTAATATTTAACTTAAAAGCAATCTTAAATTTTCTTCTTAATTGTAATTATATTGCTTATTTTAATAATTTTGTCACCTTGTAAACGTTTTTTGAAATAGAATACTTCATAACAATTTTACAAAAAAATCTAGATTGTATAGAATAACTATAAAAACTGATGATTTGCATTTTTAGCATCGGTTAACAACTAAATATTACTTTTCTGTAGAATAAGTTATAATTGAATTTCTATCCTTTATCAAATTTTAGTATGTTAATTTATTAAAAACTGTATAGAATTTATTATTTGAAATATTATAAATAATAAACATTTTTTCATTGAACTAGATATATACCGTGTGTTCAATTTTAAAGGTAACAGGAAATATTTCGATCCTGTGACCTTGAATTTTATTCGGTGTTTTTATACTGCATATAGGATTTATAAATACATATTTTTTTAATAAATTAAAATTTTTAATTTTTTCCTATCAGCGCATGCGCAGTAAAATAAAAATTTCTTAAATAGCAACCACTATTTTTGAGACAGAATTTTGATTTCTTTATTTTTTCTGAACAACTTTGATCTTTACAGTTTTTTGATATCTTCAAAATGCGATATTTATGAATAACTATTTTAAAATTTTCGACCATCATAAAAATGGCAATTTTGAAGATATCAAAAAACTGTAAAGATCAAAGTTGTTCAGAAAAAATAAAGAAATCGAAATCCGGTCTCCAAAATAGTGGTTGCTATTTAAGAAATTTTTATTTTACTGCGCACGCGCTGATAAAAAAAAATTAAAAATTTTAATTTATTAAAAAAATATGTATTTATAAGTCCTATAGGCAGTACATTTACCCCAAATCAAATTCAAGGTCACAGGACCGAAATATTTCCTGTTACCTTTAAAATTGAACACACGGTATATATATATATATGTGTGTGTGTACTAATTTTTTTCTAGCATGGTACATGCCCAATATGTCGTAAATATTTAGCAGATGATGGATTAAGTTCAATTAATTCTGATCCTCTAGGAATCAGTTTAGGTGTTGGACCAAATTTAGCAGCACTTATTAGGTATATTTAATTTATTTATTATTTGTGTCAATTAACATATTTTATTGACTTGAATTCAAAAGTTTGATTTTTTTTTTAAATTAAAACTTTAAATGTAATTTGAATAATTAAATATTGTTTTAGAGCACGGAGCTCAGGACAACGTAATAGTGACCCAGTATGGGGAATGAGTGATTATGATATGGCTTCTACATCATCTGACTGGCCTGCACAGCTTGGTATTAGTTTACCACTTCCAATTGTGTCATCTTCATCAGCAACCCAGACTCCAGCAACGCCTGGTATGTCTACGTATTCATCTGTCACAGCTAGAAATTTACATGACCAACGGTTATCATCTGCATCTGCTGATGTTGAACCAATGGAAACTGATCATGATCAAAATTTACCTGCAATGAATAACACAAATAATTCCTAGTACAAATAATTCCTAGTCTTTTCTATTATATTCAATTATGAATTTAGTACAATATGAGGACACTGTTTGATGAATAAAGATGAAATACATCTAATTATAACTTTTAACGATCATTTTTTAAACATTTACTTATGTATATAATATCAATAATTGAAGATGATTTATTATTTTATCAATAACTGAAGCTTGTTATTTCAAAAAATATTCAGTTAATAATTTATTTATACTTAATATACATGAGTTCTTCAAATGTGTATTTGTAAAATCAGTATACTTCAACTGCACTATTTTAATCACCAGAGTCTCAATTGTAATTAGATTTTTGTCAAATACATTAACTGTACATTTTTTAGAAAGCATAACAAAGCTTGTTTTCTACCTAACTGGTAAGTTTCAATTTTACCATTATACAATGTTAAATGTTTTTTTTTTTTATAAATATGTTTACTTATTTACTCTATGCATTACATTATACTTGCTAGTTATTCAATATTAAAATCCTGGAATTCATATTCATAGTAAATAATGTAACTCGTATTTTATGCTTTTAATACTATAATGGGCTAAATATTAGAAAAAGTAAAATATAAAAACATGTACAGTATACCAATCAATGTAGTCTTAGATTAATTTACCTAATATATTTTGTTTTATATTTATTAAACAAAACAATTATAAATATGTAATCAACTATACTAGTTACATTTGTTTAGTAGAAAATATATAATAATGATTTGTTCAATGTATAATTTCATTGTGTAAAATGTGAATGATAAGAAACAATTAAAAACAAACAAAAATCCTAAATTTGATGAGCTACATGAGTTAGTTTTTAAACTTGAAACCAATGGATCAGTTGATTGTATAACATTGTGTTATCAAAATTCATTGAAAGACCCAATTTAATTTACTACTGTTTATGAAAGTGGTTTAGAACTTCACAAAGAATCTTATGAAATATAAAAAAGTGGATATTACGTGATGAAATGTACTAAATTGTGGTGTAAGGTTCAATTCTCGATATCTGTTTTTAATTTTTAACTATCCCTAAAGCTGTTGAGAGATTCAAAAGATGACTTCTTAAAGTATCAACTTGACATAATTTCTTTTAAAAAAAGTACCTGGTTTGTATATATATATCGGAGAAAATTTTCTGGTCTAGATTGTATACACAGACAAAAGAAAAAAACACAAGAGAAAGTAGTTTTCGAATTGAGCTCTGGGATGGACGTTAAATTTTTGGTTATCTAGAAAATATTTTGTTTTGTTTAATAAGTTGATTTTATTCATTGCCGATTGAGTTATAAGATAGGTATATATTAATATAGTATAGTATAGTTAAATTAAAATGGATATCATTAGTTTACATATCTGTTTTCAACCTAAATTGATCTTATCTAAAATAGTAAAATATTTCCCGGGCGAGGCCGGATAATTCAGCTAGTATATAATATATATATATATATATATAGGTATATTTGTAACTATTATTTTAAACTGAGGAAACAAATACCAATAAGATATTTCAATAGTGTTTCTTCAAAGAATCCAAAAAAGTCGTAGGGTTACTCAGTATTAATACTAAAAATGGTGTATATAATATGTTTGTAACTTTTTTTTTACATTTTGAACAATTTAGTAGAGGCGTCTGTGGCCCCACCCAACTAAATGTTAACTGCCAACTGGTATGATGAAATTCAAAAAGCTTAAGTACCTACCCAAACATTTAAAGTAAAATCCCCTTGACGGACTACACTTTGATAAAACAAAATAACTTAAATCTTAAATAAAATAAAAAATTCAAGGAATGTAGGATTTATAATTTGTAATTCTCACAATGTGAGCTCTCGCTTGTTAGATTTAGCGCCACTGATTATCGATTAAATATTAATATGTACAAATATTTAATGTACGAATACGTCCAAAGGTCAACGACCATAGTATGCATGAAACGAACATACAGTGATCTTAACATCAATAATTTGTAACACCTGTGGCGTGATGAAGTAAGTTGTTCAAAATTTATTAAACCTAGTGTTTTAATACATTGTGTACAATAAAAGTATTGATTTTTCAAGGACCCAGTTGATTTTACTACCGTTCAAGTGGCCTAGGTACCCAATGTTTTCAGTAGGTTTACTTCTCCTCAATAATGCAAATATGTCCGACCGTTTTCTGTTTGAAATATTTATGCACCTATATATTATAAAATTCTTTATAATCGTGACCTATACTAACTATAATACAATTTCATAAATAATAAATTCAGTGATGTTCCCATCAAATATTAATTTTGTTAAGAGTGTACCACGGCAACGAGTAGCCACATTCGGAATACGTAAATTTTTATGATAAATAGTTACAGTGATTATGGGACACCGGACAAGTGGGTCTCGATATCTGATTGGGGAAAGGGGTCGTTCGGATTACCTATGGCTTAAAAAAAATTATCGAGACCCGACTGTAATGTGTTATAGATAAAATAAAGTGTTGAGTATCCGAGACATATCTATATATTATCTGCTTTTCGGTTCGGTATTAAGCTGGTCGTTGGCGGTGACATGGAAGGGGAAATTTGGGCGGCCACGTCTAGCCACCGAGCGTCGACGGCTGCCGTACCGCGAACCTCACCCACCGTTAATTAAAAATTAACTATTTTATGCTCTTTTTACCCTTTAAAATGCGAATTTCGAAAAATCCTTTCTTAGTGCGCCTATACATAGTAATAAGTACATTTACTGAAAATTTCATATCCATAGCTACAGCGGTTGCGGCTAGGCGATGATGAATCACCCAGGACAAGTCTCTCTTTATATAGTAGATTATAATACTATAGTCTATACTCTATAATATGACGTATAAAGTCAGTGGTGTAGTGGGGCGTATACGCGGGTATACGGCGTATACCCACTTCTCTGTTTTTCTGCAAGTGCGTATACTTATAGAATAACACATGATACGCGGGTATACGCGTATGGAAATGCATTTATTCTGTAGTAATAGTGTAGTAATAGCTGACGAGTGACGACTAATATAAAGTATAAAAAGTCACAAATATAAATTGTGTAATATAGGCCAGTGAAGCAAATGTGCTGAGGTAGTTAAATTGTCTTTAAATAGTCTTCAATAGTGATTTCAAAGAGAGTGTGATAAATTTTATATTTTTATAACTTAATATTTTCCTATACCTAATCCTGTTTCTTGTTTTTATTATTTAATAATAATTAATAATATATATAGTATATCTTATTTATTGAAACTTGAAAATCCTATCTGTATATTAATAAATATCTAGGAGAATGATTGTTAACTTTAGAGGTTTAATTGCGGCAAGGTATCGTAATATAATGACGTATGTAAATGCAACTACAAATATAAATATAATAATAACGAAGGATACATAGGGGGGTGTGGGGGAGGCGAAACCCCCCACGTTTATATATCAAACACATTTAAGCGTATACTCACTAAAAAAATTACGACTACATCACTGTATAAAGTATATTAGTAGATCAGTAACATTAGTAAATATCAAGTATTAAAAATTTAAAACACGGGCCACGGCAAAGGAAAACAAAAAAAATTGCTCATGCCTTTTTTTCCACGGAAAATGGGTGAAACAACCTGCTCGGGCTGCACGGGCAATTTTTTATACAACGCAAAAGCATAAATTAAATATACTTAATCTGTATCTAATCTATGGCAAAAGCGAGAATCAACCGCGCACCTGTCTGCGATGATGGCAGAAACCGTGTTAGTAGTACCAGGGTCGTAGAACCAAGAATCGCGGAAACTGACGACTCGCGATGTCAGTGCGCGGCGGCCGGTCCATTGATGCATGCACTCCTGGTATAAATTTCTGAATATGAACCATGCAAGGTGCATTTCACAATGTTCTCACGAAACCGAAACGTGAAATAGTGTGAAACGTAATAGTACAACGCTATAAATTATAAAGAACACACTTACACTGTAGTTAAATTTAACTAAATAAAACTAGTCTATCTTAATTTTAATTTTATACCATTTAGTAATTTTTAAGCTAACATTTAATTAGTGTTTAAATTTCAAAATCTTAACACGTTGATGGATACTTCGTTTTTTTATTTTTCTGCAAACCCATCCAAAAAAATATCACATTTCCATTAATACTATAAAATTAATTAGCCGAGTATTAATATTAAATATAATACTAATTATCTGATATCAAATCAGTGGCGTATGATTGACGTGATGATTGAACAAAGAGGCCCCCATAAAATTTTGCAAATTAGGCTTCATAAAGAAAAACTTGCAAATACAGGTACATTTCGAACTATGATTCACTATAACTTCTTAGGGCTTAGACCAGAAAAATACTTTTCGATTTACACATATATGTACTTGGTACATCAACCTTAACATCACGAGTCGCCACTACATTAGATTCTCAATCGAAAAAATCGATCAATACTGGACGGCATTTCAGTTTCTAACTAAAATCTAACATTCTAGTCAGGAACTGCTCTGCCGTTAAGCATTGAACATTTTAAGTCGATGCTATCCACATTGGATTTTCTGATTTTATATCTTGAGTGTATATGATCGTACGTCTTAGTCATCCTTGGCAATAGCTTTTGAATTTTTATCGGCTTTCTTGGTTTGACCTCCATGGGCTTTTTAGCATTTCGGGCTTTTATGAATTCATTTTTCTCTCCTATCCAAATATGTTCGGCTTTTTGCGTGTTTTTTTATAAGACGGAATTAATTTCGGTTTATCGTTGAAATTGGAAAAGATTATATACGTATATTATATACGTAGTCCTGGAGCTTCAACGGAACAATTGGTTGTTTGACTTTTTTCACGTAAGGAGCCATTTTAATAATTGCTGTTAAATTTTATTTTAATAACGGAGTTGCGACTTGCCGGAAAATAAGCTTGAAAGATTGACTACGTGTTATTATTGCTAATAGTTATTATTTGATTTTACTTAGGCAACGTTTATCGCATAATATTGTTATACAACGTGGTGGTGAGAAAAATTATTTTATAAAAATTATTAGATACTACATAAATAAACATATGTTTTAGTAAAATTTCGAAGTACATATTATGATTCATGATGTACCTAGTGTTTGGAAGAACAATATAATTTTTTCATATTTTTAACGAAAATACATACGTACAACGTGGTATTTAGGGTTTCCTACAGTTCTGAGGTATATTGTGCATTATTCGTGATTATATTATATTATGCATACATAATCACGAACGAACGTTTACAAAACAAATGATATTATAGAAAAAACAAAATATGCGATATCCCAATGCGATTGCGTATACTATGATTAATAAACTGTATTCGGGTACATATACCTACATTTGTCAGGGCAAACGTTTTTTTTTTATACTTATTTCGTTTAATTTTATAATGATAAATTCATATATTTTATTATATATACTAATAGGCAGTAGTAGCTACAACTATGATTAATAATTAGTAACAATTAACTAATATAATCAAAGACACAGCCGATTCCTTAATATTTCGTTGCTCTACAATAACAGATAACAAACCCCTTATAATTTATAATATTAATATTAATGTAAAAGTTTTTTTTAAGAATTAAATTTAATTAATTTAAAATGTTATACTTTTGATCATGAGCAATTCAAACAATAAATAAATCCTAACTAAACTGAATCATACTTAGGTTTTTTAATCAACGTGGATGAATTAACTAAAAGATATCAACAAAAACCTCATTTAAAAGATTAAAAAAATGCCATATTTTAAATTTAAAAACCAGCACGAAAAAATAACTACTTCAACTCTTCCGATTTTTTAATACAGAATAAAACTATATAGTATGAGCCATGGTTCGTAAATATATATACCTATATACCTACCTTATTTTGTAATAAGTATTAAGGCATGTTTTATTTTGAATTATCAAGTCAGTGACGGCACGTAATGTTTGAACAATGAAGTGCTCGCAAAGTACACATAGACAGCAATCCGAAAAAGCTTTTCTAGTCCAAGATTCTGAAATTGCCCATAGTTTACAAAAGGAAGGATCTACGTGACTGTTAAGTGTATTGTGTAAAGGTATTGAATAATTCGCTCTTTCGGGATGACGTTTTAACTCGTTGACTACCAAGTCTAATATTCAGATACTGTCTGTCTAGGGCCTAGGCCTTAGGGTACTACGAGAGTACTCAAGTTCTCTTGCACATTATGTTGCACATTCTGAGTGATTTTTAGTTTCTTTTTCATATGGCGTCCCCTCAATGCCTACTTCAAGCACCACAAAATCGATTGCAGTAATAATTACTAACTTTTAAATTCCAAAATATATCTTTTGTTTCGCTCTTGAAGTTGTGTCATTATTAAGTGCATAAACCTAAAATTATAATAGTATTATTATAATATAATTATTGGTGTCAAATATTAGTACATTAATTATCCAATAGAATCGTATTATTTGAATGTATGATATACGAACACCATACATTTTTTTTTTGATAATTGCCGCTCTAAAAGTGTGTTGTGGACACCGTGAGGTTGATTCCGTCGGCTCCACGTAACGTTATGAGTTCGCTGTTTTCGGACTCACCAGAGTTGGTTATTAGGTTTGGTTTAGGAAGAGTTTAAGAACACGCGAGTTATTAGTTAAAATGAATAGTTTATTAAAAATGAATCGGTTATGAAAAGATTATATACATAATACATCTACTGAGGTTAACTACTGAGACCCGACTGTCTCTGTCATGGCGGACGGCGTTAGACGTCCGTCGAACAAAAGTGATTACTTTGCGTTAATCCCCGTATTTTAAATACATGACATAAATACTAATAATTATAATAATAATAATAATAATAATAATAATAATAATAATAATAATAATAAGAGGAAAGAGGGGCTCGTAACAAGTGTAAGAATATTTGCAAATATATAAAACATTTTTCATCAACAGTTAAAAATCGTAATGCTCAGAACTAAAATTTATAACGTATTTGTCCTATATAGGCGTGCATCTGAACGTCAGTCATGAAGTAAATGGAAATGATGACTTCGTACTAACTGCTTATCATTTGAATCAGTGGCAAAAATACAGCGGTTCACTACCAAACCGCTGTGTAATACTGGTAAATTTCGGTTGAGGCTCATAAATTTGGCAATCGTTAATTGTACCATAACGACAATACACAATAACTCTTCGTTCTTGAAGTATGATAATAATTAATATGTAATTTTATAATAAATAGTTGTAGCATTGATTATAGAATTCCATGTCGTAATCACAGAAAAATGTAAGTACATATCCACAGATATAAATAATAAACTTATTATTGTTTATTATTTATATCTGTGTACATCATATATATATACTAATATATAGTATTATAATATAATATAATACAGTAAGTTCTCGTTACAACGAACTCCAAGGGACCACATTTTTTTTCGTTATAACGGAAATTTCGTTGTAACGAAATTTTGAAAATTCGGTCACACATAATGACAATTTAATGGCTTGATAATTTCGTAAAATCGTATGCTTGTTATCTTTAGATTAAATTAAGAAGGGAAAATACATATATTTTAACCTGTACGCTGTACAAATAGTTCGTTGTATCGGGATTTTTAAAAATCAATCATTTCGTTATATTGAGATTAGTTTAACATTGTTTTAATAGCTTTTCGGCAGGGAACTTCTATTACTTTCGTTATAACGGGATTTTTCGTTGTATCGGTATTCGTTGTAACAGGAACTTACTGTATATAGTATTTTTATTTTTTTTATAGTATATATCTATGGTGTACATATCTTATATTATTATCTCCTGGGTCTTCTATTATCTATATACCATGGTATGTTATGCGTAACTTTGACTCCGAGATATCATTATTTGTTATCAATATACATAAACTGGCATATTGCATATTATATTAACATACAATGTGTATTGTATATTTATTTTTATTTTTTTTTCAATATTTGTACTCAAACTCGGCTTTTCTTAGTCCAAAAATATTTTTTACCCTTTAATTATAAAATATATATTCTACTGAACGAATATAATTAATTTTGAATTACAATTCAATTCTATTATGTCTAACTTTCGAATAATATTTCATTCAATTAAAATATGTTTTCTTAATTTTAAGCCGTTCAATTTTTTTTAAGTTTTATAATCATTTAAAAGTAAGTAGTTTTTTGAAGGAACACCTTCATTAATTGTTGCAAAATTATTTTTTAAGTGTTGAAGATATTGTTATTTTATTAGAATTTATAGCATCAATTTTAATTCTCAAGGACTCTGTTGTTAATATTTTTAATTCATGATTTTTCTTTGCTTATATCAAAATGTTTTCATTTCCATATTTTTGTCAGTTTCAGCACTTAAAATTTAAAATGTTCTTTAAAATTATTGATGTATTTAATATATTATTATTTATTTTTGTATAACTGACCATCAGTCATTAATCAATGTTTTCAAAAAATATTTTATTTCCTTGCTAGGTATTTTTTTATCATATTCAATTTTTAGAATTTAGGTGTTAGTCTAAGATCTACCTTTTATGAAATAAATACGAATACTTGTTTGGTAAAATTAAACATTATGATGTAGTTTTTTTTTCTTAATGAAATGCTGAGAAAATGATTACTATTTTTATAGTTGTTGCTTGCTTACTTCCTTAATATTTATTAAAAAAAATGTATGTACCTATATTTTTCTATATGATCAGAATCTAAATTAATATATTTACTTTATTTATATTTTAATAATAACATTTTAAAATACCGTTTTCAATTTTAGACAGTAAAAATGAAAATGCATGGTACATCGATACTTGAAATAAAAATAAGATATTAATGAACTTTATGAATTTACAAGACTTATCAATATTGTGTAAGCAGTGTGCTTAACATGTCCTATGGTGGAAGTAGTACACAAGAAAGTGATAAAAATGGTATGCTTTATATGATTATTTATTAAATTAATGTGTTTTTTACTTTTTTCTTTTTTCTTACTAATATACTTATACTATCATTACTAATAGGATTTTCATATATGGATGAAGTTCCAGTTAAAATTATTGAAAAATACAAGCCTCCAAAAAAGATAGCATTACCTGGTGTATTACAACACAAACCGTCTTCAAATGCACTTAAGCAGCAGGTTATACACTCTTCTGGTGTTTTGAATATTAATTGTTTTTATTTAATCTACCGTTCTATTAATTTATATTGTTATATTATTATTTTCATGATAAAATTTATTATTTTTATTCTCTAAAATATGATTTTTTTCCTCTAGTATGATTTTAGCTTAGAAAAAAACGTTCTTGAAAAAATGGCAGTATGGAGCAAAATACGCGAAGAAACTCAAAGTAAACGCCGTTCTAAGGCTACAGAATTCAAAACACAAATTTATTTAGATTTAGAAAATATATCGATATCTGCACAACCACAAAACACTCAAGTTTTACAACCAATACCTGCTCAACAAACAAACTTTAAGATGTCTTCATTTGACAGCATGCTCACTAAAAATATAAATATATCAGATTTTGAGTCTGATACATCCAGTCCATTTGACAATATGGAATTAAAAACTATTAATGATTTAGAAGAATTAGCATCTGTTCTAAAACCTACTTCTGTTTTCAATTATACTAACAGCAAAGATTGCCAATTATCTGATCTAAATATTTCCCAGGCTTATCCAACTACCACTTATAACACCTATCAAGAAAGTCTTATAAACAACGAATTTATGCACAGTGTTAATACACAATCAAATCAGCATATTAGTTCTATTCCTCAATTAAAGTCAAATGTACTTGAAGATATAAATAATACAGCTTTGCCACCTGTTACCATGCCTAATGTTTTATTGCAACTCAAAGCTGATTTAAATACTTTAAAGTATAATGATGAATCACCAGTTAGTATTATAAATCTTGAATTTGTTATTGTTAAATAACTATAATATTTTATTCTCAGAATGATCCTCAAAAGTCTCTACCAAATATCACTACAAATGGGTCTAAATCACCTACGTGTTCATTTCCTAACCCGTACAGATCACTTTCACCAACTAGCCAATGTAGAGCTGATAAAATGCATCAAATGGGATTTCCTTTATCACGTGCTGCTCGAGCATGTAAATTATTCGGCAAAGACGAATCTAAGGTATGTTATAATATTATTGAATTATCTTACGTAAATGTAATTGTCATTTTAAATTTAAAGGTGATAGAGTTTTTAATTCAAATACATTCCATTGAGGAGACCAGTGGCTATTCAGCTGACCGTGTAGAACAAGCATTGGTGGTTAATAATTTCAATGTAGATCATGCAATTAAATTTCTTAAAAATGTTGATAGGCTGATTGATTTTGGATTTCGAGAAGAAAATATATGCAGTGCACTAGTCAAGTGCAATAATGACCCTGACAAAGCACTTGATAGCCTTGTGTCTTATTAAGAAAATATGCACAAGAATATATTATTAAAATGTTAAATAATCATGTATTATTCAGAATTATTAAATACAACCAAACTGGTGTGGTAGATTTATTGTGATATACATTTATTACAAAATTTGAGTTACAATTTTATTGAAATGGTATACATGTATAATCTTAACTATTATAATAATGTTTTAATTTCAAGAAATATATCGCTTTTCACTGCTTATATTCCATTTTTAAATTATGTAATAGGTTTTCCAATATGTTGAATCATTATACATATGTATACATATATTTATACTGACTTTATATTATTAAGAAAAAATTAATATACATGTGTACCTTATATGTTACTTTTTTGTTCAAATTTGTATTACACCTTTTAACTCTTATAACTTATTATATTTTTTTACTACTTAAAATATATACTATATTTTCACCTATTGATCTTTTAAGTGATACGACTAAATATAATACTTATTTTATTTGAAAATATATTTCAAATTGAATTTGTATAAAAACTATAAATTAAGGAATATCAGAAGTGTTTAGAAATAAAATGTTTGTATGAATTGTTCCCATGACTTAATCAAAATTTATTCTTAACATCAACTATCAATTGATGTATTTAATGAGCTTTGGGTTATTAGCCCAGAACAAAAAAAGAACAACTATTGTTAAATATAGATTCAATAAATCAGTTAGACATTTTAGCGCCTCCAAAGTATTTGCATACTTCCAAGGCTTTATAAGACTTCTGATAAGTAATTTTAAAACTAAATATAGATAGCCAATTTCTCTTTTGAAAGATTAATCCAACCTCAAGAAAGTTTCAGGTACTCTATATTATGTCTTACTGCTGTTGCCGACACATCATGCTCAAATATTGATTTCCTGCCTAATTTATTAAATAATAAATAATGCAGTCTGTTTCGTCGCTTATCAGGCATGTGTATGCAGAATATAATGTGACTATTTAGTGTTGGTTATTCCCACGTAAAGTGTCTATAGTAAAATTAGTATTTATACAATAATATAATATAATGTTCATGATAACTTCAAATATTGGATTGGAGTCTTTTTGTGTTATTATCCAAAACATAATTTCATATCAATAAATTTGTTATTTTATTAAGTTGTAAAGAAATTTACTAGGAACTTTAAATAAATACATTAACATGTATTAGTGAATACTACTGAATAGCTTATTCATTCATTAAAGATGGTTAAAAAAAAAATTTGAAATTGAATCAATGTTTTGAAGATTTTGCTATTAAGCCCAATAACCTGAAACACAATTTTATCGTTCATTTGTAAACACGATAAGCAGTGCATTCTTCATAAAATGTTTACAGATGTCTACAACACATAATAACAATAGTTTAAATAATAATAAAACAATGTTTTAATTAGTATATATTTATTTAGTTAGTTATTGCTGTATGTTCCCTATTTAAAAATATAAGTTAAATCATAATAATAAACACATAGTAACATCTATATAATAATGATATTAAGTATTAACCTCTTAACCAATCAATTATTAAACCAAAAATAAATAATGTATACATTAAACGTTTTCAATAAAAATAACAAAAAATAAAATTAAATGAAAAAAAAAATTACAATTAAATGTATAGCATAATATTATTATCATATAACACTTATGACTATCTACATTCAACATGTAGGGAAAATTGTGATTGTCCTTAATATATGTTATAATAAAATTTATTAACAAATATTAATTTTGATAAAAAAAAAAAATTCGAGTTCTAGTTTTATATATTAATAAAAAACAAAATATTTGTAGAATATTAATTTTGATATGTTAGGTAATTAGGGCTATGGTGGAATTACACTATTAAATAGTCTGACCCTAAATTTTGAAATTATTCATCACATGTTAATGATATAAAGTAGTACACTAAGCACTGTATTTCCTATGATATAATCAATATTGTATTTTATGATTATTCAAAAATGATGAAACTAAGGATCAACTAAAATAATATATCAAGGTTGTAATAGGAAAATAAAATGCAAATATTAGTAATAAATATGATCAATTTGTTGCGTAGTTGAAGAAAAAGTAAAAGAGCATATTATTTTTTTATTAATATGCATTAAGATAGTCTATTAAATATCAACGATCATTTTATGTAATAATTTGGTTTAAGAAATAAAGTATGATGAACTTAAATATACTTATTAATACAGCTTTGAAGTTTTGAATTTTTAACATAAACAGTTAAATTTATATGTCTTGGAAAATTAGACAATCTAACATTAAGACATTAAAAACAATAATACTTCATTGCAGGAAATATAAAATTTTTCAGTTTAAAAATAAACTTTTTTTTTATAAAATGTAATTGTTTGCATATAAAACTAGTATTGTAATCTCAAAGGTCTACAAAAATTATGAGTTTTATTAAAGAGTATAAACATTTTTTAATAAATCTTAGTAAAGTAGTTACTTTATGTATGTTAAATTTATCAAAAATTACCAAAATTTTGTAATTTGGGTAGGTAAATACTTTACATTACAAAGACCAAGTTTTTTAATAAATAAAAACAAAAATTACATTTATTTTTTAATTTGTGTATGTTCATCTGTAGTCATGGCAGTTACTAGTTCAGTAACAACTTTACCAAGATCCCCTACAAAATATCAATAAATAAATTTATTTAGGAAAAATAGATATAAATATTAGATTCTTTAATTTACACAAAACAATAGGATAAGAAACAAACCTATATTTTTCCATTTCCATGAACAGCTATTAGAATAATAAATATTTTTTACAGTAATAAAATAAAAACAATTGTTAGTACACAATTTATCAAACAAGTTTTTGTTAGGAAAAAAAACATAATTAATTATTAGTTATATCTTACCAGCCATATGATGTAGATTACCAACAGCATGGTGAGATGCTGTTATTGGCGGAGGAGGTGGTCTCTCTAAAGTATTGCGACCATTATTTTCTGACCAATTCCCTGAAAAATAATAAAAATTTAAAAAAACAGAATTATTAATACATTTGTTCTATTTAAATCTATTTAACATATACCTGATTTATCGGAAGAATTTTGCAAAGGAGAATCACATGCTAATTGAGAAGCTGTCACTGACCTAGTTTGGAATGTTACTGGCTAAAATGCATAATAAATAAATAAGAAAATTATAAGTATCAAATTGTATAAGGAATATATTAGACTACGAGTATATATTTATATAGAATTATTTAGATGTTCAGTTCCAAGCTCTTAATTATTTGTCCTATAAAGAAATTCCAAATTATATGCAATATATTTCAGTCAAATTCACTGATTAGAATTGTGAAGCTAATTATATTGTTTTATTTGAACCAAATCTGTTAATTGTTATAATGAAAATGTTGAAAATATAGTTTCTTACAAAAAACAATTAAAATTTTAAGAAATAATATCTTGAAGACTTGAAAGAATTTTATAAAAATTTAAATGTTATTATTTCTTAGATTATCTTACATTGACATAAAATAATTCAGTATTATTAATTGACATTATTAATGTATATCTATAATTATACATAATTTATAATTTATACATATATACTATATGTATACTTTATAGGAAATATATTTTTGCAGATTATAGTAATAAGTTATATTGAATTCAAATTGACCAAAAACTTTAAACAGTAGTAACAGTCATTTAACCATATGATAATATTTCAGTTCCATAAAATGCTCAACTGTAGTTATCCTTTTGTGGAGATATTTTAAATGACTTAGAAACAGTTATACAATGACCATGTCACATATAACATTTTAAAAAGAAAACATCATTACAAATTTCAGAAATTTATTAAAGTTTAAAATGCATTGAAGAACGAAAAAATGTACTATGTAAAGACTAATATAATAAATAGAAAATAACTATTATTTTTTATTAAAGTATGGACATTTTTCAAATAACCTGTAAAATAATCCAAAAACTCATAGTTAAATTTATATTTCTTAAATACATTTTATTCTTGAAATTCAAATTAAAAATTAATAAATAATAATATATTATATTTATTATAATAATAATAAATTAAATAATTTTCTACATACTTCTTCTAATAGTTGTCTAAGTCTTTGCAGTTGAGCTTCCAATTGTCTGTTATGATCTTCCAAAATTTGCATACGTGCTTCTAAGCGACCTTTATGCTGGCGTAACATTCTTGCCTCAGATACCATGTCAACTTCACCATTATTATTGGGTACAATATTGTGTGATCCTTTGTTGCCAGAACCAGTTTTTAGTTTTTCATATTCTTCTTGCAAGTGATTGTTTTCATCTTCTAATTCCCTAAAATGGAAAATTAAAACATATAAATAAATAAATATGGAAGAAGTGAATAATTAAAATAGTACTTTATCATAGCTTCTAACTCATGTCGTTGATCAGCATCAATTGCGACCATTATTTGAACTGGACTTCGAGGAACAGATGGTAATGTTTCAGAACCGCCATTTAATGACTGGCAATATTGGGCAATAAGTTTATGTTCATCTTCACTGGAAAATTTAAAATTATTTTTGATATATTTTAGTAAAGAACTACTATGCTCAATTTCAATTTTATTCAGTTAGTTTGAAAAATTTAAAAATATTATAAATAATTTTCACATTGTATCCATCGGATAAAAATATAAAATTAAAAGGTCAAAATTATTTTTTAATCAATAATGTAAATATATATTGAATACCATTGAATATTCATTGTTTTGTAATTAATATATAACAATTAAAATAGATTTGTTAAATATAATATGTTACATTATTAGAAAAATGAAAAGTGGACCTCACAAGTAGTTGTATCAAGGCAATACCATAAAATAGTTATTAAATTAGTCAATTTTTAGTATTTAGAGAAACAAATAGTAAATAATATAATTTTGTTTATAATTATCATGGGACTGAAACCAAAAATGTAATATTAGGATTATATATTGCTTGCATTAAATATAATTTCAAATCATAGTAAACTTACGAATCTGGGGTAGAGTTGCTACGAGCTCTATATTCAACTTCAGCTAAACGTGAAGCATATAACTCTAAACGATTATGAACATCAGGTATTGTAGAAGGAGTATTGGAATGTTGTGGAGATGGTGAAGGACTTTCTAGAGCATCACCTTCTAATACTGATTGCACAGGTAAATATCCAACACGGGGATGCTTTTTGAAATAGCGTTTCGATTTGAATTTATTACGTAAAGCACGAGTGAAATCTCGAACGTCTTCACCAGATGTAGTTGTCGTACAATATTCTTGCATAGGATGAGTAAGCTTGTGATGTTTAGCTTTACGACCAGAAAAGAAACATGATTGACACATATCAAAATTAAAACATTTTAAGCACCGATATCTGAAACCAACTATAGGATATGTTTTGCATATGTTGCACTTTGCTTGATGTTTGGCAGATTCAGCTTCAGCTAGCCTGTGCAACACGGCTAACCATACCATACTCTGAGGTTCTTGCTGCAGCCAAACCAAAAAATGCATAGCCTAAAATAGTTTTTTTTTAAGTATTCAGTTATAAATTGAAGTTTGTCTGCAATACTAACTTTAAAATTAATATACTCACTTCAATAACAGATTTATCTTTGCCAGCCTTTTGGAAGCAACTTCGAACAGATGGTTCAATATTAGAACCACCAAATGAAGCTACCTCACCTAATTGACGTGGTAATTGTATACAATCATGCAATAAAAGTCCTAATTTGCGTTGATCTACTTGTCTATTTGGATCAGCTATTAGCCTAAATAAGTAACGGTATTTTTCTTCTAAATGACCTTTGCATAATAATACTAAACCAACTTTAAACGAGAGCACACGGATCTGGCCAGTTCGTTGACTAAAAAAAAAAAAACAAACAACTCAACAAAGTTTAAATGAGTATTTTAGAATTATAAATTTTAATATTTTACCTGTCATAAACATTTAACAGCCAGTTTAAAGATAGGTCAAGACAAAGTGGAACATGAACTAAAGATGGATGTTGGGATGCTAGTGTATCAAAAATAGATCCTAATATAGTTAACATTTCAGATATAGTAATTAATTTGTCATTTTGAGCACGAAGGCCATGATTATCGAATGATTCTAAAGCAGCTTCCAATGTCAACAAATCAACTAAAAAGAAAATTATCATAGATAATATTTTTCCACTCTTATATAGTTAGACAATAATACTACTTACGAGACATTCGTTTTTGAACGGTCCGTAATTTCATGGCTGTTCTGTAAGCAGAGAATCTTACTTCATTGAATTCTGATAGTGAAGACATTAATTCCAACATTTTTGGATGATCCCAATTTGTAGATTCGCATTGATGGCTAAGTATCAAATTTATTTAATTAGAATGTAATCTATAAATAGTTACTACATAAATACTTACTTAATATAATATGGCACTTTGTTGGGAGTAATTTCACGTTTCCATGGAGGATCCACCGATCCACTCAGTAATAGAGAAGTAGAAGCCTCACTGTGACTTGCTGGGGAAGTTCCATTGCTTTTGCTAATAGTGGTTTTACCAGTATCACGAATTTGCTTATATCTATCATCCATAGCTAACTGCAAAATTTTCCACCTAAAATAACGAATAAAATTGAACATGTTATAATTCACAAGAAAATATATTAATAATATTATTAATGCCAAATTGAAAATAACCTGCTGTTTATATCCTGTAATGTATTTTTATTGGATACAGATATTGTAATATTGTTTGCTGCAAGTATGCTAGCTTGATCATTTACTTCCTCCAATAATCTTTGTACAGGATTAAGTCGATCTCCAAATTGCTATGATAAATTAAATAAATTAATTTAGTTATGTTAGTTAAATTATTGATCTATCATAATACCCTTAGTTCTTGAAGACCTTTTGTGGAGTCACTAGTGCTGGTGACTGGCCATGACTTATACATGGCCTCAACACTAGCTAATTTTGAAGTACAATCTTCTAAACATTTCTGGAACATCTGCATTTTCTATAAGTAATATGAAAAAAATGATTGAAGTATATACAAAAATATCAATATTTGGCCCATTTAGAAAAAAATGAACAGAATAAATCGATTGGCTATCAGATTTGGCAACTACACAAGCAACAAATGGCTATTGTATAAAAATAGTTTATTACCCAGTTTCTAAGGAGTGCGTACATATACACATGGTATCTATTTTTAATTGTTTTTGTTTTCAATCAATTATTTTTTAATATTAATAAAATTCAAATAAATTGTTATTTTTTGATACAAGTGAACTAATATTAATAAAGTTGGGACTATAAAGGTAGGTTAAGTATTTTTTTTATTACGTATCGATAATATTTAAGATTCCGAGAGAAACGAAGAATGTCTTACTAAGATGTGTATTTTATATTTTTTATGTCTGTGTTGAATTTTTCGACCAAAAGGATTGCTCCAATCATAACAGTCATGGGAGATTTTTGATGAGCAATAGAGCATAGTTAGTACTTATAAAGGGGGGTCATTCATTAATTTCCCAACAGTTTTTCTTTTTTTCGTTTTCTTTAAATAGGAAAAATTAAAAAAAAATTGCTTACATTTCAACCGAGATTGAGGTTCGAAATTGGTACCACCTGTAAGTATTTTGTCACGCAATATTCTATTAGATGACTTAATAAAAGTTTATATTGAAATTTTATAGACGCCTCATTATTCTCGAAATATTTTAATGACATTTGTGTTGTCTATAAGCACTTGCAATTTTTGATTAAATTTAAAACCTATCATATTAAGAATTTTGGTTCTACTACTATATTAACCATCTTCAGAAATAAAAACTGATTTGTTTCACCTATATCACTCAGAATCGTTTTTTTTAGAGTAATGGTACATTGGTTTCTAATTTAAAAGACCAATACAGCAATATCATTCACCAGTCTTAGTATCTCACCTGACCGTGGAGTCTCAACCATTTTTAAGTTATATACTGATCTAATTTTTTGTTAAAAAATGTAGAATTAAGTTACTAAGAATAGAAAAATAAATACCTTAATAGAGTCATTAAGGCTTCGTTGCCACTGATCAGAACGTTGGAGTAAAGAATTCCATTGTTCAGATACACGAGTAACTTCACGTTTTAAACTTATTGTTAAATCGCGAGCTTGTTCTTCGGCACTACGATATCCCCTAGAATCTCCAGTATTGTTAATTTCTAAAAAAAAAAAAAATATAAAATTATCACTAAATATTTATCAAGTATTATACAGAGCTTTATCTTACAAACAAATTCGATTTTATTAACAATAAGAATTTAGAATTTACGTAGAATTAGTTTAAATACGCCGCTATATACTTATAGGCTATATAGTGCTTATATTTGTCAATTGTTTAACTTCGTAATATAATTGTATAAAATAATATTATACCAAATTTATAATCAAAGAAAAATGTAAAGATTAATAAATGTTAAAAATTTAAAATCTATTAAAGATATGGAAAAAGTAAATTAACTCTACAGAGTGTCTCAAAGAGATTTATAAAGAGCGATATCTTCCGTGTTTATAGAGATAATCAAATTCTGATAACCCCGATAGGACACCCTGTATATTCATCGCTGATAATGTTCTTCTCTATTTATAATACAAATGTGGTCATTATACTACAAATAAGTACAGAGTTTTGTTGGTTCGTACATCGCACACTCGAGTTGTGTGGTTCACCCACATTACAACAGCATCATGTAACATTTATTTAAAGACTTTAAAAATATTATGGTATATTAACTTTTTTTTTTTAAAGTTATTTCATGAAACTTGTAATGTATTTTTCAAGTCGGAAGGGCTTACGAAAATAAAAAACCAAAAAATCAAGGAATGATTCTTGCATTATCTATATTTAGATGTTAGAATATAAAATGTTATTAATACATCAATATATATCATATAATAATCATTAAAATATTTTTTTAAAGAAATGAATACAAATATTTAACTCAAGATAAATCAATACTGTTTATTTTAAAACTTTTCAGATTTTAATAGGATAAGAATCTTGAATTTATAATAATTGATATTACTTGATTTTTTTTTTGTCTTATATAAATAAAACTTGTGTGTTAGAAAGATCTAAAAATTCAAGTGGGTTTATATATAATTTCATTCGAACACATCATTTCATGGCAATTAAAGTTCACCGTGCTCAAATTAATAATCAATTGTTCTAAAAAGTGGTTACCAAACCAATGTATATGTGACTGGCATCCTGTACTCAATAATAATTATTGCATAGAATCCGAATACGTTAAAATACAGCAGCACTATAAATAGTTGTTTGAAGTTTATATTTAATTCAGAATGAGTTTTTATTCAATAAAAATAGTAGTTGTAAAAATATCGAATATTTTACATTAATTGTTCACTATGCAGTTAATTAAAATTTTATATTAAATACGATTTTTTAGTATTTACAGTTATGCAATAATGTTCACTTGACGGTATGAAAATAATAATAATACAAAAAGTAATAGTCTAGAGCTCTCAAATGAAGTATATAATAATTAGTATTTATTTAATTATTATAATTCTAACCAGGATTGTTGATTTTACCATAGTCCGTAAGTGATTATCTTCTTTCAAAAATATCTACCTATGTATAGCGCCTCCATAAATCAAAAATTGTTCATAGATGTTAATTATAGAAAGTCAGTTGTGAATTTGTGATTTTTAGCAGTTTTCCAGAAAATTGTGACGAGTACGGAGTAGGTAAAAGAAAAATCACGAAAAGTGAAGATTCTACTCCTGAAGTCCTGACAGGAAAATAAGAATTTTTGTCTAAGATATTGGAGAACTTTAAATAATTTCTCGGAGATTATGTATCGACGAATTTGCATCACGTTTTAGTAATAAACGTAGTATAATTTAAACAATCTAATAACTTAGATTTCTACTTGAACAATACAATTTTGAAATTATCTTTTTATTAAACAATATTTCAGAATTCTTATTAAGACATTAATTTTAATAAAATGTTTAGCATTTATTCAAATAATAATCAACTAAAAAGTAATTTTTTGTATTCAGTTATGAAAATTAAAAATACACACTATCTTTTGTTCAATATTATTAATCGATTCGTCAGGAATTTTTGATATTTTCGATTTACACTATATATATTATTTATATCTTCAATTAGTCTTGGTTTACAATAATAGAGTTATTTACGACATAAAAACCTATGAATATCAATCAATTTTTAAATTAAATAAGCTGTATAAATAAATGTCCTACAGTTACAACTTATATGATACTCAAGCATTAGGTTGGGTATGTGATAGTAATTAATTCTGTAATCTTTAAAATATCATAAAACATCCATAAGATAAAATACAAGGCATTTATAATTTTGAAAATATTTAGTATTTAATTTAATTGAATTTCAGAATAAAATAAAATTATTAAAATATATAAAAATATCTTTGTAGTTTAACCACATGGAAGACGAAATTTATCTATTCTATAATTTATATTATATTTAAATTACTCTAGTGATGTTGTTTATATTATTATTCTTACCTTCATTTTTTACGGCTGATACAATTTGGGCTTCATTGTTTATGTATTGGCGACCGCTACGTAGGTTAGAATCAATAACTGGTCTCTTCTCTTCCAATTGCCTACGGAACCCTCTATGATCATCCTAAATTGCATTCAATATTTTATACATTTTATTAGATTCTAAAATAAAAAGTTAATTATTTGTATATACCTGTTGTTTCTGTAAAGTTGCCAAATCGTTTCCTAATGGACCAAAACTTGAAATCTCTGTATCTTTTTTAATGACCCATTCAACTAGTTCTCTCAGCGATAATAAAAGAGTATTCCAGTGTTCCGTATTATTTTCTAATCTATTTCTAAAATTATAAATCCGTAGTTTAATAAATAAATTATGATTTATAAACTACAAATTAAACATCGAAAAACATAGAAACTATAATTTCGAATAATACAACATACATATTAACACGTGAGACTGTGGGAAGGGAGGTCTCACTGTATACAGTAATATGCAATGATTATAAAACAAAAAACATTATTCTTTAATATTAGTTTCAGAGTTTTATTATTAACTGAAAGTTTCTAATAAAAACCAATTGCAAATGTTGATAATTTTATGAGTTTAACTTAGTACCCATAACGCGAATAAATCATTCAAAAGGTCACACTACTCCTGATGCGTCACGAATTAAAAGGGGGAACTAAATATGATTCTAGTCCAACGGGATTGCTTCAATATCACAGGTTCAGTACTATATGAGCTTCTTGGGAATTATAAATTACAATCATATAATATAAATGAAAGTTAACAGGGTTGTACATATCCCTTGGGGCACAAGTAAAATGACAGGTTCCAATTACCCCTCCCGAAAAAGGCATACATGATACAGTTCTAAATTTATCATATTTTAAAGGTTAGATATATTATTTTATATTTCAGATACAAATTATATATCTTACGAAAATCCCTAGTTATTTATAGATATGAAATTGAATTATTAATATATGATTATAATATACTAATGACAATTTTTTAAATACCTTATGTTAACAGAACGATTTTTTAGTTGGTTCCAACGCTGATTCATTTCTTCTAATCGTCTTTGAAGCATTACAGCATCTTCTTGAGACGATAAATTTCCAAGAAGTTTTCTTCCGCTTGTGTCAAGAGAGTTTAAAGACTGACTTTTTGTTTCCATTTCTTGCTGAAGTTCCTGAGACATAATTATTAATAATTATCAACTAAATATATTTACAATCGTAAATTACAATAATATTAAAAAATAAATATAATGTATAGGTCATAAGACTATTTAAATGTTTGTTATAATCTTGAATGAGTATAATATGATTTCACTTTCAATATTAAATGTATTAAATGCATTAATATTTAATAATAAAATAACAGAATAAAGGTTATATATTTTTTTTGTTCAAGTAAAAGCTTTTATAACATTGATTATTAGCCTATTATTAAAGTTAACATTTTATATATTTACATTAATTTAGTTGGCATTTTATTCTTATACTTGAAAGTTATATACCTATATAACATTAAACTTAGATGATAAAATTTAAACATTTTTAAAATGATGAAAGTAAACTTTTTTTGTTTTATCAATAGAATAATAAAACTTAAGTATTTATTAGTTTTTCAGAATAAATCATATTTTTGTCGATATTATTGGTTCTTTTTCAAATTTCTAAATCACTGAAAACCAATTTTACAAGTCAAAAGTATAAACCGATCATTGTAAATTTCATATAATTTTTTTTGTCATCCATTTGAAACATAAATGTATAAAAAATATATGATTGGATAAGTTCTTAACAAATTATTAAATTCTAAAAATGTAAATTTACAAATAATTTAATGTTAAGATATACAGTTATTTGGTACGTTAGTTACCACAAATATTAGGAGTTTAAGAGAGGTCAATACAAACAATAATGTATGTATATGGTGAGTATAAAATAATCTATTTGAATAAGTACTATTATTTATATACCTTATCAACATTACAGACAATAATTATAACATAAGTTTCCGATGTTCTAGATAAATTACCTATATAAAACTATATATAGGTGATAATGTTAATTGAATTAATATTTTTCTTCTAAGGATCCAAGTATTTTACAGTTTAATAATCAGAATAACTTCCTAGTGCATAGTGAAATTAATATAAAATATAATTAATTGAGAATATTTTATACGATTTGCCAATTGGATAATATACGGTAATATTATAGTAGTGTACTAGTGTCATATCTTATTTATAAGAGAAACGACAATGCACCTATTAAATTTCTTATCATCGTTAAAATTGTCGTTGTAAATTTGTAACATACCTAAGGGGAAATAATTTATCAACAATATTGAACATAAGTTGTTTTCAAATATGAAAATTTAAAATTTGCACACAGCCTGTGAGGCCAATCGAATAAAGATTAATTTATTATGTCGATCACGCAGAAAATATAAACTAGCAAGTGGCAAACGAAACATGCCGCAAAATAGACTTGATTAAATTTTAACACGTCGTTGCTGCATACATCCGCACAATCCTCACGAGAGCCATAACACCACACCACAAGATTCCTGGCGAATCCTTTTTATGTAAACTCTTGTTTTTTATAAAGCGCTGTTGTTCTGTATGACTGTTATTTTTCAGTAATTCCTTTTTTTATTTTATGTCCAATACGACATATTCAATTGTGAAATTTATGTAAAAACTAAAATATTCTTTGTTGTATAATACAAATAAAACATTATGTATAAATACATGCCATGTGCAAAAACTCTTCTCAAATATTTTATTGTAGGAGCGTAATGCTTACGTTGTTATTTCCCGTTGTGCGTTTTCTCAGATAGATTTCGTATGAAACTGGACTAAAATTGAGTTATGACCGTTATGAGTAATTAAATCATGTAGACGAGTTAAAAATGTTAATTAAAATTAAAATTGCCAACATTCATAATTAGTTTGCGAAAATATATTATAATAATTAAATTTCTCCTTAAACTGAAATTTAAATACATAAAAATTTGATCACAAAAAAAAGGAAAAAAGTATGGTAAAATCAATAGTTTACAACGTATACTCGCTTCGCTTTGAATCGGAAAATTTACATCTTTCTCGCATTTGTACACTACTGATAGGTACCTAATTTTTAAGTTCATCTATTTCCAATCATCTTTAATATATAATCCATTTTATGAATTGATTCAATCGAAAATTGTATATTTCACGAATACATAGGCGACATATTTTTAACACAAAATCGTAAAATAACAATTTTTAAACATCTATTATAAACTGATTTGGTTCTATAGTAAAAAGTGATAAGTGTATATTGTAATAATTTATACTTAATTTAAAACAATTTCTGAATTTAAATGTTGATTCAGTGTAGTAAAATTGACGTTATTTTTAACTCATTATCAAATTACAATAATTTATCATTATATATAGTTATATACGATGTACCTATGCTTACATACATGCAATTTTTAAAGAAACATTTACGATGCAAGATCGGTATTATAAACTAGATATTTGTAATTAAATTACTAAAATAAGAACATAAATAAATACACATTAAACTTTGAAATCAGTTAACGTTCAAAAATAAGTACAGACCAAATAAAAAAAGTTTAATTTTAGAATCACTGTATACACAATTGTATAATATTCACAATGATCGATGAAACAATTATATTTTATAGCATATAAACTAAAAAGCTTCCATGATTAGAAATTTAGTTCCAAAATTGATTAAAAATATAAGCTGTAAAATAAAATACTTAATACTTAACAAAAAATGGTAAAAAATAATGATAGTTAGTATTTAAAACGTAAACCTATCAATAAAACATAAACTTTGATTTTTAATTGCCTCAATTAGACTAAAAAAATTTATGAATGAGATTCAAGAGTAATTTTTATTCCCAGATGTGCAAAACATCGAAATTATAATAAAGCTTATCTTGCAAAGACAACCTTTTGAAATAAAACCCCATAAATCCCGTTCATTGTATAGAAAATAACGTTTAATACGGGAGTTTATAACAATGAGGTCAGATGCTCTTGTTGAGAGACCTCTTGTTCGCTTCTGGCATTGATTAAAAAAAAAATACAGCGTACAATTATAGAAAAACGCAGAGACAAGCGAACACAAGCTCAAAGTGCATTGTTTATAGAATTGGGCGCGTTCATTTTTCCCATATTTTCCTTCTGTATGCATATGGACTACACTCCTGAAGCACTTCAAACGATATTAAGTCAATGTTAAGAGTTTTTACTCTAAGATATATATATATTTAGGTATATATAAAAATATTTTCTATTGACATACAAATACATTTTAATTTACGCGCATATAAAGAGTTATGTTAAGTCATAATAATTATAGTAAGAAATATTTTATTAAAATTACAATATTCAAATACTTCGGTTTCAACAAATGGTTAGCATTTTTAAAAAAATATTTTAATTAATAATACAAAAAACTGTGTATTTTAATTAATTATTATTGACTTAATCACTTAATAAACTATAATATTTAATGCGCATTTAAAGATTTAGGGAATAAAATATTAAACTTATCTACACACAAAATACAAGACGCATAAAAACGAAGCTTACAGTTTCGTTTACAATCGAGGTATCTATCAAAAACAAAATCAACAAAATTTCTAATCAATCACTATAATCGAATGTATCAATCATTTTGATTTCTTCCAAGTCGAAAATAACAAGAAGGTTTCAATCAGATTTGACAATTTATAGTACCGGTGAAAATAGGTTTAGAAACATTTGGTAATTAAATACCAAATTATTATAATAGTATTATAATAGTACTCTTACCGTTTTACTTGAAAATGTAGTTGAATACCTAGACAAAATCAAAATATTTAAATAGAGCATTTTATTTGGGGTTTTTTACTAGAAAAAAATTGGACGAGCATGTAAAATAGAATACATAACTCGAGATAAATTTAAAACCTCTATATTTGAATGATCGACCTTTTTGTAATAAAAAAGTTTACCTTTAGGCTTATGTTATTTACGAGTTAATACATATCGATAAATTAAAAAATGAACATATCACATATTTATAAAAACTAATAACTTTTAATGAATGAAAAAAAATTAAAATATCAATCAGAATGTCGAAAAAAACTAATACTTCATTAATTATCATTAGTTCCAAAAAAATAAATCACATTTACTAAGATTTGCGTAGCAATTAATCAAATAGGATTTAATGATTATTTATTTTACTTTTTTTCACGGGGATCACCGCTGGTTTGACAACAAACTATAATGAATAATGAAGACTAAAGTGACAAAGTTCTGTGATCTTTAAATAATAATTATCAAACTCGGAGTAGGACTTGAAGTTTAGAAAAACAACCAGACAAACTAAATATTTCATTGGGCAAACACGGAAAAGGAAAATAGTTTTTTTTACAACATAATATATATGTTTCCCTGACATGATTTCCCGACGAAACGTGAAAATGCTTTCAGCTCGGTCGGCCAAACGATATGTATTATGCAAATCCAACGTAGAAGGGCGAATGATTTGGAAGTAGAGCACAAGTCGAATGTACTACTTATATGTATACTTTAGGAGTAAACGTTTTATTGGGTTTGAAATTTAATATTTTTATTCGTTCCTATTTTCAATTTGAGATAAAAACGAGAAAAAAAAACCATTGCAAATATTGTAATACATGGTATATATAATATCTATAGAGTTGTAATTTTTTTTTTAAATTACCCCAAACCGCAATTACATAACACGTATAAATATAAATCGCACGGTAAACTAAAATCAGGTTTTACGTAAAGGGCGAAAGATATACAGTAATTTTTAGCGATAAAACACATCTACAAAACACGGACGAAGACGTTATACATAATATATTATAATTATTTCGTCCACGGCAAAGGAAGAGTGAGGTGTCGAGAAAATGATAGTAAAAGGAAAGAGAAAGGGGTGGAGGAAGAGATGGTTGGATGTAATAGAGGGTATAATAACATGAGGGTAGCTGATGCACGTGAGGTGGGACACAGAACCGTGTGTAGGTGAAGGACGAGGTGGTGGACGACCCCGTATAGTCATGAGAGAAGGGGAAGGATAAAAAAGAGAATTATTTCGTTTACCGGAACACCCCTTTTCACGGACTTTACCTTGGCCAGTCTTTGCTGCGTGTCTAGTATGTCCAGCATGAGCGCAATCTTGTGATCGGTCACTCGATAACCGTTCCGGTAACACTCGATCAACTGATGCAGCGCAATGGCCGCAGCTTTGGTGGGAACCGTGGCCGACGGCGATTCCATGTCGATGGAACTTTGGGACGAGTAACCGGAGACGGGAGCGGTGGACGACACGGGCAACGAAAGCCGGCGGTGTCGTTGGAGACGTGACGCGGAAGCGGGTAAAGACCTGTGCAACACCACGGCAGTCGGCGTGGTGGTCACATGCGATTTCGACGGAATGCGGTCGCCAGAGCAGCAGCCGCCACCGCCGCCGCGACCCAGACCAGCCGGAACAGTCGAGGACGAGCTCAACCTCGTCCACGGCGGACCGTCGGCAAGGTCCATCGAGTTGGGACGACGCCGGCGTCCGGCATCCGTCGGCTGTTGCAGCGGTACGGCGGCGGTCTGGCGCATGAGGAACACGTCGGCAACGGAACCGTCGCAGAAACCTCGCCGGTAGGCTTCCTCCACGCGTTTGGTGTCGCTGGCGTGTTGGCGGCGCGCCGAAGACCTCACCACGCCGTAGTCGGACACGGACCGGGACACGGAGCACGGCGGAGACGGCCGGCGGTGCGAGTGCTCGGGCAGCCCTTCGGTGCGCCAGTCACCAAAACCGCCATCGTCCGTCGCCGGCTGTACCACGAGGGACTTTTTACATTTCTTCGGCGTGTCGGCCGCGTGCCCTAGCCGCATGACGATCGATCGGTACACCGGGTTCTTTCGGATCACTTGCAGCGCGGAAGCGATCTTTTGCCGGGACGAAGAAACGCCGCCGCCGCCGCCGCCGCCGCGGGACGACTGTTGATCGGACATGACGAGCGAACGAGCGATGACGACGACAAGCGACCAGCGACCACGGCCGCGACACACCGACAGACCGCGTGTCAGATCGCGGATTGAGTGGCGACAACGACGCCGGCAGTCATCGCCACCGCGGGCGCGAGAGGATATCACGGAGGGCGCGTGCACGGCGGCGGCGCGCGTCCCATACCTATATATGCATGCAATTTACTCGAGAGGTTGTTGCGGTGCCGGGTCACGTGCGCATTTATACGAGTGAATATGTGTGTGGTGCGCGGTGGATATTATATCGCCGTTTACATCGCTGCGCCGTCGGTGATGCTAGACGCGCCGAACAATCGGTCATGGGTGACCGATAGCCGTCGTCGGGCGCCGCGCCTGTTCGGATTCGGGTTCGATTTCTTGTATTTATAGCACCTTTGAGACGTAATTTGTGCGTTTCGTTCTTGAGCAGAACAAATGTCCACGATTGAGACATTTATATATTATATTTATGTAATTTATATACGTCGTTTTATTACGTAGAATATCATTTCTTCCATCCTATCAGCTCCACGGGTGCCGGGTGGTATAAGCGAATTTCTAATAATTTATTTCGTTCGTAGTAGATAAAATAAAATATAGCCCGGAGGTTAAAGAAAATAAGTCAGTCGGAACATAGGTACTTTAATACACAACTTTTTAACTGAGGGAACTAACTGCACTGCCGATTCAATCGGTTGAATTATACAAAATTATAAGCCCACTAATTACAGATATTTCGTACTTTAATTTAAAGTTATATTTGAAATTCAAAAATAAATTTAAAATCAATTCGTTAAATACTTGGAATAAAGCATCCGTACTAAGGTTATTTAGATTTATTTCATATAAATCACATGAAATCACTTTTCACAAATCGAAATGACTCTTAATTACATAGTATTCAAAATATTTTTATAAATATTATTTTTAAGATCTGTAGTCTATACAAAAGGAAACCACAATTCATTCTCATTTAAACTAATCTTTCGGAAATAAAAAATATCAACCAATAAATGAAAATCCAAAAATAAAAGGTTTCAATTAGCCTATCAGCTAGCATATTCATTATTACTTATTAGTTATTACGGTACAGTTATTGTTGAATGATCTAACTAGTAAAAATATTCATTACATTTTAGGATAACAAAATAACTGCCAGATAAGAATAAATATGAAATCAATTATTTATACAAACTTAAAAAAATATTAATATTTATTTCTAAGAATATAGAATTAAATATAGTTTTAATTAATCCTAGAATTTGTGCTTTTTAAGTGGAGAAGAGATACAATGAAAAATCATCCTTTCATTTTTTTTTTAATTGATATAATTCACAACCCTACTTTATTTAATTTAATGATACTAACTTTTCAAGAATATTGAATTTATTCTTCTATAGTCTATACGATCAAATATTTTAACTTTTTATTAGCTCCTTCTTCACAGATGAAACTGTCACTGATGAATGAAATATTTCCGACAGTAAATAAGTCAAAATTTAATAAAAAAATCACTTTGATCATTAGAAACACTACATTTGTAATTAATGACAAAAATCCTATAATGAAGCGTATTATGGAATTTTTGTTTTATAAAAAAAGTTAATAAATTAATATTTACCATCAAAGTCATAATACCAGTTTATTTATGCTGGTTAAACATAATATGGTTATTAGTTTATTACACAAAAAAAAGTGATTATCGTTATATATTTTCTAATACTAACCATCTCTATCAACGAGTAATAAATTCCAGAACCCTGTCAAAAAGATTATGTATAATACAATAATTTAAATATCTTATGTAATCCAAATATATCTATAATAAAACAAAACTATACTATGTTAAAAAAACTACCATATTAGGTATTCATAACTTCTAAAAAAATTAATTTACACAATAAATTATAAAAATATAATAACTTATAAAAGTTTTATTAAATATATAATAGAACACAAATCGAGTAATTTTGTTCAAGATAGAAATGTCAACTACAATGAAAATATTACAAAGCAATCATTTGTTCAGACATTGACAGGGGCAGGAATATACAAGATAACAACTGACATATACACACATGTAGTATCCATTTCCAATCTAATAAAATCCAGATGGCCAACAGACAATTTTTTATCAAAGTAATGACTATTCACATAAAACATGTATAGCTTTTTGAAATTCAATGTATCACTATCTAAAGTTCAAATATTTGATAGATTGAAAACACAACTTTAAGAAAATAATTTAAGTTAAAATTACAATTTTAAATGAATTACCTATCTAATAAATTTTATAACAGCTAACAAAAAGTCAGTTATTGATTCCAACCAAAGCTAAGATTATAATGGTATTCAGTTTTTAAGCCAAGATTTTATTGATTACATTTTTGAATCATAAATCATCATAAATCAAGCTTCAAAAGATGTATACACAATCTAGTTAGATCTTAGAGTTGAACCTCAAACACAATGACATAATTAAATGGGTAAGTTTATGCTACCTCAAATATATTTCTTGCCCTATTGGTCAAAAACCGTCACAACAATTCTAAAAGAGCACTTTGTTGTTGATTCAAATGTTAGTTTTTAAGTTTATTTTTTATCAACTATACTTATTATAAATTTACTTTGTCTTCAAAATTAATCTCAACCATCATTTTTGTATTATAGCATATTTATATTATGTTGATAACTACATAATTATTTACATATTATATAATAACTAATTAAGTATAAGTAACCAAGTATTTGTAGAAAATTAAAAAAATTGCGGACTTGAGGTTAAGCTGAATAGGAGTATATTAGGAGCTAATTAGGGAATATATTGTATGAGGCCTCCCCCAATGATACTATTGAGAAGTCTATGTGAATGATCATCATCAGTAATCTGTTAAACAGTAAATCACTAAGGATAAACACTAGGCTACAGTGACTATTTAGTATTTAGAATAACTTTTTTTGTGATTGAGTGGTTATAAGACTATGTTTTCAGGTTAGAAAAAGTATTATAGATAAGGTTGCCAGATTTTAAAATCACCAAACCGGGACATCATATTATTAAATAACCTTTTTTTTAAAAAAAAAAAATAAAAAACCAATAAATTTTTTTTTACATTAAACTACATTCTTATAACACTAATACTACTTCATCAAAAAGCTGATCGTGGTTTAAAATCTCAGTTTAAGTCTCAAGTTTAAAGTTTCTGAAGCTTTTAAAAAATTATCCCATTTAATTTAATTTTCACCCACCCAAAAAAATATAGATGCATCACCAAAACTATTTTCCCACAGACTGATATATGCTATACATATAAACATATAATGATGTAATGATATTATGTGCAATATTATTCCATATTTCGTTATTGAATAATACAATATTAAAGTTATTTTCGCTTGGCTTCCATTAACCGGGACAAAATTAATGACCGACCGGGACACGCTGTGAAACCGGGACTGTCCCGGTCAAACCGGGACGAATGGCAAGCCTAATTATAAATAGTCCATTAAATAAGAAGATCTATCGGTTGTAAGACTATTTCAAATTCTTATACATCATATTACATTAAGATTTATATTTTGAGTTGTTCAATAGTTTAAGTACTAAAATTATTACAATTTACAAAATAATAATTCAGTAACTTGGAATTTTCAATAATTTCTTATTTTTATATATTTATTTTATACAATTAAATAAATTTCCATTCAAAGTCTAAAAAAGTGGCGACCGATATCTAACATAATTGTCAGATTATAACAAGGATGTCTTACACCTTTACATAAAAATTATTTAGACAGAACTACGCAGGTATATACTTAGAAACAATAAAACATAGATAGTAGATACTCAAAAATAAGCAGAACTTGTCACACGGATAATCAAAATGTTGTCAGGCTGCAAATAGCTACATTTCAGATGACAGGTTTAGAATTAAGAATACTCAGATAATCAGGACTTTACACCATACATTATTATTGAAAATCAGTAATGACTTTTCATGACAAAATTAGATAAAATACAAATAGAAATATTTTTACAATTTTTAGTTCATTCTATACAGTGGTGCAACCAGAATTTATTCAAGGTAAGGGTCAAAAAAAAAAAAATTGCAAGGAATGTAAATTTAATTTTAGGATATATTTTTAGTGTATAATCTATTAACTGTTTTTCTGTAACTCTCCAGTGCCTTTCAAATTTCAATATAAATAACTTTTATTGCTAAATAGATACAGTTTAACATTTTTTCATATTAATGTATCATAATAATAATTTAATAATAATAACAATAATATTGGCCAAATTTTAGTAGTAAAAATCTTATATTTTATAAAAAGAAATTGTATAATTGTATTTCAACTTGCTTAAAATATTCTTATACATATAAAAGAACATGCAATTTTCTAACGACATTATTGAACTTTTTTGCAATTTTTTTCACAGAGTTGTTCTAAATACTTCCAAGTATTATTACGTCACCCAATTTTTTTTTTTGAGGTGTGGGCGTATTTTATTTAAATATTATGGTTTATTGGTGAAGCATTTGAATAATTTTACCTTTTGTTTATTAGTGTAAGTATTTGCTACACCAAATTTTAAGAGAAAAACTCAGTACTGCCTTTGCAGTAGATTATTTTCTACTTAAACAATGATATTAATAATTAATTTTTAGATATGGTCAAATTAAAAACAATGTTTATTCCACAAAACGTATTATTTCATCAAATACCATTTATGTAATCAGCCATTGAGAATGTGAATGGTTTTCAAATTGTGTATGATGGCCCTATTGGTATTGGGTATTGAGCATTGGCTGTATGTATATTATAACTAAGAGCGTATAGAAGTGTATGATAGTCTACACTTCTACAGTCTACAATTTAACACCATATGCTCAATGATAATGTAATGGAGATCTTAGGTATTTTATATCTATCAAAATCCAATGTTGTGATTAAATATATTTTATGTGTATAGAATCATTTGTAAATATCATAAATTAAGTTAAATTATAAAAATTATTATATTATACATGACTAGGCTATAAATAATGTAATAGATGACCCATTAAAAACCATGCACGGCCAAGAATGTTCCATGCAAAGCCGGGTAATTCAGGTAGTACCATTGATTAAATATACTTACATATTATATTAAATTATTATTAAATTAAATTAAATTAATTAATATAAATTTATTATTTATATATAAATAGTATATTTAATCAATGCTAGTACTATATAAAAACATTTTTAGAATGAAAGTCAATTAAATCTTAATATTATACATATTATAGTGAGAAATCCAATCATTTCTTTGTAAAACATAAATTTAATATAAATATTTATTTTACAATAATAATTTTACTATCTAATTCATAATTAATAAAAAATACTTTTTTTTAATAATAAATATTATGTCATATATTTATATATGTAATTTATAATAGTTGGCAATTAAATATTATTTATTTATTTTAATAGGTAAATTTAGTTTAATTGCCTATATAGGTACAGCTGTTGTGTACTTATTTAGAGAGCTTATTTAGTCGACAAACACACTAACGCAAAAATTGAACCGAACATTTGTTGATATTCGTCGAAAAATCCACCAAGTTCCAACTACTGTTTAACCCAATAAATGTTACAGTAATACCATACACATTTGTGCATTACAGTTAAGCTGAAACATTACATTACATATTTTTTAATGTAAGTAATTTATTATTATTATTTTATCAATTTAGAAAACTTGAAAACACAATTTGAAATAATTTTAATTTATACACAGATATTCAATTTATTATCAGAAGTTGTGTACTAAACCTTTAACGGAATTTTGATATCATTTAATAAATTTAATACTTTCACATTAATTACATTAGTCAAAGGGTGGGGGGATGGGTAGGGTTCTTGACCCTAAATTGACCCTATTGGATGCACCACTGTTTCTATATAATCTGTGTAACAGTTATTAAGTGGTATAAAACTTTAGAACCTATTCCCAATGACAACAAAGAGAAGGTTTTCATAAATTATAATATCACTAAATAGAAAATTTTATGCTATTTTCCTAGCTACTTTCTATTTTTTTTTTTTTTTTATTATTAATAAATACTACAATCTGTTTACATAGAAAACAATGAATAACAATGATATATGACGTGAAAGCACATGAAGGTCGTTCAGTAACAGAACCTCAGATTTTCTAATTTTATCAAAATATAATTCAAAATTTGAATTAAATATAATACACGCTTGTGTATATTTTTGGTTATTGTAAATGTACTTAAACACTCTATAATTAAGCTATTGATACAAATACTAATATTATTTATAATAGTGTATAATTATTAATAACATACCTTCAGTTGGTTCATAGCTTTAGTATTATCTCGCTTAAGTGTATTACATTTATCAAACTCGGCTTCAATTGTTTCCATAGATGATTCTGCTTCAGACAACCATCCCAAAAAGTTGTCAAATGATTTATCTAAATTCTGTAAAGAATTCATTGCTGAATGTAATACTTTTCCACGACCAATTATGCTAAAAAATAATTTTATAATTAATAAGAAAATATATGAAAATATTTTTCAGATATTAAAAAAGGAACTTACTTAGTATTCAAATTTTGAAATCTTTGATGTACTTGTTCTGTTAATTTTTTAATTTTCGAAGTGTCATCATTTTGATATACAGCAATTAATTTTTGTGTAAGTTGATTAAATAAGTCAACTTGGTGTTTATATTGATGTAACTCAACATGGAATGACTAAAAGTAAATTATTGATATGTAAGGATTATTTAAAATTATATAAAAATTGTTTAATACCTTTTGTTCTCTCTGTTGTGCATCAAGTACATCAGCCGTATTACCAACCGCACTCATTCGCTGTAATCTAGTCTCCATCCTAGTCAACCAAGTATCTATTTCCATTTTCTTGGCTTCATATCGTTGACTGTCATTTAACATTGCATTTAATTCAGTTTTACGTTGCATTACTTTATTATTTGTTTCGTCCCAATGTTCACGTAATTTAGTCACTATATAATAATAATATTTAAGATTATGATAAACATTATTATTTAACAATATAAAAAAAACAATACGATACCTTTGCCATGTAATTGTTGTCGGTTTGAATCAGCTTTAAGGTTTTCAGCAGTATGGACAAGTTCATCAAGTTGAGGCTTTTTCTGTTCCAACTCCCGTAATACATTCTATTTGAAATAATAATTATAAATTATTCAATTTTATTGAGTACATAACTTAATTTGTCTAAGTTATTAAAAATAATGTTTAAGTTTAACTCTTAAAATGAATACAAACCAAATAATTTAAATATTTATAAAATGTAATTTGATATTTAGTATTTACATAAGATTATATTAAATATTATTATGAGACTAAAATTATATGATAGTATTGTAAACCTACATGCCTTGTGAAGAACAAAATGTATAAGAAACTTTTAAGACTTAGTATTGCCATGGTGACTATGAGTATACACATACATATATTTAAGCTTATTTTGTAAACCTAATCTATCATCTTCACTACAAACTTAAATATGGGTGTATAACAACATAATTAATTTACTTTTCATAAAATATAAACATCCATATATTTACTTAATACATAATTAACTAAACTAACCACTTTACAATATTTAAATTTAAAGAATAATAAATATAGAACTATAAATGATTTTAAATGTAAATAATTATTTATACTTTGTACAGTGATTGTTTTTTTTTTAGATATTTTTCCAAATAAATGTTTAACATTCATTAATAATTATAAGTTAGGTTAATGTTATAAGATACTATTTTATAAATAACTATTTTTAGGAAAACTCATAAATTATTATTCACTGCATTTTATTTTTTAATAGACAATCAAGATTAAATTGTTCCGAAAAAGATCTAAATAAAGTTGTGGTAAGAATATCAAACTAATATTTTTATAATTAACCTTACACCTGTAAGTAATTTATGATTATTTTTGTATCAATTTTGAAATCATTTTAATTTATTCATACAGCTCATACATTTTAAACAGGTATAGTGATATTAATTTTAAGATAAAAGAGATGTTTAAAAAAGAAAGAAATAACAGTCTAATTTGATTTATTTTATCCATGAGCATACTAGTTAGAAGTTTGTGATAATAAAGTTGTTTTGTACACAATAAGAGACAAATAATGGCATATACGAATAGTTCTTAGAATTTAATTATGGTTAAACATATCGCATTGTTGTATGTCCTAACTTTTAGGATTGTTTTTTTTTTTATTCACATTTATTTTGCTTTTGTTTGCAAACATTACAGCAAAACAACTTTTAAGCTATTATAATTATTGAAAACATTTTTTTCTTAGAGATGAGTTAACATAAAGTTTTTTTTTAGTAAAATTTGAATCGAAAATGATATTAATTTCATAATAAGGACCACAATTGAGTCTATACTTACTTTTTGTTTATCAATTAGTTGGAGTATATCATTCACATCCCCAACTGTAACTGATTGTTGACGCAACATATTTTCTTCTAATGCCAACCAATCACAAATCTAAAATATAAATCATAAGTTCAACTTTATAGGTATGCAATTATGAACACTTAAATAAATAAATTATTAATACCTGAAGAATAGATTTATCAAAACTAGCTAATAAATTGAGAAGTGCATCTGATGAATTGACAGGAGATAATGACCGTAAACTTGAACGAGAATGTGTTTCGGAGACATTCTTTGTTAGACTTTTCCAATTTTCTTCTGCTATAAAATAATACAGATATAACATATAATAATTGTGTAATTGTTGAGCTGTATTAGTATTATTAGGTACTTAAAGCTAAAAAAAAAAAAACATATAATAATACAGAATATAACTGGAATCAGTGGCGAAACGAACGTGGTCTTTGAGAAGCAGTCGCTTCTCGATTTTTTAGGTCTAGGGGTGGGTTGGTCACTGGGTCGTGGGTGAAAATATAAAAGTGACAAACCATAACTAAGTATTAGTATAAGTATTTATTACAATTTATAGAGATATTCAGATATAAGTACTATGGGTATAACTGTATAAGGGTATTGGGTAATGGCACTAGTGGATAAATTCGTTATTCGTATACGTGTATTATAATAGGTACTTATAGATGGTAGGTGAGTGGGTATGTACATTTTAGGTTGCTTATGAGTAATTTTAGGTTCGTTTCCCCACTGACTGGAATACATTTAATACACAAATAAATATTTATATATTACAATATAATAAACTTCCGAAAAGAAATTAAATTTAATGTTTTTAGTTTAATTATATAAAACATGATACAAATATTATATATATACAAATATCTAAATGTCATTTTATACTATTTTTTTAAATAAAATATTTATTAAAAAATATATACTTTTATTTAACTTTAAATGATACAATTTAGTTTTAAAATATATTTAATTATTATGAATAAATTTATAATTGTCTCATATATCAGTTGAATAAGAGTTAAAGTTTAATAGTAATAGGGAAAAAGAATAAATTATAATATCAATAAGAGCATAGTAGAATTATAAGGCACTATAATTGATTTTCCAAATCGATATATGTATTGTTAAAATAATATATTATAAAACACATTTGGTTCTTGGTTTTACTATTTTGATTGAAACATAAAAATAAGAAGAAAATACAAATAAATCTATATTTCTATAAATTTCTCAGGTATAAACTTATTAATAAAACAGACATTACATCAACTATCTAATAAAAAATTAAAAATGACTATTAGATTTTAAATGTAGGAAAGTAATTCTTTAGTTTGAATAAACGTTTTAAATATAGCTAGCCCAATATATAATATTTGCACAAAAAAACACGCAACGCATGGTAAACGAAAGAAATATTATAACATAAAATCAACTTTCCACAATATCAAACACGAAATCTACAAATAGTATATACAGTAATAATATAGGTAGGCACTGTCGTAAATTTAGGTTTCATAGGATTTATACGTAATGCGATTATTACTTACAATCGAAACATTATCCATGAATTGCGAACACCTTTTAAACATGCAACGAAAAAGGTGTACGGAAGAAATATAAGGAGGAAAATAAAAAAATGTTCAAAATAAAAGGTGCGAAAAAAAAAACCGGAACCGTATAATAGTAGTGATTGGCGACGGCCGCGTGGCTGAATGCCACCCGTTCGAAGGGCAAGGGGCGAAGGGATAGCCCGCCGATACCGCCGCGCGGATGGACCGGAACAAGTAGCGCGCGCGAGATGTACCCTGTGTGTGCTCGCACGGCGGCCGCAACCCTCATCGATTGATACACAAGTGGGTGGAGTCTCAAACGTAGGTACTGTCGTAGACCACAGCGCGACTTCCCGAAAGCACACACACACACACACACACAAACACACACACACACACACACACACACACACACACACACACACACACACACACACACACACACACACACACACACACACACACACACACACACACACACACGTACGACTTGTCCTCCCACAGCCCCACCACTGTACGTACGGCTACGGCGTTAGGGCGAAAACCTCTTGCGCGCGCGATGTTATATATTACATTATTATTCCAAAGTTTTCTTCTGCTCTTGTTATCGATCCCCCTCCCCCGAGCACGCCACAGAACTGCGTCTTCACGACCGGCCACCGGGGCTCGATCCCATCCTGACAACGTACTGACTCGTATTAAGTCCACCAAAGTACCAAGCTACTCAAACACTATATAACACTATATTTTAATTTTAGACCGTTTAGATCATTACAAGCCCCGCGACGACTGCATTTTAATTTTGAACCGTTTAATCTTATCATATATCATCATTTATAATGTTTAATTATACGTGGTGCCTACCCCGAGTGTTCTATACGACGGCATGCGTCCTCGCGGTTCGTACCTATACGAGTATAGTCACCCTTCACGAACCGATGTTAAAGTGTTCAAAAAGCTAAAACCCAACGATCATTATACTTCTGGGAAAATTCATTTCGTGTATTTATAAAATATACGAGTATTCTAAAACTTTTAATAGTTTCCAACATTCGTAACATAATTATGTACAATTTCACATTTTAATTTAAAAATACTTATTACTTATACAATAATGTCGGACAATTTTACTTCATTATTACTTTGTATTATCATTCCATAAGTATTTTGGTTCTATAGGTAGACTTATGATTTTAATAGCATAATATAGTTTTAACTCAAAGTATAAACAAATTAAATTATTTATCTTTTAATTACTTTTTAAAACATTTACATTTTAGAGTAGTTATTGTACATAAACTAGTTTAATAAAGTGATTTAATCCTTGTAGTATTTTTTTTACATTTTAGCAATATATAATAAATTACTTGATAATAAATTAGCAATTCCAATTAGTATTTACAGAGAATTTAAATTGTACAGTTCACTTAAGTTATAAACTAAAATTTAAACCATTTTAAAGCAATCCTCACACATATTATTCAATAACTGTTGGAGATAAAAAATGTTTGTGCATTATCAGGCAAAAAATTTATAAAGAGTTATAAATTACTTTATTTTGTATATATTTTGTATCCTAAGCCAAAGATGAAAGAATTAGTACTCCAATTGGGTCAAAAGTACCAATCTGAATGATGATCTAATCTCTTAAATGTAAGCTTAATTAAATACATAAGTTGAACCACAACAATTTAAAGCTTACCTTTTTTAACTTCAATTGATGTGACTGATGGTTTTTTGGAAATATATTGATTTGAATTTTTTAAATAATTCCAATTTTCTCTTAGATTTTTAACAATATCCTATACAACAATATATTATAACTTGGAAATTCTAACCATAATTATATTTGTTAGAAATAACTCTCAAACAACATACATATTTATTAATATTAACATATATTAAAATTACCTGTAAATCTACAGACACTGGTTGAATTATTCCTTCACATTGTTTTTCCATATTTGTAAAATTTTCCAAAATATCTTGAACTTCTGCATTACGTTCTAATAAACTTGACTAAAATAGTATATAAAAAATACATAATATATAACTTTCTTTATCCAAAATAACAAGAAACTACATAATACGAATAATAATTAATTACATGAAGTTTTTCAGTTGCTAATTTTCTCTCAGTAAATGATTTGTGCTTAATTTCATCTGCTTCTAATTTTTTTTTAATGGTCCAACCATTCAACTCTTTTAATTGATTTATGAATTTATTTAAAGCAGCTAATTTTCCATTCAAACATATTAAATTATCAGATAAATCAGATATAACCTAAAAAAATATATTATATTTTTGTATTTAATAGTTTATTTCAAAAACAATTGTTTAAATAGGTATATATATATAATTAATATTAAAAAAAATTAATTGATACATTTTTTTTTAGGAGTTTAAATTAAACAACTTTAGTTTTACCTAAATTAAATATATTTTTAAAAATATAATGTTCAAATATTTTAAAAGTAAATACTCAAATTAAACTAAGATAATTTTTTTTTAAATAAATAATTAATTTAAATAATTTACCTGATCAAGAAGTGACTTAATTGACTCAAGATCATTTGGTTGTTTTAATTTTTTCGAATTGATAGCATCTAATTCCTTTCTCCGGGTCAATAATTCTACTTCTTTAGACTAAAAAATAATAACACAATGTTGTATACTCGTTCATTAGGAAACAGATTTCTGCTCATTAATAAATCTAAGTACCTTAAGTAAACAAATTTTTGAGTTTAAAGAATCAACTTCTGAAGGATTGGCCTGAGAAGCTTGAAGCACATTTAAAGTCTGATCAATTGTAATTTTTGTTGCTGATATGACACTTGAAAAATCAGATTTAGATTTTTCCATTTCATTTAACCTATAAATACAAAAATACTAATTTAAAATGAAACTATTAATTATTTCATTGTTAACATGTACCTGCACGAGTTAAGATAGGATAACAAAAATAAAATGCTTAGAATGTCCCTAGACAAAATAATTATAAAAAATTTGGACACTAGCCAAATAAGTAAAAATAACACCTTCTTTCCAGTATTTGACCATTTGGATAAAATTATGAGATACATTTAGAACATAAAATACACATACCTTTCTCTTTGCGTTGTCAACTTATTTAAAACTACTTGCCATCTTAATCTAAGGCTCTCAACTTCTGACTGAAAACTATCTGAGTGTGACCATAATGTGCGTGAACAGTTTAAAAAACTTATTACTGTTCTGTAAATTAAAACAAAAATATTGAAGTATAAATGTATAATGTAAACTTTTATAACTGTTCATAATTTTTTCTTATATAAAATGTAATAATTTCATTCATTAAAATAAAAAGTAAAATTCGTATATTTAATATCAAATAGTCTTTAGATTTGACCATCCTGACAGTTATGGTAGTTTCGGGATAGCAACGTATACATCCTTAAAGGTCCATGTAATAGATTTTAATGCAACCTTCGAACAATCTTTCCACAATCGCAAAATATATTTAACTGGTATTGAAGTTCTAAACATGAAGAATCCCCCAACCATTTTCATCTGATCATGTTATATACCTAACGATTCCAAAATGTATTCAGTTCTGTAGGACTCTTTATGCCAACCAACTGTTTTATGGTAGGAAACTTTAATGCTCACCATCCTGCGTGGAATTTCTCCTTAGTTTCCAGTTTTTGAATATCCGGGGGGCCCGCCATCATAACGATGAATGGTTTAATGATTTTTGCGCAAAAGTTGCACCTTGCTATGTTCCTCGAGAATCGGAAATTACCCCCAAACCTTCAACCACTTGCTCCCTAATTCTGATCACTGTTTAAATTTATCATGAATTCTTGTTGAACTTTAAACAACATTTTTTTTTTATTTAAACATGCTTTATATATGGAAAATTAATAAATACAAACAAAATAAAACAATTTGTACTATAAAGTAAAAAAGAATTAAGTTTTCAAGAAAATTACTTTTAAAAATGATTCTATCAAAGCATGATTAAAAAAAAAAGTGTAACTCAATTTCAATCACACACTAAAATCTTTATTTTTGATGTAAAATTAATTTTTTTACATTCAGTAGAAATTATTTTAATTGGTTTTTTTCTCATAATTTTTTTTATCTTAAAATGTACAACACTTTAATCATAACTCATAACAAACAAAATAAAAATAAAGTTTAATATTACTTATATAATTAATTAATATTACAGTCAAACTTCCATATAACTAACTTACATTTTATGAAATTTTTTGTTTAATGAAAAATTTTTAAGAACTATATCCTTTATATTATAATTGATTATATGTAAATTTATCTCCAATAACAAATCTAATGTTTCTATATAACGAACAAATTATTCAATAGCAAACTAATTTTTGTAAATGTTGTCACTATCAAATATTAAATATATTCTAAAATAGAATATGTATGTACCTACAAAAATAAAATTGTATTGTATCCAACAAAGACACCGAAAGTAGGCAAACTACTTAATTTTATTGCAGTAATATTGGAGCAATTGGGTATATGTAAGCATTTTCTTTTGTAATAGCTATACGTGTAAAAAAATTGTTTATCAATTATCGATAAATTTTAATTTTAAACCAAGTCGATAAAGGTGTCAAAAAAAAAGATATTACCAAAAAATATGGTATTCCGACAAATTCTCTTTCAACCATTTTGAAGTAACATGAAAATATAACGAAGTAAGTGAAGCATCTTCTCTTCTCAACAAACTTAATGATATAAAAACTTTTTACGAAAAAAGTGCAATTTATAAAAATAATAAGCAAACAAAATTAACTTCTTATTAACTAAAATAAATTAAGTTATAATATGATTACTTAATAAATACACTAAATATGTACATACGCATATTTATACGCAATTAATCAAATTAAAAAATTAAAAAATGTGTAATTCTATTTAACAAATTCTTGTAAATTACAAATTATTTTAGTTGCGCTTATTTGACTTGGTTATATGGAAGTTTCACTGTATATGCATATATTTAAGGTCTGCATGTAGGCCATAATGCTAACATATATATTATAAACTTAAGTATAAACAGAAATAACTACACTTGAGTTATATGTGTATGTGAATAAATACATATAGACATATAGTTACACAGACAACTGTAATATTAGAACGAAATAGGGTAGAAAAAAGGTTATAGTTGTTTAAATTCAGAGAGATTTGAAAATATCATTGAACTGTTGTAAGAAAGAGAAACATATGTAAAAATCTCAACTCTTTACCTTCTCCTACAAGCTGTATTCTTTCATATCTTAGTAATATATAACTAGTAATTACAACAGCTTATAAAATAAATAAAATATTCAAAGCGATAACCTATAAATCTTTAAGTAATACATTTCTAATATTACAATTTTAAAATTACCTATGCCTAGATGACACTCGTTTTTCTAAATCATGTTGCTTGTTTTTTTTTTCTTGCAATGTTAATGTTGAATTATTTTCTTCCATATCACATTCAATTTCCGCTAACCATTCGGAAAGTTCCTTGCCACTTTGTTGTAAATTGCTAACTTCTGTTTGAATGCTAGATAATTGTCTAAAATAAAAATGATGAATATTTTAATAATTCAAATATGCAAATTATATAACATAATTAAATATCCAACCCAGTTCGTTCAATCACACATTTATTAAGCATTTCCCAATTCTCTTGGATTTTTATAATGTTTCGTTGAACAAATACTTCGTTACTATTACTTTTAGAATTCAATTTTTCAATAGATTTTTTTAACTTATTGGTTTCATCTTGAATTTCCTAAAGTTAGAACAATTCATAAATATAATATAATTTATATGTAAACATTAATGTACTAGTTTACTTCAATTTTAGTATTTTGAAGAGCAACAGAATTATTTGATAATGGTATTAAATTCAACTGTTTCAATAAAGAACCCAAATGTGTTCTTGTACCATTTATTTCAGATAAAACCTCTTCAGAAACATTACAGTTTTGCTAAAAAACATAATTAATTAATAATTAGTCTTATATTGGTTACAAAAATTAAAAATGTATTATATTTACTGGTTGAGACAAGGGACTCAGTTTATTTAGTTTATTATTCAGTTCAACAATTTTTAATCGCATTTTACCAACAGCATCTTTATTATAACACAATGCTTCAATATCTAATATAACTTCATCCATTTCTAATAAATTAGCATACTTATTATTAATTTCTCGTTCAAATACCTATACATTTATAAATAAATACATTATAATTTCTATCATAGCTATTATATTTAAGTAAATTATTTTCAGAATATGAAGTAATTAAATATTTTATAATTATCTACCTCTGTATTGTTATGCTTATGATTAATCCAATTTTCAATATCTTGAGTAATTTTATTGAATGAATTTACTTGTTTCTCTAACATTTGAGTTTGGAGTTTTACTATCTAAAAATAATCATATTAGTAAATAGTTTTAAAATGTTAAGTCTTACTAACCTCTATTTCTGACATAATATGAGTCCACATAACTCTGAGTCTGTCTTGAATTAAAGTACACAAAGTATTTGCTCTTGAAGAATCTCCCGTGTGGCTAGCAAGTATAAGACTATCACCTTTGCTAATTAATGTAGCAGCATCTGGTGCTATATTGCTTACTTCTTGTTCAACAGACTAATAAATACATTAAGATATAAATAACTTATAAAAAATATTACAAAAAGTCAAAATGTTATCAAAAAATACCTCAAAACGCTTATTTGGATCAGACTCGGTATTTAATTTGCGAAGATCTTTTAAGGTTACTTCCATTCTAGCTAACATTTGCTTTGCTTCATTTTCATATTTTTCAATATCTACATCAATGTTTTTTACTATCGAATTATTTAATAATTTAGAAGTTACAGAAGTTTCTTTTTTTCCTTTCATAAATAAATTACCCTAAAATAAACAAATAAGAATTATATTAATCAACTAAAATAATTTTTTGTTATTTAAAGAAATTACCATTTTTAACATTATATCTGATAATTAGACGTACTGTGTATTATTATAAGTTATTTTAACTACAATATAAAAGATAAATAGATAACCAATATAATATTTTATTTATATATTTAAAAAAAATAAGCTCTATTGCTAGTAATGGAAAAAAAACACAAACATAATACAATTTTCAAAAAGTAAACTATATAACACCTGAAGTACAACTAATCTTAAAAATCATTTACGGAAACAAAATAATACCAAAATTGGAATATTTCTATAAAAATATGAGATTCAAATCTAAAAAATAAAAAAAATTGATGCTAGAAATTAATGAATTTAACAAATTAATAACTTGATTTAATGAAACTAAATTTTATAGTAATTTTATGTTTATCAAATATTATATAGATAAAATGTGTAATCATTAAATAAAATAACACTATATTTTCAGTAACTGTTTTTGTATTCACTATTACATTTATTGTATGAATAAAATAAAATATTTTAAAAAAACACAATTGTTATCAAATGTTAAAAACAAATAAAAAACATTTTTTTTTTAAAGACAATAAAATTATCAGAATATTTGAAAAATATTGAAAGTATGACAACAACAAAATTAAACTGTAGGTTATTAGAATATCTTTACAAAGTAGCCCACTGCAAATAAGCCATAACTGGTTTTAATACTTCACAATTCAGTAAATGACCATGGACTCTGATGCAACTAATTATTTATTCAAATATTTGCTATTTTTTCTTTTTTGATATGAGAATATGAATATAAATTCATATTAATACTAACAACATTTCTAAAAAAATATACTTTTTCTATATTTATATAGTTTTCAAACTAAAACTTAATAATAGCTACATTGTAATAGGTGCTTATAAATATTATTTTCATTTGTCAAGAGAATATCATAATATTTTGAAAGTTATTACATAACTGTTTTATCTTGACACCTTATAATTGTATTCAAATTGTATTTTTTATTTGTTATCCTTATTATAATGAACTTATAATATTTAAGATCCTAAGAAAAATCAAGAAGATAATATTTTCAATTATAAATATATTTTAATTTATACTGACATTATGTTTTGAATTAAAATTTTCTTGAATTGACTTTATATTAATTCAAAATTAAAAAAAATGTATGGTTTTCAATAAAAAGTTTTTTATTAAGTTTAATTAAAAATATATGAGTAATTGTGATAAAAATGGATGAGACTCCAGGTCGGATGACACTCCACGGTAGGGTAAGCTATAAGGATGGGTGATTGCTTCTGTATTGGTCTTTTAAAATTGAAACCAATGTACCATTGGTTTCGAAATCACAATTCTGAGTGAAAGGAGGTCGGGAGGATCAGTTTATATTTTTATAAAATATGTTAATGTTTATAAAAAGCAAAAATATAAATTTTTAACCGGAATCCTTATAAAAAGAGTCTTGATTGTCATTTAATCTATTTTATCTACATTTAAAGCAACAATAACTAGTATAACAATTGTTTAAATCTTTTGAAATTCACACTATCTCAAGAAAATGTTAAAATAAGTGGTCGGTAAAAATATCAAGTCCCTTTCGATGAAATAACTAAAACAATTTAATCAATATCGTGGAAATACACGATTTCATCAAAAAATACATTTATAACCCTTATTAATTTTTTTGGTTTGCTAGAAAGAGCAACTTGTCTAGTAGATTATACTGAATTTTTAAGTATTGAAAAGATTATCAACTTTTAACTATAAAAAGTAATAGAAAAATCAAAATTGACATTCCATAAATTTTGCTGTTTTTTTTTGCAATATTTCGTCAGTTTTCTACCATTATTGGGAAAACTGTTGAGAAATTCAAAAAATAACCTTAAAAAATTCTATTGCACCAACTAGACAAAATTTGAAATCGGAAACCTATACTACAATTGTTGATATGATAACGTTTTCTAGGAATGACATACACAAAAATAAAAAACATCATTCATCATGGTAAAACCAATACATTCCTAGTTTCACTCAGAATCTAAAAAATAATTCTAGACATGCAAATTAGAAATCTAATGACTTATTGTTTATTTTATTAATTAGTAAGAGCTAAACAATTTCATAAACTGAAATAATACTACAGATTTTAAGATATTTTTAGTAAAATTATACAAATATATTTTTTTAATTAATTTAATTAATTATTTAAGAACTGATTAAAAACATAAAAATAATCAATAATAAAATATGTCTGTTTATTTTAAATTGTATTGAACATTTTTGTAACTAACTGATAAAAATAATAAATGTACTTTTTTACTATTATACTATTTTAGTTTACAGCCACATAAACCATTAAAGGATAATATTCATTGGTATTTATAATTTTAAAATACCAAAATAATAATTTTTTATTAAAATAATCTACTACAGAAAACAGTTACTAAAAGGTAGCATGCAATACATAAAATAATAATATATTTTTGTTACCTTGTTTATAAGTTCTTCATCAGATGAACTACAATCTTCAAAATTACCATTTAGTCCTTCATCATCAGAAAACATCAGTATATCGTCTGTTTCCTTATCACTTCCATAAAAACTATCATTATCTTCAACAATATTTTTAGGTGAATTTATAACATTTATATCTTGATCGGCTCCAATAATTCTATATGTATTTGACATTTCTACTTCTTTTAGTAATATAACTTCTTTATGATCATTCGATTCAGGATTTTGCCATGCAGTTATAGTGGTATGATGAGTCTTATTTACTTTAACACATACAGAATCAGAATGCTCTTTCTGTTCTTCTTCTAAAGAAGCCATATACTCCTTACCTAAAATTAAAATACATTGAAAAAGAAATAACATACAAATTTAAAAATTTAATTATTACTATGTAAGCTTTCTAAACTAGACTTAAGTGATTCATCTGATGCCAGTTTTTGTCTTTTGACTAAAATTTCACAAGGACTCAAACATGATTTTTTTTCAGTATTTTTTCTTCTGTACACAATTTGAGGCCATTTTTCCTCATCTGTTTCATCTGCATCTGTTTCTGTATCCTCAGATAACTCTACCATTTCTGCATAACCCTCAGGAACCACACGGTGAATTGTAGTAACTTCACCATGACTAATAACACTGGACTTTAATATTTCATGTTCTTTAATCTCAACCATGACACACTCTTGTGTATTATTTTCACGTTTAGGTTTTACAAAAGATTGCAAAAACTTAGGATCTACTTGAGATACTTGTGAAAATAACATACTGTTTTTAGCCAATTGGAATGTATCTTCATCATCATTATACTGCATTAATGATTGGTGGTCTTTTTTACATTCTTCTTTAGTAATCATTATCTTGGGAACAGATTTTTCCCTTATTATGGATTTATTAGGATGTTTTTCCAATTGTTCACTTGTCTTATTGGATTTATCCTAAAAAAATTGATTTTGTTACATATTTTAATACTTATATATCTTGGTTATACACTAAATAATTGACATCTTCATCAGTTTTAAATAAAAACAATACTTTCATTTTATGCTTACCTTCAGCTGTGTTAAATTATTTTGAAGTCTATTCAAAACTAATGTCCATCTACTAAAAATAATGTCCAAACGTTCACGGTAAGTATTATCTTCACATAGAGGATCTTTGAGCGATTCAAATTCAATATAATGAGTATTAATTGAATTCTGAACTTTTTCCCACTCTTTACAATCTACTTCTAAAGTATGCTATACATAAAATACACAACAAATATTGTAAAAACAAAACATTTACAATTATATAAAAGTTATTAAAATGCTTACTTTGATAAATTGTAATTGGACATCAACATTTTTCTCTGGTGAGTGATTATCTTCTATTTCATATAGCTTTTGCTCTACTCCATTTAGCCAGTTAGACCAACTATTGATATTATTGTCAAGAAAATGTAAAGTTTTTAATCCTTTTTCTAATTTAGATTTTGTGTTACCAATGTCCGTAGCCAACTAAACACAATATCAAAAACAATTTAAATTAAAACTTTAAACATTGCTCCAAATATATAGCTATAGAGTATTTTAAGCAATTTAATACAAAATAGCTGTTAAAGAATAAGAAATATTTTTTTCTTAAAATATACTTTTATACAGAAGACAAGTTAACTTACTTTAGAATATAACTGATTTATAGTTTCAGTTTGAAGTTGATTCTCATAAGTTTCATTTGAACTTATTACAAAGTCCACTTCATTTTTTAAACTTTCTAAAGTGGAACTAGTTTTCTGTAAAAGATTAATTTAAATTTGATTAAAATATATGAGGATAATCTCAATATGAATTTTGAAAAATTAAGATCATTAGATTTTAAAATTGTGTGCTCTTTTACATTTTCAAATACAATCAAATATAATTGACTGAAAAGTTTTTATACATTAAAAATATTGTGAATATTCCAGTATTAATTAAGATAAATAATACAATTAGTTTCTAATTTAGTAGAATAATAGTACAATACTTGACTTTTACCAAATCAAACTTTAAGATTTAAAAGTGACCAATAAAAAGTCATAAATACAACCTTGTATGTTCAATTACTAATATATCAAGCAGGACTTATAACATTTTGAAATGAAATGAAAAACCTTTTTTTTATAATACCAATACTTTCCTTTTAAAAAAGTTAACATGAAAAGCTACATAAAAATCTGCATTTTATGAATTATCGAGAAACAAGAAGGTATGTCTTGTTTGCGATTAAAAACATTTTTACAACAAATACAAATTAAAAATGTATAATATATTATGTAATTAATATATACATATTTTACATATTTTAGAACAAACAATAATTACCAAAGCTTGTTCCAGTTGGCCTCTAATGCTATCTGGATCATCGGATGCTAATTCCAAAAGACATATGGTATTTTCAATTGACTGTAATTCTCTCAAGACTCTATTAACACGAGTGGACAGATCTCCAGGAGATTGATATCTTTCAAATTTCTCTTCCAATTGATAAAAACGTTTCTATAAGAGGAAAGTTGAATATTTTAACTATAATAAACTTTTAGAATACATTTTAACAATACTTTAAAACCAAAAATCAGTTTCAATTTATACATCTAATTTTATAAAAGTTATTTAAAATAAACTATTTTAATTATCATACATAAAAAAATTACAAAAATTCAAAAAAAAATTTCATTATTATATTTTATTATAATTAGCCTTTTATTGCATGCAACCAATTTTATTACATGAATAAATTCATCCGGTCATTTGGACTGGGTACATATAATCTCAATTCAATTTCAATATTTACTAAAGTTTATATCTTTTTTTTTATTGTTACACTTTTTTATATACATAGTATATTTACATAAGTAATTTCATGAAAATACAAATAAATAAATAAAAAAACAATTTTACAAAAATTATTATTTGAATTATATGAGCTACATGTGCTATTGCCAAATGGACAGGTAGATAACTAATTATTTGTGTTTTACTATAAATATTAAAAATACCAAATCCATAATGCCTTATACGAGAAGTTCTAGATGCATTGAGTCATGGTTCAAAAAATTAATGATTGTAAAAATAAAACAATCTGTTCACTAGGGCAACAAATGTGTGTGAAACACAGGGTTAGTCAATGACTTTTGAGAAATTTATTTTTGTTTAATTCTCATTGAAATAATAAAAATAAAATTATTATTTCAATTAGAAGTTGGTTAATAATAAATAATATAGCCTCTTTAATAATAATAATAGCCTCTTAGTATTTAGGTATAAATATTTTTTGATTTTTAAATTAAAGGAAACTTACTTTTAATAAAGACAATTGATCTTTCAAACGATTTGCTACTTCTTTCTTATTCGCTATTTCATAATTGCATATTTGTTCTTCCATGTCATGCAATAATTTAGCTTGATTTTGAAATTCTTTTGATAGTCTCTATTTTTGGAAAAACAATTTGTTAATAAAGACAGTCAGAGATATTTTAGTTTATAGTTTGATATGTACGCTAATTAACTATTATTGTTTATTAGAAATATAATGAAAACCAATAAATTATAACAATTTTAACCACAATCTCTACATTTTACATAAAATAAGTTCAATAATATTATCATAAATGTAATAATAAAACTGATATTCAAAATGGTAGATTTTAAAGTTTCATGGGCAGCGAACAATTTTTTTGGAAACATATAAAATTTATCAATATATATTTGCAATAATAATATTAGTACAGAGTATATCTTTTAATTTTCTTAGTATAATATATATTACGTCAATTTTAGCCTAAAAATATTTATCATCGTTTTCAAATTTATACTTATAAAACTAGCTGACCCGGCAATGCTTTGCTATTGCTAGATTTACATTCAGTACATCAGTACATTTATATATGTTTAGGAATATGTGAAAAGTTTGATATGAATTATATCAGATATTTAATTTTATTAATTTGTTTAGTATAATTTTATGTATAATTATGGAATATATTTGTTAAGTTATGATGTATGATTTTTATATTTTTTGTTAATTTTATTATATCAATTTGTCTTAACTCTTAAGCATTAAATATTTCTGGATACACCACGTTAAGTGTCTCGCCTTCTGGGGCCATCACAAATAGATTTTGTTTGCATGTGACACGTGACAGAGCTACGTACAATTGACCATGGAAAAAACACTGGAACGTTTAATGTTTGACCTTGTACCTTATTAATAGTCATTGCAAAGCTTAATTTCACGAGAAATTGGAGCAGTTTGAACTGGAATGGCAAATTGGTTGGTATCATTGGTATTCTAGGAACCAAGACCATTTCCCCAGCTCCACAGCCAGTAAGGATTATACATTTATACACTCAAGCAGACAGTTTTTTAAAGACTTTATTTGTAATCTTGTACCGTTGCATAATTTTGGTGGACTTAAGTCACAAAGTAAAATTATAGGAGAACCTACTTTTAGAATTAATTTGTGTGGTGGGGTCCCTGAAGGAGATAAAGAATTTAAAAATTCAGTTGGATAATGTATCGCCTCCTCTGCATCTAAAACAGTGTCAACGGAATAGTAAACTTTTGTTGGTGAATTGAATTTTAACAGTATCATGTCATTTATTTTATTGACTTGATTGTTAGTTGGTGACAATATTGCTCTTTCTTGAAACCAACTTGACGTTTTAGGCGAAATATTAGGTAAATTTGGGTAAACATTTTCAATTAGGTCCAACAAATTAGACATCAAAAAACAAAGCTCAGACAGATCAATTTTACCATTTCTAGTCAATGACTGACCATTACCAACACGGAGTAAAGCATCAGCAAAAGTTTTATTTCCTTGGTCAGATGATAATATTCTCATATAAGTTTTCAGTTTCAATTTAGTTATGTCTGGCCAAATTTAAGAGCTCTTTAATGATGCGTTGACTTCATCAGCTCTCGTTACTCTTACTACAACTGGCAAGATTTGACGAAAATCTCCAGAAAATAAGACTGTACAGCCACCCCTTAATGTATTTTTATTACGTAAGTCCCGCAAGATTCTATCCAATGCCTCAACCGAGCTTTTGTGGGACATGGATGCTTCGTCCCAAACAATGAACACACAATCCCGCATCAATAGAGCAGTGTTGCTTTGTTTGGATATATTACAGACACTTGATGTGTCATCGTAGGACATTTTTAGCGGGATAGAGATAACTAAGTAAAAAATGAAATACGGTCCTAGGTCCATACATACACACAGCAGTTCCCCACACCATACGCGTTGACAACGATAATTAATGTGTTATCTGTATACTGAAATAACTCTGTTATTATGTTTCTACAAACAAAACTAAGATTACGCCATTTAACCGATAAGTTGAGTGAAAAGTAATAGATAAGTAAAAAGCGCAAAAAAAACAATGCAAAAAATAAGTGTCTGATACCGTGGTTCGAATTCGAGACGCTGTCTTTGAAATCTTATAAAAGTGCCGCTACGCAAGAGAAATCTGTGAATGGGGCGATAATTTTATGCTATTTAAGTATATTCGTGGAACAAATAATTTTTTAATTTTTTAATTTTATTAATTAAGTTATACGAATAAATTGTATATTAAAACCTTCCCTGAATCTAGACCTATTGATTAGTGAAAACTGTACTAAAATCCGTTGGGTACTTTTTGAGTTATGCGAGTACATACAAAAAAGGGGGTTCTATTTTATATAGTAGTATAAAGATAAATAACATGACAAAGTACAAACAAAAATAAGAATCAGAGTTATACAGTTTTTTTTTTCAATAATCATTAATTCATAAGTAAGCATTTGTATAGAAATAATTAATTTACTCATATTTATAAAAATGTATGGATTTTTACATAATTGTAAATATATGTCTGATTTTTATGTAAGATTTCCTTATACAAAAATGAACTGTTTATTATTTGATCCTTTTAGATTAAAATTATAGAAGGTATACTGTGCAATGCACATATAGAGTAAACATTTTATTAACATTTTCAATCTGTTAAAAATAAACTGCTTAAACTATTAATTAATAACTTACTTCAACATCATTTGGTAGATCTTGTGGTGAAAAATCATTTTGTATACGAGATGTAAGTTGTTGATCAGTAGTTTCAAGCCATTGTTGGAATTCAGCAATGCAATTTTCAGATTTTTGTGTTTGTTCAATGCTTTCCTCTAAACGTTTAACCTTATCTTCTGCCTAAAAGAAAACAATAACAATAAAATAATATACATCAATTGATGGACTTTTATTAAAAATTTAGAATTTTTTATCTGAGAGGAGGTATTTAACCCACACTATCCTCATCAGTCTTATATAGCTCACCGCAAGGCTGAAACAAATATGTGTGCTCCAAATGGCTATTATGCATATATCCCAGCCCAAGGTTTACAATAATCAAATTTTAAAAGATATCACTTTATTTTAAAATAAGAACTTCGAAAATTTGCAATAAATATTTCCATATACCAAATAGAACCAATAATGAAAATAGTTAAATTATCACCATAATTATAAATTGAATTACAGTTATAAATAACATAATAATTACTTGAGTCGTAAGTTTTTTGCAACGCGAAGTAACTTTTGCTAAATCTACTTTAATACTTGACAACATAACATTATGAGCAGACAAAATAGAGCCAATTTCATTTAATCGATCAACTCTAGATTCTGGATGGTTTCTGAGACAATTTTCTAAATCCTAAAATAAATAAAGAATTTATATAGACATTAATAATTAAAGTTAATAACTTAAACAATCTAACATTGTAACATCAATGTTAAACCAAACAGTTAAACCCTAACTTTTAGGAACTAGAATATTTTAAAACTTTTCAGTTTTAATTCATGTTTAGAAGATGACAAGCAGAGTTCAAGTTTTCATAAAAATACAGTTAGATTAAGCTGCAAAGCAACTATAACTTGAAGATTAGAGTTATCATTGTCTCCTCTGCTATTAAATGACAATGATGAGCATTTTAATTGGATACCCTTCTATGTTACTGGGTCAATAAACATTCTCATAGACTAATCCCATGCAACCATTACATATACATATATATAAATATATTATACAGTATCATTCGCACCCTGGTAATATACTATAAACAAGATTAGTCTATAACTTATTTTGAGGTAAAAGCTGTTCACTGATTCTACTCATCTGCATTAACTGTCATCTTCTATCATGTTATTTATTACTTATTATTAAATATACTTTAAGTATATGCATACAATTAATTAACTTTAAACATAAATTGTTAGATTACATTTTAACAAAATATTATAGATTCTTAAATAAATAGTAAATACTTACATCAAGCTCTTCAGATATTTCTTCTGCGTCTGTAGCTATTGTTTTTACACTTTTTTTAAGACATTTATCCAATTTATCAAGCCATACATTTTCTTGGGACATTAATACTATAAATATAGGACATACATAAATGGAAATATTTAATTAATTTGGTGTAAGATTCTCAATTCCTAAGCCAATCCAAGAGACATAAGAAAAAATTGTATATGCTTATTGTAAAAATATAATGTTCTTTAGTAAACATTTTAACACATAGTGGATGAGGAAAATGAATATCATACATTAAATTAACCACTGGTACATATAAATTTTTTTATAAGAGATTTAGAATTAATTAATAGATATAAACCTTTAAACTCAGAGTGAAGTTGCACATCTTGTTGCAAACGATTTCGAATAAGTTGCACACCATCAAAAACTTTATTCCATTTTAAAATTAAAATTTTGATATTATCATCCTGACTTGTTTCTAAATGGATTAATAATTTTGTTTACTCATATAATAAGTGGTAAAAAATCTTACTAAAAGTACTTACCAAGTTTTTCTAATTTTGGTTTTTTCTCCAAAAGTTTATCATGCAAAGTATGGTATTTATTTTTTAATTTAATAAGTTCACCTGCTGAACCAACAGGATCATTCTCTCGATAAGAATGACATTTTTCAACTTCAGACACACATTTCTTTATTTCAGTGAAATCCTGAATTGTTTTTGAATAAACTTTAATAAATATTAAATTAATTCAAAAAAGTATTATGTGTACTTTTAACATTACATTTTCTAAAGTTTTTAATCCTTCAACAGCTATATCTTCCTTAAATTTTACAATTTTATTAAACTTTTCTTCAATAGATTCTAATTTCTGTATCATTTGAATCTTGAATTCAGAATTCACAGATGACTCAAAAATGTTGTTCATATCACCATGTAGTTTCTCATATAATTGAGATACAGAATCACAAACATCCTTTAAATTCAAAATTCATAAATATTAAAATATTTTAATTCAATTTTAGGATCATTTTATACTCGTACATTTATCATTTTTAAATCTGGCTGATCGCTTTGAGAATTATAATAATTAAAAAGATCTTCACTTTGTTCCATTAAATCTTCTAATGTCCTAAAATTTGATTCTAATTCTCGAACTAATAACAAGTCTAAAAATATGAAAATACATACATAGATTATTAAAATAATTAAGAAGATTTATTGTAGAATACCTTTTTGTAACTTCAAAATCCGTTCATCTAAAAGTACTGGAATATCACTCCATCTTGTATTTAAGTCTTGAAGATCTTCAGTTAGTCTTTCTGCAGCTAATTCACTAGTAAGTTTTTCTAAAATATCTTGTCCAAGTGTATTTACCATTTCTAAAGTTTCACGGCGATCATTTACTGATTTTTGCATTTCCTTTAATATTTTTAAATTTACACAAATAAAATCTGAGCAATAATATAAAATTAAAAATATATATTTACTTTTAATTGCTCTAATTGATCAGTTAAAACATTTGAATAATTCATTAGAACAGGTTCACCTAATAATACTCCTTCCAATTTGTTAATCCAGCCAGTAAGTTCTTCTTTAGATTCTTTAAATTTTGTATTAGAATTGGTTTCTTGTGATAGTTTTGCTTGTACTTCATAAGTAGAAAATCTAAAAATAAAATTGTTTAAAATATAACACTAAGTACTATTAGTTTTTCAATGTATAACAGACTTTTCATTTAATAAACTCCAACTAGTAAAGCATTTTTGAACTTCATTTCTTAATAATTCTTCAGGATCTAACAGTTCACTATTATCATGTAATTTATTTACACGTTCTTGGAGTGATTTTAATGATTTCAATTTTACCTAAAAGTATATCATTAATTACCAATATCATTAATTTACACTTAAAATCATATGCTAACCTTTATTTGTTCAAAAGTACAGTTTCCACTTTCCAACCATTTAGCATAACCATCAAATACTAATTTTAAATTGTTCATTTCTTTTGTCATTTGTTTTTTTTCAATGTTATATTTTACTTTATTTTGGAATGTTATCAAAGAAGATTCTAAATCATTGAATTCTTTACACAGTTTATTATAATGATCTAGTTTAGGAAACGGAGTATTATTACCTTAAGAAAAATTAACAGATATATAAATATGAATTGTAATTCTAAATAGTAAATACAAACTTACTTTCACTATTTGTAATGAATTTACTAGCAAAATCTAACTGTGATTTTTGAGTGTCAATTTCAGACATAATATCTTCATACAAAGCAGCTTGTTCTTCTACTTCTAAAGGTTCATCAAGCAGCTTGTGAGTTCTTCTTAACCAGTTACTTAAATTTGAAGTAGCATTTTCATACTCATCTTCTTGAAAAGATCCACCTTTTCTTCTACGTTTCCAACCAAGTTCCTAAATAATTATGTTATATTATAAAGAATAAAATGAAAATCAAATCAAAATAAATAATGAAAACACATACTTCAATATCCGTCATATTTAGACTACTATCAAATGGATTTTCATCTAAAACTTTTTCATCAGCTTTGTCTGTTAGTGAATTACTTATTAAATCAAATTCAAACCCTGCATCAGATATCTAAAAAAAAATTATAGTATGTTATTTTAAAATAAAGTTTGATCTTATTAATGTATATTAGGTGATCCATTTACATAAATTATAAGAAAATATTTAACTATATTAATATTTTTCTCTTTTTATATAGATTTAATATTACACTTTTCTATATATTTTAGTAATGAATGCAAAATTGATGATTAAAATAGTTTGATCTTTTATTATATAATTTTGAACAAATTAACAAGCTGTAATATAGCATTAAGATAAAATTCACATGAGAAAACTACAAGAATTAGCTTGCTAAATGTGTAACACAGAAAATTAAAAACAATAGAAAACTGAAAACTGTTATAACACTCAAAATCAGTTATCAACACACAAAAACTTAATTTCACAATCATCTTATTCAACATAATACCTTCATTGCTTGACAGGAATGGATTGAACCAGTAAAATACCTAAAGATTTTTTTATCAGTTTCTTAAAACTGTTTTGACCCTTAATTATGCAATTTTTGAAAAATAATTTCTTATTCCGCCTATTTATAACAATGAGTACATGACTACATTCCCTCAAAATTTCAAATAAATCAGTATAGTAGTTTTAGCTGTATGTAATAAGTGAGTGGTATTTACTTTATATATATATATATATGGAAATTAAATTAACAAATAAAAATATTCAATGCATTCCAATTTAAATGTAATCTAGTAATGGTTTTTTTTGACAACAAACTTAAATTCAATGAACAATAACAAAGAAGAATCCACATTATTCTATAATTATATTAATAGTATATATTATGTATGTAATATAACCACAAACAATTAATTTCTAAGTACCAGTAAAAATATGATGATAAAATATAAGAAAATAACTAAAATAACTAATTCAAAAATTAATTTATCTCTTCTTAGTCCATGTATTTACTATTTAATACAATGTACATACTCTTTGAGCTTGTATTTCTATGATTTGTACTAAAGCATCACATCTATCTTGTAGAGTTTCTATTTTTTCAGAGTATGGTGAATCATCTAAATATAAAAATTCTTCTTCCAAATTCTGAATTTTAGTTTGAAGATGATTAATATTTTTTTGTTGACTTGACATTTGATGGCGTAAAGTCTATAAAAAATTATTTTATATTTTGATATATTTCACAACCATAACTTATAAATAAATATTACTTGTAACTGTTTTATCCTTTCCAAAATTTCTGCCACTTCAGTAACATGTTTGGATTCCATATGCTTAAGACTTACTTCTTTAGAGTCAAACCATGACTGTAACCATGTTAGTTGCTCTGTGATTCGACTACACTTCATTAATAATGTCTGTAGTTTAACACCATATTCTTCAGCCCACTTACAAATATGAGCCCAACGTTCACCCAATGCTGATAATTCATCTTCCATTTGGACATGTACTATGAAAAGTTATTTAATTATTTATTTTTTATTAAGGTAAATTAAAGACATTTAATAACAGGCAGTTTTTATCATAGAATAGTATACAGTTGATATTGAGATAGTGGAAATTTACCATTAAAATATAGTAATAATTAGGGCTAGGAAAATGATGCAATAAAAACCTACGATAAAGACATTAAAAAATTGCCAATAATGCTCCAAAAAAAGCATTTTAACCAGGAAAATGCAACAAACGATTAAAGAATTGTCGGCATAACGTATTAACGACAACTGATGTGACTCATGGGCCATGGCTCCGCGATAAATAACAATACTCCGTACGTTAGCACGCGAATATAAACCCCCATGGAAATTCCTATAATTAGTGAATGCTAAATAATATTTTTGTAATTTTTTTATAGACATAGTAAACAAGTCAATAAATATCGTTCTCACTCCCCACTCGGTAATCACTTTGACAAAATCTAAGAATTTATTTTCAAAAATATTTTCCGATAAGGTGAAGCCACGAAATATATATAGTAATGAAAATAAATTGATAAAGAATAATTTAGATAAATAAGTACGTAAATGTTATAAAAATATCAAATATGCGTATAATTAACAAAAACTAAATAAGAAGCTAATAAACTGACACTAAAGTACCAAAAAAGCATTTATTTACGAATATCATAAGAAAATGCAAAAAAAGCAAAATCAAAATTGTAAATTTGAACTCTGTGATCTATGAATCGAATTTTGTTTTTGATTAGCTATGTCCTGGAGTACTAAGAAAGAAAATGCAAATGCTACAAAATCCTAGCCCTAGTAATAATTAAATAATTACTTACCAAAATAATGAACTTACCAGAATCAGCAAATGTATTTTCATCAATAACCACAACGAGATTGGATAATGAATCAACTGATAACTGTTGTTTTCTTAAATCAGCTCTAAGAGCAGAATGTTCTTCCAGCTGTGAACGTAAACTATCAACATCCATTTTAGCCGATTGTGATAAATGTGAAATACGATCTTCAGTTTGTGTTAACCACAAACGTAATTCATCCAACTGTTTTTGCTGGATTACCATTAAACATTCATGTATTCTAAAGAAAAAAATTGGTGCATTAAGTTGGTAAAAATTAAACTATTTATAATTTACTTTGTTTGTCTTTCCATTGCAGTAATTCTTAGTTTTTCCCATCGTGAATTTAATAATTCCATTTGAATATGAACTTCTTGTTCTTCTTCTTCAGTTAAACCACCATCAGCTAACATTTTAGCACCTTCTTCTAGTACAGCACCAACACCTTCTTGGTGATGCCTCAATTCAATGAGAAATTTCTTCAAAAATTAAAAGAAAAAAAAATGTATAATTTTATTTGATATAATAATGCAAATAAAAATAAAACTATTTTACTTCATGCTGGTGAAATATTTCCCTAACACCCTCAAGTTCTTCAGGTATTTTTTCAGACTGATGTAAACGATCTTCAGCTTCAAGTAGCCATGTTAACACTTCTTCTAACGCAGTTTGATAACCACCAAGCTCAACCGAAATATTTGTTAACATACTTAAAGGCCTTTCATCAGTCTTTTTCAATTTATCTTCATACTAAATCAATATTTTCATAACTTAAATTGTAATAAATAATAATATTTAAATAAATTTTTTTTTTTTAATTCTTACGGGTAACTCAGTTTTTGACGCTCCCATTTCATCTGAATACTGAGATAATCTTTGAAATAAGCACATTACATACATCATAACAGATTTTTTATCAGGTACAGATGTATTAACATCTAAATAGTATAAAATAAGACTATGAATAAATAAAATATTAAAAAAAATTAATTTATAAAATACCTTCAGGATCTAACAAACGTTCAATATTTAAATGCAAATGAGAAGCAGCAAATATATTTTCAAGTCTAGCATTTGGATGTTGTTTTAGTACTGAATCATAATCTACAAGATCAGATCTAAATTTGTGAACTAATGCATTAAATGCTAATCCATCTGACCAACTTGTAGTAAAATTTTTAATATCAACTCCATAACCCTACAATTTTTAGTAATATTAAATTAATTATTTTCATTAAACAGACATTAATAAATATTCTTACTTCTATATTTTTACGACACCAGGCTAACAAAGTTTTTTCTAAATTTGTTTGCTGTGATTCAGACATTAGTTCTTTCAAATGAAAATCAACCTAATAATTCAAAAATAACGTTTAGTAAATTATTATTAATACAATTAATTAACCACTATTAATACAATTTAAAAAAAAAAATCCAAAAAATAAAATAAAAAATGACTTTACCTGCCAATGTAATATAATACTCCATACCAATCCTAGAATTAGCTTGGGGCTACCATCAACTATATCATTACTACTTATATTAACTAATTTTACCTGAAAATCAATACTAGTATCAATTGATAATTTATAAAAATTGCAGGTTTTTTTTATAAAAAGAAGTAGGTATAAATTATATTTAGTAAAAAAACAAAAAGTTATGAAACTTACATTATTTTGATCCAATATTTGTAAAGCTTTGTTTACATTATTTAGATGGTGAACTCTCATACAACCTTTTTCTGGTTTCTAATAAAAAAAAAAAAAAATTAATTATATACAAATGAGACATGCAATATAAAATTACTTACAATTTGTGTGTTAGTTAAAATTTCTAATAAATAAAGTAATTTAGTGCCGTTTTGTAAATCCAAAAATAAGTCTGATATAACTTCATGATTTTCCTATGAATTAAAATGAAAAATATTTATATAGAAAAAAATGAACCATATACTAGAGTAACTCACTTTTGATAGTTGTGAATTTATCCACTTGGTGAATGTTTTTTTTTGAACATCTTCACGTTCATCTAAAATATAAAATAATATTATTCATGAATTATATTTTAAAACGTATAATTTTCAATTAGATTAGTACACCTACACACTTACAAGGTAACCCTACTTTACTTACAGTCATATGTATAAAAACACCTACATAATTTTATCAACATATAATACAATACTATTCAACAGACAAATAACATAAACTTTATACAAATAAAAATATAAATTAATAGACTTAATATTTCTTTAATATGAATAATTATCATTTACATGTTTAAAATATATTAATAACTGATAGATAATAAGTAAAAATGTATATGGTTTAATGGTTCTTGATAAGTATTAAATAAGTTTATTTAATAAGCTACATGCTAATTATTTGGGACTTTACAACAATTGAAATTAATAACATACACTTACCAGTTATTAATAAAATGTTAAAAAAATATACACAAAAATATGAGTACTTTGGTATTAATAAAAACAAAATACCATAACAATGACATACCAATAAGAAATTAATGGAAAAATAACATCATATTTTTTGTCTTAACACTGGTAAGAGGGTATCTTTTTGACAGTGTCGTTATTTATATGGATAAAAAAATATCAACATTTAACATGTTTCAACAAATTAATAGAGCTGTTGATAAAAAACAACTATTTAATATTATATATAGTTACTGGTTTATCTTATCACATTTGAGAAAATTTTGTAAAAAAATTAATTCAACACATATAATTATTAATAAATAAAAGGTAGTCAAGTTCATATTAATACATTTTTGTTTGTCCATAAAGCTTTCTGCTATTTTAAACAATTTTTACTTGGTATGGATAAGAAATAAATATACTTTAGTTCGCTTTAGTATGTCAAATAAAATAAAATACATTTTTACTGTCTCTAACTATGATTTAAAACATAAACAAATATGATAGCACATTTTTAACAGCGCTTGATTATTGTTGAAGAGAGTATTCTCAACAAAATATTCCATTTTTCCTTGTATAAATGGAACACTTAAAATGACATACCTACCATTTCAATAGGTAGGTATGTCATTTTAATACACTATCAAAATTTCACAAAGTCAATACCTACAATATAAACTGTAATAGTCTAATATTTCTGGACATACCTAATAATGTTGAGCATGTTAAAAGATTGTTGTCTTAAACTTTACCACAGTAACCACTAACTAAACTGCGAATAATCGATTGTTAAAAAGTGTTTTCCTACCAAAACATGTATTGATTACATTTATATACACAAATTCATAACACGTAAAAAGTGAATATGTGTTTTCACCGAATTACAAGAATCCATACGGACCATATAATATGTTAAGCTTCAAAAATGTTAAAGCATTGAGTGTACAGATGTGTAATATCTAAGATCGACGAACAATAAGTGGTATCCTGAGCAGAAACGATATTCTACAAATCACACTTGAACCGACCGAATCGGACACCAGAGCATTATTATGTAATTAAATCTCACGAATCCTACGTACCGACGAGTATGTTGTCCATGGTAGCCATTATCACGGGTGACACCCGGCAACGGTATAGTAACAACAGAAATTCGGCGAGCGAAATGAGCAACAGGTGTCGACGTCGTGTCACATCGCGCGCGGCAAGGGTACCGCCGTGCACCGCTGTCCGCTACAGACACTTACAGACACTATTTCAAAACAACGCCTCGCGACTCGAGCTACGCTGACCGTTGCACACGGAACGCGAACTGCCAGGCGGCGGTCGATGATTTCGGAGAACGTCGTCAAAATTCCGTGAAATCGAAAATGATATCTCTCAAACGAAACTGACCCGGATCATCGTTTATCAATAGCATAACAATATCTCGGAGGAAAAAAAAAAAAAAACATTACTCAAGTGGTGGTGTTATTCCGGAAAAAATAATAATCGTCCGAGTCGACTGGCGGTCGGGTTTTGTACGCTAGATGCCTTTAGTGGCGCGTGTTGTCGCTCCCTCCCTCACCCCACCCGACCATTGACCATATTGTAATCTCGCTGACGTCGAGCGTACCTACGTGTGTTGTTTTTAATTTCTTACATTGCAATGTTATAATATCACAATTGTAATATTAATTTACATTTGACAATGCACCGCGGTCCGCTGTAGTAAGTCCCCTTCACGCTCTTTTTCTTTCCCCGACATGTCATCCCCGTCGACGTTGTTCCTGCGTTGTCATATTTTTTGTACGTAACGTACACACGCACATACGCTGTACATCATTAATATTTTCCTTTTATCAATTCCGGCACTTGTCCCGATCCCGACAACACTTGCACACGACACTCGCCGATCGTTGTTGTTTTTCTAAACACACACACACACACACGTGCAACATAACACGGTGCATCTCCTCTCGATAATGCCGCATCGTCGTGCACAACAGATCGCAGACGTTGGAACGTCGCCGCTGTGCCGTACGTTCAGGTGGAAAAATGTGACTACGTAGTGTAAGAGACGTGACCGTGTCGTCCCCGTGCGACTGCTCTACCGCCGACGCCGCTGCCGCCACTGTTGGTGAGTACGATTCGCGTCCATAACCTGTCCGTACGCGTATCGTTCAGACTCATCCGGTAACCCGTCACCGTTATGGCTCTACGTACGCGTGTGTGCTTACCTACCCCCACGGGCCATGAGATGAAAGCGAAATACGTCCCGATAACGCCACCGATTTACGTATGTATTTTGCGCTTTTGGCACCCCGTCCCAGGACGTATACAATTTTAACGTTGTCTAAAGAAATGTTTGACGAAAGTGATAACTAGTTAAATATTTACCACACGTACCTCCTCTATAGATATTTACATTTAATTAGTGTAGCATATGGATCTGGAGCGTACGACAATAATTATTAATTGGCGACTTCAATTAATTATAATGATACCCTCCTAGTCGTTTGATAGTAGTACCACTATAGTACATATCATTTATTTTTCATCGTACAACAAAATATCACTACCATCCTGTCTACTTTCTTCAGATTTATTTTCCCATTATTTTGGTGTTTTGTTGAAAAGATATATTTTCATTTATTCTATTGATCTTTCAATTGGACTTTTTTAAGTATTTATTTTTTAAAGCTTAATTTTCCTAACTAAATTTTAATTTTCAGTGACTTATTGAAATATGAAATGTTTGGTTGAAAATTATGATAAAAATTAATTTAATTTTAAGTAGAATAGTAAAAAGTTTTTAATATTACAATAAAGTTGACCTACTGTTAATTCTGTTTAACATTTTATAAAAAAAACAGTTAAAAAAATTATACTATTTTAAATGCTTATTTTATATTGGCATTAGTTTCAATATTATAATATGTCTTTACTTCAAAAACACTAGGAGGGACCAAGCAGACTGTTAGACATTGACTGAGATATTGATAATATGTAATTATTTAGCTTTAACTTAGTAGTTTGAGTGTATTCTGTTACAGCAGTGGTTCCCAACTCAACAATAGGTATGGACCACTTTTATAAATTTTTCACTGTCGCGGACCACTACCTGATTTCAATCCCCCCCCCCCTTTTTCATGTCACTTATTTTTTTTTATACTTTTTTAGTTTCAAAGCTTTATAGTTTATAATTTCTAGGTACCTAAGTACCATCAATCGCAAAAGTGTATTATCTGGTTGTTAGGTGCTAAGCCGTTTATACCAAAAAATATAAAGTATAACTTAAATTTTTTGATTCGCGGACCACCAGTTGGAAACCACTGTGTTACAGGTATACATAAATGTAACCCTAAGACAGTTCACACATTCCTGTATATATAGATATAGGAGGTCACTCAATTCTAAAACCACAATTACATGGTGCTCATAAAGATAAAATTGTTACAAATGCTTAGTATTCGAAATTAAAAATAAACTTTTCTATGCATGAGCCACGAGGCAGTAATAAAGTAAAATTCATATCAATGCAGACCATCTATATAAATAATTAATAAACAATATTCTATTAATTTTAATAAAAAAACATACTTAGACATAAAAACCTTAGTATTAAAGTTTAAACATCAGTCAATCAAACTAAACCATCTATCAGAAAGAGACAAATCTTTGAGAGGGATGTGAGAACCACCAGTGTAATCAACAAAAGTCATGATATATAAAGGGGTCCTAAGTACACCAATATCAAATGAGTTTTAGTCCAATCATTGTAGCACCTTCATGCCAGTTTACTTTACAATTGTTTATTTGAATGTAGAATAATTTTGCAAGTAATGTTATCTTAGTATGTTATCTTTACTCTAAGTATGGAGTCTTGTACTATTTTATTTAAATGAGCCATCATATAATCCATTACAGATCTTTAATCTGTTTATTTATATAATCTACTACTTGGAGTTTTTTATTCTACTTACACACTACATACTACTGTTAGCTTTTCCCATAAACAAACATTCATTTGATTTTAATTTTTTTTGTTTCAACTGTAATTCTTTTCAGAATTGTTTCAGTTACCAACTATGGACAATGATATATTGGATGAGCGGTCAAGAGAATTTTTAGAAACAGCTGATGAATATATAACTGAACATGGACACCAACATGTGTCAGAAGAAGATAGTAAACAGCTTGCTAGTAATCAACACAATTTGCCTGAAGAATTTCGCATTGGTGATACTTTAATAGCTTTTATATTAAACTTAAAAATTAAATAATAAAATTACCTTTAATTTATTGCAAGATGAAAATGGAGAATTATCCCATCATACTACTGCATATTATGACACAAGTGATATGTTGTCTGGTGATGGGTCTGCAACACTTACTGAGGATGACCACCGATTAGCTAATGAATTGGCTGCTGAGCTTGCTCAACAGAACAAATCTCTTGTCGATGGTAGCCACCATGATACTCATCTCATGACCAGCTATTTGTACAGTACTGATTTTGATTTAAACACAAATGGTAAACATTCATCCCAAACTTCAAGTCATATCAATAATCAACAGGTTTGTATTTTTAGAAATTATATATTTATTTATTATTATTTTTTCATTGTTTGTTTTACATAGATTATTAGTTCAGAAAGTTTAATAGAAGTTGAAGCATCAGAATCAGATTACCATGCAGAAATACAACATAATTTACCTCATAAAAAACGTTTTCGTAAACGGGAATCTGCACCAACCCCAATGAGAAGTATTCATCCAAAATGTTATAAATGTAAACAATGTGGTGAACAGTTTAATTCTCAATCTGCATTTACTGTAATTCTTACCTTCCATTATTATTAATAAATGCATATTTTTAACTATATTTTATTTATAGGCACATAGAGCAATACATGCCCCTAAAAAAGTTGGTGGTCGAATGCCATTTTTATGTGAAATATGTGATAAACATTTTACGCATCAAATAAAATTTTTTGAGCATTTAAAATATCATTATGAACCACAACAAAGTAAAGTAATTGTGGTGACAACAGATTCTGGCACTTCTCCACATCATGTCAATTATCAAAATCATGGTGCTCAAGAATCAGCAGATAATAATGAAAATAATTATATTGAAGAAACTATTGAAGAACAACCTCAACTCCATGACCTTCCCCCACTTCAAAGTTACAGGGTAAATTTATTAATTTATTTTTTTAATGTTTATATTTAATTGAGATTTGTGAAAATTCAAAATTTAGTAGTAACAATCGTATTATTTTTATAGTTGACTGAAGAGGAAAGCATGGAGGATGATAAACATTGTTTATTTTCATCTGATGGGTCAATATTGGCTGCACAACTTCAACAGCCATTTCCTACTTGCCATCTCTGTGGCAGAAATTTCCGTCGTCTAAAAGCCTTAGAAATGCATATGGCTTCTGTACACCCACAACCTGCTACTGTTGTTACTGTTAAACAAGACTGTTTGGAAGAGTTTTCTGATCCTGAAGATTTAATGGAAGGTATTCGTCACATGGTGCCTGGTGTTGCTGATACTGAATCTGAAACTGATGAAAAACCACCTATACAAGAGTAACTATATTTAAATAATAATTTAGGCATACATTTAAGCCATAATTTTATTCAGTATGGCAACAGATAAAATAAATTCAATAGTATGTGGAGTTCATGTAAAATACAAATACATTTTCCTACATTTACCCTTGTTGAATGAATATCACTGGTTGCTATATACAGTTATATAACATTTGGGTATCTTATCTGTATAAATGTTACAAAATTAATGGTTTAACAAATGTGTTGCAGTTGGGAATACAATGGCGAAAGCAATACAAACCATGAAGATACTATGATTAAACCAAAACTTGAAGAAAATAATTGTTTATTGAATGAAAATGATGATAATGGTGAAAATAGTCGAGCTGAACACACCTGGGAAGACGATACAGATGAGTTGGAACAGATAATGAAAAAAAATATATCAAAAAATCTTGTCTGTACTCAATGTAAAAGAAAATTTAATCATCGAAATTCTCTTCTTTATCATTTGAGATCACATTCTGGTAAACGTCCACATAGCTGTAAACTTTGTCCTAAAAGTTTTTTTTCAAGCAGTGCTCTTAAGGTATTTCTTACCTTTATTCTACAATTATCTAACAGCTTAATTATATAGTATAATTAGTTAGCTTAAAGTTAAGCTTTGTTAAACTAAATTTTGGTCTTAGGTGCATAATAGGCTGCATACAGGAGACAAGCCTTTTGAATGTGAATGGTGCGGACGAAATTTTAGACAGTGGGGTGATCTCAAATATCACATTGCTTCATTACACTCAGAATCTAAACAATTTCAATGTGAATTTTGTGGTAAAGATTTTGCTCGTAAATATTCATTAATTGTTCATCGACGAATACATACTGGAGAAAAAAACTATATATGTGAATTTTGTAAAAAAACATTTAGAGCATCATCTTATTTACAAAATCATCGTCGAATTCATACAGGTTTGAAAAATTTATTATGATATTTTAATAGTGTAAAATAATTTTGTTTCTTAATACAAAGAATAATATTTTTTCTCAGGTGAAAAGCCTTATAAATGTGAAACTTGTGGTAAAGCATTCAGAGTAAGGTCAGACATGCGTCGACATACTGTTGTACATAGAAAAGATGCTGTTAACACGGTTCAAATTAATAGTTATACTGGTCAAGTGAGTGATATTATCACCTCTTCTAACATGAGTATCCATTTAACTAAATTAGAAGTAGATGATAAAGACAAAATAACTCCAGAATCTGATGCTGATGTTAAATTTCATGAAAACTTTTCTCATAATTCCAATCAACTACTATCTGCTGATGGAGTTAGTGCACCTCTCAATCTTAATTTACGAGCTCAAGATGATGGTGAAAATGATGAATCTACTCATTTTGAACAATTCAACAGCCGTCAAGATATAATTGATCGCGATACCAATACTTTATATGTTTGGATTCCAACAAATACTGAACAACTATTACAAAGTGAATGATTTAGGTTCTGATATCCAAAGATTTATATACCTATATTATTTTGTTGAATTTTTGTAAGCATGGTCGTGGAAGTCATCAAAACTCAAATAATTTTACTCTTTGTTAAAATAGAGTTTTTAAGAGTTGTTTTTGGCTGTTTCTAAGTCTGATATTATGAAATTATTTTGATAAATTTTAATTACAAAATTGGATTTGATTACTTTCTATTCAAACATTAATCAATTGAGAAAACATTAACAAGGTAAATTATTCAAAAACACCCCTCAAAACCATTATATAAGTGTAAACATTTGGGTCTACAAAAATTATTATGTGTAATATATTAACACAATTTGTTGAGTATTTATTAAAGATTAATTTATTTTACTCTTTTATTAATAAGTATTAAAGTTTAATAGTTTATCAAAACATCAAAATGACAACATTTGATCACCTAATGGCTGATATCCATATTTCAAAAAACATTTTATCCATATTTTAAAATTTCAATTCTTTGTGTTCCGTGAACTTTTTTTAACGGTTTAATAAAATAAAATTTTCTAAAAAAAAGATTGAACACTAAAAATTTGGATAATCTTTTCAATTTTGGTCATAATGTGCATAATATGAACAACTTTTAAAGAAACTAAAACAATTAACTGCATTACAAAAAATGTTTGCTTTACCAATTGTTAACTTTCAGCCTAAGTGCCCATAAATGATATAGTTTTTTTTTAAAATCTAGCCTATAAGTATTATATTAAAAAAATATATTTTCTATTTTTTTTTACTAGGTAAAAAGTCACACATTTTTCAATACTTTATTCGATATATAGGGCATTAAAACAACATCATGTCTTTCCAAATATCCTGATTAATGTTGTATGAACATTAATTGGTTGATGCTCGACTGAAATATAATTTCTGGCTATGTCAAATTAAGTGTTTTATTATAATAGTAAGGTTATGGCCATTAGGTAATATGTATTTAGTATTGAATTAACAATATTAAAAATGAATTAGTTATCCTGATCAATTATTATTTTAACACCAAGTTAATAAGTTTAATAGTATTTATATGAGAAATACTATTGGTCTCAAATACATAAATCAATTATTAACTTATAATTAATAGTTTCAAAAGGGATCCAAGAACTTGAATAAACATTTTAATTTCAGTAAATATTAAGCATCAACGTTTTTGATACAATTTTTATAACTTGATTAAATATAGGTAGGTATCGTTGAGTATTAAATAGATTTGAAATCATTATAAGGTTATTGTTATTATTTATAAATAACAATTTACTGTACAGTATTCATATATAAAAACTAAATTTATTGCAATAGTAAAAAGATCTCTGTCAAGAGGAATATTATTAAGCCATTTTTATTATCTGTGATTTTAGAATAAGTTTAAAACTATATTTATTTAGTTTTCAATAACATAAATGTGTTTAAAAGAGCCTGGTTGGTTATTGTTTTTCTGTAAATAAACTATAAGTGGCTATAAGCATGACAGTCAATGTTAATTTGTTATCAACTTACTGTCATGCTTAGGTACTATATATTTAAATATTTTTATGAATAAATGTATTTTTTTAGAGACAATTATGTAATATTTAGGAATTTACCTTTTTTTTGTTGTCACTACCAAAATTAACAAAAACGAGTGAAACAACCTATTTTACATTAATGAATTTAAAGTAATTATTTAATAATCAATTCAGCTCAAAAATACCGAGAAGTTAATTTACAGATAGTAGCACAGATATAGATAAAAAATACTTTATTTTTATTTTGTGATTTACCCGTCGGTTTTCACCAGAGGTTTGATTGAATTTATTCACATTTAACAAGTTTATTGATTTTTTTATTTAGTTACGTGGAAAGCTTCAGTAAATGGAGTTGACCAAAGGTGAAGTTCCCCACCCCTGCGCAGACAATATTCTAAAAATATGATTTAGATAAGACATAATTACATTACAATATTATAAATGTATAACTATTTATTTCTCATCGATTTTATCTTAGTTATTCCCTGTCAGTACCCACTAAATATCTTGTTCAGATTCCGTTCACTATTTAGGGTCATAGTTATAAAATCACTTTTTGACAATATTCATCAAATCGATTTCCAAAGACATTCAGGTCAAGCGTTGACTATATTCATGTTTTCCATGTTAAGTGCCCAACACATTATTGAAATGATGCATGATATGTCTCCGACATTTGGTATAAGGAAGTGGTAAGTTAATAATACGAAACCTTAAGGGGGCTGGAGCAGACTACATTTTTCACGCATTTAGACCAATAAGCTGGAACAAAATTCACCTATGACCTAGCTATAGTTGCCAGATTTTAATTTTGAAAAATTTGTTCAAATTCCTTAGTTTCTTTACTATGTTTTGTAGGAATCACAATTTTAATTTTTTTTTTAAATATTCATTAATTCATTGGTAAATTTTTTAAATTACGTTAATATTAATCAGGTAATTATGATTTTTACATTTTATTTAGAAAATCTTTTACCCGTATTAACCAAAGAGAACTTACTGCAATAAATTTACCACTATACTTTTTTTTAATCTTTAAAATGTATATACAAAATAAAGTTATATAATAATGAAAAAGCCGAGATATTGAGTACTGTGGTATAAGATAACGCACGCATACGTCCGTACGTGGGTGTAAAGCAGCGATCCTCACTACGCTGCCCTCGGAACGATTTTTTGCGGCTCTCAGACTGATTGTTAAGGATAGATAAACATACATTTTAGAGTTATTGAAACAAATATTTTTTTGAATAAAAATGGTAACATAGATGCCATATTAGAGAGTTGTGAACGATTTCGCCCTTCGACTTCAACGAATTAATAAATTCAAGTAGGCCTATTCATGAAATTAAATAAAAGACATTTCCCTACTTTTTTATATGCAAAAAAGTTAATTTTTTTAATGTAATAAACTTATGTTATAATCATATTGTTTGTAAGTTATTTAACGCCACTTCATAGTGTATTATAACAATAAGAAAAATATATTTTGTAATTAACCTATACCGTTTAGGTTTAGGCCCTGACTAAACTGTACAATTTGTACTTGCGGCCCTGAGGAAAATTTGATATGAACTATTTGGCTCTCTCAGAAATCCTAGTGAGAACCCCTGGTATAAAGACATTTCACATACAAGTATGAATCAAATTTTAATTATCAATATCGTAGTTTTTTTTTCCGTAGTTCTGGGAATCCATAAAACCGTCGACCGGTAGGCGGTGGCACGCGATAATGGAATACACACACTAGTGTTTATTTACTACTCACAGTACACTGACACAGTTGAAATGTGCGTGTGATATGAATTGCCTAATTATTACTCCTTAAAACATGTTATGCTGGAGCCAGTGAATAAACTATAGAAAAAATGTGAAAACATTAAGTTAAGACTTTTTGTTTGTTTTTTTATAAATCTTCTTTCGGTAAATCGGACACTAGGATCATCCCGACATACATCCTTGTCTCCATTTCTCCTTATCCGATGTTTGCACTCTCTAATCTACACCCCGACCCAACGCTCTCACATTATCCCTTACTATGTCTTCCCATCTCCGACGTGGTCTTTTTCCAGTAGGGTTTTCCTCCAATACTATTTGTATGAGTGGGTTTTGGATACGCCAGGCTTTCCCAGCCCATAGCAATCTTTTGTTCTTTATTATTTCTATTATATTGGGTTTGTGGAAGGGCGTTTATAATTCCTCATTTTTCCTTATTCTCTATTCACCACTTAGCATGTCCTTTATTGGTCCAAAGATCTTTCGCAGTATTTTTCTTAATGTAATTAAGAGTTTTCTTTCCTCATTTTTTCTTAATGGCCATGTCTCAGCTTTATGTCAAATATACAATAAGAAATTCCTAGCTTGCGCTATCTATGTCTATTGATGACAATATGACATATGTACCTGTACCTACATGGTAAGTTTTTCTAAGTGCGATAAGTTAAATTAATTATTATGGAGGAGTGATAAAGGTAATATGGTAGCTTAATGCTAAGCGTTTATTTAAACAATCAGACCGTATTTAACAACAAAAATGTTGAATAACTATTATAGTTTATTTTTATTTTAAAAAATATAAAATAAAATGAAATTTGAAAACTTACTCTTTGGTCAATGCGCAGACTGGTCCTATAGTTCTAAATAATCTGTGGATAAAAGGGCATTAAAAAATTTATAAATATCCGGCGATTCGCGTGCCGGAATTTATAATGCAAGACAATAATAATGCATTTTATTTCAAACTAATAATATACAACACTTCGTTATTGTTACGCGCGAAGAAAAAAATGCTAATTTAAATACTAATTAATACTAATGCGCATGATAGGTCACCAGGGTTAACTATGCTAATTAAACTTGAGCGGCCGCGGCGGCCGATCAAGAATGGGGGTGGATAAAATGGGTATAGGGAGAATTGTTATTTCGCTGTACAACTAAAACAATTAAACATATTATTTTACAAACTAAATAACGCAAAATCTTTCTAGGTACCTATATCGCAACATGAAACATATTTATAACCTGCATGCATTTTAGTTATTTTATTTTCACTACATAATACACAAATCCCATACCCGTTATATACTTTCCAAGTTCACGTATTATGGAAGTATAAATATACGTGTTTGTCCCTCATCGCGATCCTCTTCTGATAAAAAAATACCGTTAAAATATTTTAAGTTATAAGTTATACACATTATATAATGAGCAAAAATTGATTGATTTCTTTACGGTTCGAACTATAAATGAAAATGACTAATAAAAAAAAATATATAGTAGAAGAGGATAGAATGGTAAAATTATAGAGACATAAAGTATACATCTGTATTACGTGCTTAACGGATGATTTATAGAAAATTAAGGACATTAAAAAATAACAATACTTTTATTTCTCTGACGAATCGGTTTTGGAATAAATAATTATTAACTAAAATTTCGGAACGGGTTTTATGTCTATCAGAATACTTATTAAACTTAATTTCACCCAAACCTAAACCTGTAGATAGTGCAGCCACATATATGCCTCAATATAATATGTAGTCCATCTCAAAACGTTAAATCTGTTACCTATCTAATATCACTATTTTTTAGTCTTAAAAACATGAATAGTACAACAGAGAAATGTTTTAATAATATTTTATTCATTACCATATACAACGTAATGATTACATAAGATTTTGTATACGAAAAACCAACCGGTGGACACCCACCGATCGTCATATAATGCACAGTTCAGCCATAAATGCTTACTACGCTAGTATGCGACAATATTGTTATAAATGAAAATTATAAATAATCAAAGTAATAAAGTATTGAAATATATTTGTTCTGTGACAATAACGGGAAAATAAATGGCCGTTATATGTATCTATACGATACATGTGTCAAAGGGAACTGTCAAAAAAGAAAAAAAAACTGGGCAGCTTTGGTCCAAATCGATTAACATTCGACGAAGTGCGCGAATAGCTAAAAAAACATTTATCGAAACGATAGATATCGTTATATTATAACGCCGATATAAACAGTTTGTGTCAAACAAATGAAATCACTAGGCAAGATTATCGAATAGCGAGTACTTGTTTACTTGTTTTAAATCATCCGCACAATAACAAAAAAGTATTTGACACACCGTTTTGAAGCTCATCAAAAACGTTGTAACCTGTTTTCTCCAATTTTATGCTACATGAAATTATCATGTAGAGATCTTGAAATAAACTTAAAAAAAATGATAGGAATATATTCTAATGATTTATCGCCAACCATGTTGGATGAATTATTACATTTAAAAAAAATACAAAAATCAGTTTTTCAAACCGAAATAAAAATACCTTCAATAAAACTATTGAACGAAATTTATGCAAAGAAATTAGAAACTATTTTTATAAATACTTCTGTTGCTCTAAGAATTTTTTGTACACTACCAATCTCCGTTTCTGAAGCAGAGAGAGCTTTCAGTAAGTTAGGAAATCAGCTTAAAACTTGGCAGAGGGCTTCAACCGGACAAGAACGACTTAATTCCCTTGGAATTTTATCAATTGAAAATCAACTTGCATCAATAATTAACTTTGATGATATTATACATGACTTTGCCCAAAAAAAAAAGCAAGAAAAGAAAAATTAAAATAAGTTAAAATTAACTGTATAAATTGTATTAAATTATGTATTTGACGCTTATACTATAGTCTATAGGTCTAGATATATTTGTAATGCACAGATATATTAAAAGTATGAATATTATACATAACATTTCAATATTTGTAAAAAATTGTAAATACTTGTTAACAATTTTATGACTTTTATGCAGTGAATTTAGTATAAATTAAAAAATATAATGGTATAATATACATGTCTTAAACTCATTTCAAGGTTACTTACATTTGCTGACATTTTATAGAAATTTTTAACTGATAAAAAAGCTGTAAAACTGATATTCAGTTTATAATATTATGAACCTAAAATCAAATCAAATTGTAGGGATTATGGTATAACTATTAAAAATACAGTGGGAGCCTCGATTTTTTTACAGTACCGCGATCAAAAATTTGATGTGGGGGGCCTGATGTTATGCACACATCACATGTGTATATAATATGTATATATATATATATATATATATATATGAATCGATACTACACTACGTCGAGGATCGGCGCCAAAAATGTAAACGAAACCCGCGCCAACCGGCTGAATGGTTCAAATTTCAAAACGCATTATTTTCATAACCTTGCCGCCCGCCGTACGTTCGACGAACTCAACAGGTCCCTGCGGTGAACTGGCGCCATGTACATAACCCATTATGTGGGAGACATATATATAAATATATATATATAGAGAAACAAGTATATGAGGTATATTGATACGTATATACATTTTATACATGTACATGCGTATATACACAGTCACGGTTAAACGTTCTGCTCTCCATACTGTCGACTACATAAACACATTCTATTACATACGTCATACACACACACACACACATATATACATTTCGTACACATAGAATACGAGACCCTTTAATGGGAAGAGGTAAGGCGTGTATTATATATAGTGCCACGGCGGTACCTAGTGGTGGGGGCGATGTTTGGCGGGACGACCGTCGCTTCCGCACAAAACACCGCCAACATTCTATAGGGACTAGGGAGCGGTCAATGCCCATTGGCGCGACGGTGGTTCGTCACACGCTGCTGTCGCGTTTAGTCTTTACCCATTCGATTTATTACTGTTTATTGTTGTTGTAGGTACATAATCACGTACGTATGCCTACGTCGCATACGACGATGCACTCTGCAGCAGGTACCATAATAATATTGTAAAGAAGTAGTGCATTTTATTTTACCCGGCTCGCAGCAAAACGCACTTATCTGCTACCCGTCGGCCCGGAGTGGCGCGCGGTGGGGAAACGAGCCGACAATAATGTGTCATATAATATAATATAATTTATTGTTGTTGTATAAAATATAATGCCGGTCACCGGTGGAAAAAAAAAAAAATAAAATAAAATAAAAAGGGAAAATCGAACTGGACCGTATAGGCGCCAGACTCCCACCCGCTGCCACCGCTGCCGCCGTCGCAGACCCGTATGGCCGTACGTGTGCGGTGCGCGCATAAGGTGGTACCTATATGGCACATCTTTACACCACTTCGGTTGCGAGTGTGCGCGCGTACCGAACGCGTATCCGAAAACTAGTTCGTACCTCGCGTAGTCGCGTTCTCGCTACCAGTTGCCACTATATAGCGAGGGAGAGACCGTAAAATTGTAGGTTCCCGTGTCGTAAGTGCACGGCTCAACGTCGCTGTCGGTTTCCTCGCACGCGGTCACGTTCGTCCGTTGGTCGGACCGAAAGTTGTTCCACTCGTCGATTAACTCCAACCACGGTTAGAGCGCATCGCATCCGCGCGATACCCCCGGAGCCGGTAAAGTTCCGTCGTCGTTACCAGTGGTTTGAAACAATCGCGTCGGTATACACCTGCTGGCGGCCCGGCGCGCAACATCCGGCAACGTCGCGCACGCGTTGTCGGGAGCATGACAAATGCGTGCGTTAGTGTGTTGCACTGTGTTAGTTGTTACAGCGTTGCCGCGATTCGATCCGGAACGGCCGCCACCGTCCGCCGTTGGATTCTAATCAATGATGCTCGTTTTCCTTTCTCTCTTCCCCTAGGGCCTAGACAACAATAACAATAATAAATTAATAACATTTTAAACTTAAGGGAACCGTCGATAACTCGCAGTGGCGTTTCGTTATATTATCAGTGTTTTCAGCGCCCGTGCGTTATTGCCGTTTAGTGTTTCCGTGAAATGGAGGTGGACGAGTTCGATTCGGGCCGTTCGTCGTCTACCATTTCGTCGATAAACAGCCTGTTCTCGTTCACCAGCCCGGCCGTGAAGAAACTATTGGGCTGGAAGCAGGGCGACGAGGAAGAGAAATGGGCTGAGAAAGCGGTTGACGCGCTCGTCAAAAAGTTGAAAAAAACAAAAGGCGCCATCGAAGAATTGGAAAAAGCACTCAGCTGTCCGGGACAGCCGAGCAAATGTGTCACTATACCTAGGAGTCTGGATGGACGGCTGCAGGTACACATAAAAAATACTGACATTAAATCTTTTCCTTATTGTATACTAACATTGTAGTACGATATTGATATGTTTAATTTATTTAGGTGTCACATCGTAAAAGCTTACCCCATGTAATATATTGCCGTGTATGGCGGTGGCCGGATCTCCAAACTCATCATGAGCTTAAGCCACTCGAACATTGTCAATATCCATTTTCTACTCAAAATAAACAAAAGGATGTTTGTATCAATCCTTATCATTACAAGCGTGTCGAAAGTCCTGGTGAGCAACATTTATTTTACAGTATTATATGCATAATGGTTGAAGGTATTATTTGAATAATTTGTGCAGCTTTATATTTCAATTCCTTCTTTACATTTGTAAAATTGCAAATTTACTAATATCTTTATTCATTAGTTTTTCAATTATGATTCATTTTGACTCATTTTAAAATTAATCAATACATTTTTTAAAGACTATGAACATTTACATCTTAAGTAATATAGCAAAATATTGTTTTATACCTAATTAGATACTTAATTTTTTGTTAAAAATTAAAGCAACTAAACAACTAGCATTTGATCATAAACTAAGTTCTACTCTCATATCTAGTAGTAATAGATTCACAAAACAACATTTATTGCTCACGATACCATCAAAGATTATAAATGGTGATGTAATACCTATTCTTTTATTCTTAATATTTGTTTAAAATTGCCTACCTAAAAATTTGATCTTAAAGACTAAAGTAGTATTACGTGTTTTTTCTCTTCAAGTTCCCCTTCTTATTTAAAATGTTATTTTTTACTATTGTATATGTTTTAGTTTTACCTCCAGTATTGGTACCAAGACAAAGTCAACTACCCCCTATGATGTTTCGTCAAATGCCAGAAAATCTTCAGTATAACAATTATAATCAAGGACCAAATTCTCCATCATCAAGTCCTCCACCAAACAGTCCCTTCCAAAGCAGTGCACTATCAGGTAAATACACTTAAAATTATATGATTTTATAATTTCAGTATTTTATTATTTTAAATACTTATAGAATTAGGAAGTTCACCTGGACCTGATGAAAAAGTCATGAGTCCTGCATCTGGAACACAAGTCATGTATCAGGTACTAAATAACAAAATATAATATAAAATAAATTATTTAGAACTATACAATATATATGTACTTAGGAACAAGCAAGTTGGGCAAGTATAGCATATTATGAATTAAACAGCCGAGTGGGAGAACTATTTCATTGCCAATCTCCTGTTGTGGTTGTAGATGGTTTTACAAATCCAAGCAATAATTTAAACCGATTTTGCCTTGGACAACTTTCCAATGTTAATCGCAATCAAACAATAGAAAATACTAGAAGACATATTGGAAGAGGTAACAATTAATCATTTTTGCATGGAATATAAATATATTGAGAATATCATCAGTTATCATAAAAATAAATTGTTTACCAGCTTTTGCCAGAATGAAATATACGTAGCTTAATTGATGTGAGATTCGAATAAACGTTTTGTCTTTACTACAAATCAGACAGATTTTGTTAGTAGGCAAAAGTCTATATCATATGCAGATGCTCTGAAGTACCACCATAATATCAGTGTCTTATAATATTAATATACATATAAATAAAAGTAACACATAAAATATAGTCTAGCACTCTAGCCTATTACTTTAAACCCCCATGGAATACTTACATCACTTGCTTTCAATAGCAGTAAGACCTCATCATACATAAATAAGTAACAACAGAAGTATAGAACTTCCATCAGGTTTAATCATTCAATGTTAGTGTTTTACCTCTGATAAAAACTGGTGAATGTTTTATCTATTGCAATCAAAAGTAATCCATGAATCAAATATTCCTAGTACAAGATTTCTCTACCTATTGTAAACTAATGGTTATATTGAGTTTTGTTTTCATGTGGAAGAAAGTTTATATATTGGAATTGAATATTAAGAATTTTAATGATATACAATTAAATTTAATATGAACTTTCTGTAAAATATTACAAACAATATTAAAAATTATTCGCTTAATAATCTATGACCTATTATAATATAAAAATTATTTTAAATTAAATTTAGGGATTCAATTACACTATATTGGTGGTGAAGTATATGCAGAGTGTCTATCAGATTCTGCTGTATTTGTACAGTCTCGTAACTGCAACCATCATCATAATTTCCATCCATTAACTGTATGTAAAATACCTGCTGGATGTTCTTTACGTATTTTCAATAACCAGCAATTTGCAACGTTACTCACAGAATCTGTAAATTCTGGTTATGAAGCGGTATTTGAGCTTACTAAAATGTGCACTATAAGGTAAGTTTACTGTTTATAATTGTCTAGCTAATGTATTTATAACTAATTTGTTTGTTTAGGATGTCATTTGTAAAAGGATGGGGTGCCGAGTATCACCGACAAGATGTTACTAGTACACCATGTTGGATTGAAATCCATTTGAATGGACCATTACAGTGGTTAGACAAAGTTTTATGTGCTATGGGGTCCCCTCACAATGCTATATCATCAGTTTCATAGGTCAAGATGTTTTTTAGTTTTGAATTATTTTTCTAGTGTATCAAGGTATTGTTTTTTTTTTATTTATAAAATCGTCAACATGACAGATTATTAAACTGTACACATTTGTAGGAAAATCATTTTATTACAAAATCCAGGTAATTTTTGTATAAAATAAACTTAATATTTTAAAGAAATTTAATATTTTGTAAATTGAAATTTATTTTATTTAGCTGTACTATGTTTGGTGCTCGCTATAATAATTGCTGTTTTTTTTTTTTTGTTAAAGACCATTTATTTGTTGTTTTTTTTATCCTAAACATTTTAAAATTAATTTTTAATTTTTATGCTTTGAACAAAAGAAATAAATTATTTGAGACTCCAAAATGGTAAAAACTATTAAAACATAAATTACTTGTGTAAACATTTTATAAGCACAAAGTTTAATGTAATTATATTGAGCTCTCTAAACTAATAAGATATATATTAAGAACTAAACTACATATTGTTGACAATTATAATATAATCTCATTTATGATTGTTACAATTATTAATTTATCAAAGAAATATTGCCATTAGAAGTTGTATTTATCAAAGGAATTTGTCAACTATTCTTTTTGTAACCTTTTTTGTTTTTAGCTTTTCACATATAATTTTGTTATAAATAATGTTAAATCTCATGTTTTATAACACCTTTTAGTCAATTTATACTGAAAAAAATAATGCTACTTACAATGATAGTCAAATATATAATAATTTCAGGGTGTTTTATGATATCTTTTTTTTTTTGAAGTTATGAAAAAGTGTTGCTTTGCCTTAATATTTATTTAATAAATAATTGTGGTATCATAAAACAATCTGGATAAATGTCTAATAGTTTTTTGTTATTGTACATTAGACGTGCAATATGAGTATATTCTATGTGTTGTACATTTATATTGTTGAATTTTTGATCAATGATGCAATGAGTTCAATAATGTAATTATGTAAAATTTGTTTGGTTTCTTTGTTTTATATATATATTTAATTGTATCCAATTTTCCTAAACATTTTAGTTTATTGACTACAAATAATATAAATATATTGATCTAATTTTATTACTATTTTGAATGTGAACTATAGTTTATTGTGAAAAAATATATATTTTGCTAGCAAGACAACAATTGTTCATCATATTATACCACATATTTTTCCTAACTCTTCAAGTTCAATTATAATAATTAATTTCTGTTTCCTTTTAGCTGCCCGCAATCAAACATTTCCTGAAAAACTTCCACTAAATTTAATTACATTTAAAATTATAATAAAATTACAAGTGTTCATTAGAACCATAAATTGAGTTATCGTTTTAATTATTTGTTAAAGGTACTTGGTATAAAAAATTAATTAACTTTTAGATTCTAAGAGTTAATTTAAGCATTACTCAAATTGATTTTTCAAATAGAGAAGTTAGAAGTATGTACTTGACATAAAGTTTTCAATGTATACATTTAAAACCACATTCTTTCTTTCTTTCATTTTTGTTATTTAATAATGTTCGCTTGCCTAAAATGGTAATGAATAAATATCAGTGATGGGCAGCACGACATTAAATGTTTTGGTTTTTCTGAATACACTCGCAACATTTGCTATAGGCTCGCCGCCATTTATTGGCACGAGAATGCATCAAAATAGATCAACAGACAAATTGTTTGATTGTTTGTCGAACATCACAAGGACGTACTTCGACAGACGGACCATTTATATGTATTTCAACAAATCGGGCACAGCGGACTATGCGGCGGCCGTCGACTCGTTCACCATGGCGGTGCAGAGCCCAAAAGTGATTATACCGTATTCGTCGTTCACCGAAGTGCAACAGATGAAGGGAGTGTTCGTGTTCCTAGCCGAGGACGACTTGTACATGGAACTGTTGAACATCACCCAGCAGAGCCATTTCGTGGCGGTGTGGACGAGACAAATGTCCATGAACGATATCCGACGGGTGTTCCGGGACTTTTGGGGCTACGGCAAACACATCAACATTATCGGACTGCAGATGATGGACGACGGCACCGTTAACGTGTACACGTACAGACCGTTTTCCAATTACGGGTGCAGTAAGCTGGGCCGGCCGTTTTTATTGGATCACTGGGAGAACGACATGTTCCAGACGGGCGTCGATCTGTTCTCGGACAAGTCGAAAACGGGCAACATGCTTGGTTGCCCGATAAAATGTGTCGGGAACGAACAGCCGCCGGACATCGTGATGCGGCGTCGCACCGGCCCGCGGGGATGGTCCACGTCCGGCGTCGGCGGTAAGGTGCTGGAGATCGTGGCCAAATACATGAACTTCACGCCGGTAATTACATCGCCGAAGGGCGACCTGAACGAGATGTACAGCTGGTACTATAGCGCGGACGTGCTGAACAACATAACGGCCATGTTGTACGCCGAGGAGGTCGACCTGGCTTTCGGCTGGTTCTCGTACGCCACGCACAACAACGAGTACAACACGGAATTGGCCAAGTCCACGAGTGTCGATTGCCTGGGATGGGCAGTACCGTATCGCGCGGGCCCGCCGCCGCAGCCGTGGACCAATTACGTGTACGAGTTCGACAAAGTTAGTTGGCTGTTTATCGGATCGATGTTCGTAGTGGTCGTCGGTTAGTATTTTCACAAGTTTCGTAGTAACTGAATGATGACCAAGGCTCGAGATTTCTATCACTAAAAAAACATGAAATATGCTCTATAATATGCCTTAAAAAAATGGTAAAATATTCACTATAATATGATCAATAAATATTGTTCATATTTTTCGTTCGAAATAATACACGCTATAAACTAATGTTGTATTTAACGATTAGAAAAATATAATAGTATAATACATTTATTACTGCAGCTAAAACGATACTGAATGCTAATAGAATTCAGACATACGAGTATATGATCACGGGGTGTTGCCACTCGGAAAAATCAAAAACATTTACGAATTTACGATTGATAAAGAATTTCCGGCTAACGGAAAACTATAAAATTTTTTGTCGTGAACCGGAACTGCGTTCCGGTGCGTTCCGGTCCATTTCGAGTCTTGTCTATAGCTGGTAGACAATTAAATATAAATCACTTGGCGAGTAGCGGCGTGGTGTTGATAAACTTGGTTTATCCGTATGTAAAGCCGCGTTTACTTCATAAAAGTGAACGAACGAATTTTATTTTTGTTAAATAGGAAATTTTAGGAATATAACACTTAGCGCTCTTTTAACATAGAAAACTACTTCATTTTGTCGAGATTAACAAATAATATGCAAAAAATAGCATGAAACTTCTAAAAATAGCAGAAAACATGCAAAAATCCTAAAATATGCATAAAACTTCTAAAAATAGCAGAAAACATGCAAAAATCCTAAAATATGCATAAATATGCACTAAAAACTTTGAAAGCTACATTCTTCTTAGTCTGAAACGGATTTGTATCTTACTCTGCTATATTTTAACATGCTATAAATAAATATGCAAATGCTAGAAGTCTCGAGCCCTGATGATGACTAAACGTCATTATAGGCACATGATGATCTTCGGTCGAATAATTCGAAAAATTAAACTATCTCCCACCGAAGTGTCCTAACACACGACCCTTATCAAATATTATTTAAAAACAAAGTGCATAGGTTAGGTACACGAAAAGTATAAATTGAAAGCGTTCAATGCAAAACTGCACGTTTTCGTTTTACAGGCGTGTTCTATTACTTCCGGAAACTGAGGAAACTTCATCGAGTGAACTCAGTGGTGTTCTTCGTGTACCACACGACTATCGACCAGCCGCTCCGGGTGCAACCCGTCTGGTGCAGTCTCCGCACGTTCATGATCCACTGGCTGTGGTACTGCATGGTGATCAACGTGGCGTACAAGGCGTCGCTGGGCAGCTTCATGACGGTGCCGGCGCACGGGGTCGAGTTCACGCGCATGGACCAGATACTGGACTCGAAACTGGCGATGATGGCCAGTCCGCGGTCACTGCAGATCATGAACGCGACGACAGCCACCACCCGGATATCTCGGACGTTCATGAAGCACCTGCAGCAGTTGCCACCCACCAACTTCGAGCGCGTCATCGACCGGCTGGTGGTCAAACGGGACATAGCCCTGTTCGAGGTGAAACGGTTCATGTACTACTATTCCATACCGCAGGCCAGGCGCATCAAGGTCAAGATACCCATACGCTTCTTGCCCGGGTGTCTGTTGCGCACGCACACCACCCAATTCATGTTCAACGGCGGCTCGTACCTGACCGAGTCCGTGAACGCCGTGCTCAGCACGCTGTTCGAGACCGGTATCGTCGACCATTGGCTCACGCACCTGGGCTCGAACAAGGTGCTGCCGCTGGAGAAGATCCGCGGTCGGGTGTTGAAGTTGGTCCGGCTCAAGGAAGCGTTCCTGTTCCTGTTCTTCAGCTACGCGGTCGCGTTCCTCGTATTCGTCGGCGAGATCTGTTGGTCCAAAAGATCGCACCGTCCGCTGCTGTTGAATGTCTGCAACACCAGCATCGCGACGAACACCGACAGCACCTGTAGCAGCAGCACTACCGGTGTCGATAACAGCTATGCTGGTCACCATAAAAACGATCTGTCGCGTCGCCGCCGATCCCCTCGTGGTATCGTGTTACCATTCATACACTGAACTTGCTAGTTGCTACGAGTACTAAGGTATTGTTTTTGCATTGAGCTCTACCGGTGAAGGAGAATAATACAATTGTAAATTAAAATAATTACCTTTTTAGTTTCATTAGCCTCTACCGTTAATTTCCTCTAGTCTACAAATATTATACGAAACGAGTTGATACATGACATTTTTTTAATAACCGTCGTAGAAACATAATAAGCTTAATAAATGTCATAAAAATACAAAGAACTGCACCATAGACATATAAAATAACTTTTATGCATTATGCGCCTAAGGACCGAGGGATCAAAAAACTTGTACACATTTCAGCAAAAAATGCGGAAATATATAAATACGGATTAAGAACACTTGCTGAAGATGCCGTGGAACCATGCTGCAGGTCACAGAAAGTTAAATGTTGTAGACCCAGTGTTTTAACTAGAGGTTGGCGTTATGGGCGCTTGCCAAGGGCGCAGTAAAGTAAGGGGCGCATTTGAGTTCAATTAAAATTAGTTTTTTTATTTAAATTTTTTTTTTCATAAACTATTTAAAGTTTTTTTAATATTCAGGGTAAATGTGTAGTGCCCAAAAATTACATACTGGATTGCACCTTGATGTATTATGAGCACAAACGACGAACAGCTATAATAATGAGTATCACTACAATGAGTATTGTGCCTTTTTGATTTATTTGTATGGTTTTTTTTTTTAATTAAGACTTATATATTATTATATATTAACAAACTATTATAACTTATTAACAATAAAGAATCAATTATTTTAAAATATAGCGTTATATTGATACGTAAGAATGTTATATTATTACATTTATATAAAAATCATACCTATAAAATAAAACAAAAATAAGCGCCAAAATAAAATTTGCCAAGGGCGCCACGGAGGGTAGTTACGGCACTGTGTAGACCAAGCGGTCGATAAAAAAGAAGTGGCATTACAAAAAGGATTTAAATCATGTTAGTTAATTAAAATAATTTTAATCTATTCTGGGATTAGAATTTATTAATTTATCTACGTGGTACTATTTGGTTATGAATTGTTTTAATATTTCATTTACATAAAGTTACAAGGTAAACGCGAGTTGTGGTACTCGATATTATTAATATTATCCACATACATTCATATTATACGTATTATATCATGACGTGTCAGCCGTCTTACGCATTTCCGGCCTAGTATATTATTTTATCTACTACAGTTGTACCATGGTTAATATATTATACTGAAAACGGTACACCGTTTTGATCTTATAAGTTCACGTAAAAACCTTGAAATAATCATTATTTATAAAATTCCACATAATTTGCGATATTTTGTTTTAATAAGATGAAATGAGTAAAACAAAAAAAAAACTCAATGATGAAAAAAAAAAAAAACGTGTACAACAGTACAAAAACATGTACAAATACAGTACACATCGAACAATGCCAGTCAAAGATGTCGGTTAGTCAGCTGTTGGTACTCTTAAGAAATCCTCTACTTTATCTAGGTATTCTTCATACGCGAACAAGTTATTCCCTCGTATCCACTGCACTCGGCGATTGACTGTTACCCCTAAAGGGAATTAAAAACAATGTTATCTTCGGCATAAAATTCTTGTAAATACAGGGTGGGGTAGTGAGTTCTGATGATTTATAGAGTACTGCGGTTAGGTACTAAAGTAGATAAGATAAACTAGTTTGTCGCCAGATTAAAGTTCATGATGTTTAGTTTTACTCCAACAGTAATCATGGACACGTGGCTTGTGAATCAGCGCGTATTTCAATGGCTGTTCTTAGACAAATGTTTCCGAATCGTGTGATTTCGCGGAATGGTGATATTGCCTGGCCACCAGGATTTGACTCCACCGGAATTCTTTTTGTGGGGTTATTTGAAATCTAAAGTATTCACTAATAAGCCACATATACGACTAGAGTTAAAAGAAAACATAAGACGGGAAATTACGGCCATCGATGTGCATGTCCTACAGAGAGTTATGGACAGTATGAAAAAACGGATAACCGACTGTATACAAAATGAAGGCAGCCACTTAAATAATGTAATTTTCAAAACTTAAGATTTTTGTTAATAACAAATAAAAAAAATCATTATGTTGAATAAAATACAATTTGTTTCATTACTTTGTTTTTAATACTTGATTAATAAACTACAATTAAAATTCGTCAGAACCCACAGCCCCACCCTGTATAATAAAATATTGTCCGTAAGCGTCGCACGGTTCATACCGACTTACCATCTGTAAACAACAGTACGTCCGAGTCAATCCTCTGTGCAGTTTTATTTTATTTTATTTTTTGGTTTTATTATACAAGAAATATTAGTTTTGTACAATAATTGGGAAATGTTTATTCCGGGCCGTACGGCGGACTCAGGCAAGTGAGCCGTACGGGCGGTATATATTACAATGGGTCGGTTTGAAATCGTACAATGTGGGAGAGATGATAATTTGCTCCGGAAGACTTAATCAAGTGGCCGGGGACACATTATCTCTCGTGGCGAGACCTAAGCAGGTGCGCCGGGGGAAAGCGAGAGTGTTTGGCCCTGGAAAGGGCCGTTTTAAGGTGATCGCTCTTGGTTATGATTGAGAGATCCGATTCCTCCAATTGACTGGTCCGTCGGATTCGTGGTAGTGGTCGATCGTCCGGAGGTTGTCGTCAGTATCCGCGGTTGTGCTCCGACGATTGGACAGCGACAACGGTTCCGATGGGAACGTATATGCCGTTGGTCGCCGCTGCTCGTCGTGACCTCGTCCGATCAGACAATACACCGGAATGTTACGTCAATGTATATGTCGTAGCGGACGATGAGCACGATAATGTGCCGGGCGCGATGATTGCAGCGTCAATGATTCGTGCTACCGATGATCGTCGTCGTCAGCTGGTTGGTTCCGCGGTAGTCGTGGAAAATCCGACGGGAGAATGTATGACACTGGTACCGCGGCACGTCGCAATCTCGCCGACCAGACAATATACCGGGATGTTACGTCAGTATTTGTCGTGGCGGGCGGTGAATGCGACTGTGTGCCGTGTGCGATGGTCTCAGCGTCCACGACTCGTACTGTCGGCGGTTGTCGTCGTTGGCCGTAAGTTACTCGTCGTTGGACTGCATTCGGCGATGGATACGGCAATACAGTGGCTTGCTGCTGGGCTCCTGGTATCGTCTAAGCTGGTTCGCTGTTGTTGTTCGGTCGGCTGGCTTCGGGTCTTCAAGTCTTCGGTCTTCGGGTTTTGAGTAGTTGATGTATTGAAGACGAAGTGTTGAGATGAAGTGTTGATTGTTTTGCTTTGCTTTGCTATTTTGGAAGGCTTTTTCAGCCTATGTTCACATTTCAGGCGTGAGCCTATTATGTGTGGGTGGTTGTGGGGTTAGAATTGGGTTATATTTTGTTTGCCCAGTTTATTGGTTGTTGTTTCTTGTTGTTATTAGTTTTATTTGGTTTTCCTAGATTTCTGATGTGGCTATAACTTGATGTAGAATTTTTATGAAATAGAGTTTTTGCTGTTTTGAGAATGAAGTCGTGAATTGTTATCATGCGGAAGGAGTTTAGAATAGTTTTGTTTGATACATATTGAGGAGATTTGGAGATGTTGCGAAGTATGATGTTCTGGAGCGTTTCGAGTTTTCTCCAGCTGGTTTTCGAGATAAGTGGAGCCCATGCTGGTCCTGCGTAAGTTGCTGCTGATCTTATGTACATCTGGAAGATTTGAAGTTTTGATTTCATAGGAATTGGACTAGCTTTATTCAGGATTGGATATAGAATGTTACGGATTAGTGTTGATTTTTTAATAACTTTTTTAATATGACTGGAGAAGTTTAGATGTCGATCGAGGTGAATGCCCAAATATTTTACTTCGTTTGACCATTTTATGAGGTTGTCGTTGATCTTGATTTGTGGGAATTTGTTTTTGTTCGTACCAAACATGATGGCCATGGTCTTTTGAGAGTTTATTGATAATCGCCATTTTTTGAACCAGGTGATTGCCGCGTCCATTTGATTTTGAAGTTGGGATATTGCTCTTAATGGGTGTTTGTTGTGAGTCATGAATATGGTATCGTCTGCGAATAAGTTGATTTGAGAGTTTTGATTTGTTATTATATCGTTTGTGTAAGTGAGATACAGGAACGGAGACAAGCAGGATCCTTGGTGAACTCCTGCTCGAATTTTTCTGCTGTTGGATACAGTGTTTTCTAAACGGACGGTGAATGTTCTGTTGCTGATGAATGATTTGATTAATTTTATCAGGTTGATTGGTGTGTTTAATTTTAATAATTTGTGCAGGAGGCCCTCGTGCCATACCTTGTCGAATGCTTTTTCTACGTCGAGGAAGATGGCCGCTGTTTTTTCTTTGTTGTAAGTGTTTTTAACTAGTTGGTCGACTAGTTGGACTATTTGAAGGGTGGTCGAGTGGTCGGAGCGGAAGCCAAATTGTTCTTTGCGGATTTTGTTGCCAATTGATGTCATTAACTTTTTGAGTATGATTCGCTCGAAGACTTTTGACAATGTTGATAGTAAAGAGATTGGACGGTGATTATTTGGTATTGTGTGATCTTTGCCAGGTTTTGGTATTGTAATGACTATTGCTTGTTTCCATGCATCAGGGAAGTATTGTAAGCGAAGGCATCCATTAAATATTTTTGTTATTAGAAGTAGTGCGTTTTTTGGTAGGTTTTTTAATGCTGTGTTTGGTATCGTGTCTTCACCTGGTGCTTTACGCGTTGGTAGATGCTTGATGATGTCTGCAATTTGTCCTGGAGATGTATAGAAGTTATTTGGGATTTTGTAGGTGGAAATTGTACTTATACTGTCGTCCACTTCTGGAATGTGAGGGCCCGGGTTCGGTGTGAATTGTTTTTCAAACGAGTCGGTCAGGAGTTCGGCTTTGGCGGCTGTGGAGTATGTTAACCCATTTGGACCGGTGAGAGGGTGGATTGCAGGAGTTTTGTGAAGTAGCTTTTTGCTTATTTTATATATTGAGTTGTCATGGATGCTGAGTGTATTTAGAAATTTGTCCCATTCTTCTTGACGATGTTCGCTTAGCATTTTTCTTATGGTCTTGATTTTATAGTTGAGTTGGCTTTTTAGGACTGGGTCGCGGGTTCTTTGCCATTCGCGGCGGATTTGGTTTTTGGCTTTTATTACATCATTTATTTCTGTGGGTAGAATGTACCTATTATTGAAGCATGTAGATTTCTCGTAAGAGGTGGATTTAATGGCCGTCGTTATATTTTTGGAGAGGTAGTCTCCAGAAATAGTAGCAAGTGTCTTGTCGATATTCTCTTTAGTGTCTGTCGGTAGATTGATGGTCTATATGTTTTGTTCCAAGTTGCTGTTGAATTTTTTCCAATTAACTCTGCGGCTTTGTATTGGTGGAAGGGACTTGATTGGTGAGTCTGTGTTGGTCAGTAGTACCGGATTGTGGTCTGACGATAGTTCGTTGAGATTTGTTATATCGATTTGTTGATGGGGAAGATTTAATATTGCAATGTCCAGTACGTCTGGACGATGACCTAGGCAAGATGGAAAGTGTGTTGGTGTATCTGGAGCTATTATGGAGTAGTCCGAGTTTTGGTAATGGTGGTAGAGAGAGTTTCCAGCACTGTTTGTGCAATGGCTGTTCCACATGGTTGGCATTTAGATCGCCTGCAGTTATAAACCAACCTGAGTTATCGGCTATTTTGTCTAAATCCTCCGTTTCCAGTTTTTGGTTAGGACTTTTGTAGACTGAAGTGATGCGGATGGGATGCCGATCGGTTGATATTTCTATTGATGTGGTTGAGATTGATGTATTGAGGAATATTTGTCGGTGAGTGATACGGCGGTGAACTAAGATGGCCGTACCTCCTGATTGAGCAGTGTGTGCGCGAGGAGTATTATCAGTGCGGTAGGTGATGAAGTTTGCAATTTTGAGCTGTTTGTTTGGGTTGAGCCTTGTTTCATTTAACAGGATGACGTCTATTTTGTTTTTTATTGAAAGTGTGTATAATTCATTTTATCTGTGTTCGATGCCGTTGGCATTCCAGTATAGAATTTTTAGTGGGTCGTTGGTCATTGGATAGATAGAAGATTTATGAAGGAACTGATTATTGTACTGATTGAGTCTTTAGGATTTTCGGTTATAGATGATAATAGATATTTTAGCATTTCTAGTATTTGTGATAAATGGAAGGATTTTTGGGAATATAACGTAGTGTTCTTAGTGATATTACCTGTGGTTGCTTTTGCATAACTGATTGTTTCGGATGTGTTTTGTTGTGGTTGAGATGGGGAGTGGGTTTTAACGGAAATTGATTCTTTTGTTGTAGTTTTGTATGTTTTACTTTGGTCTGTTGATTGTGCTACATGTATGTAGTATGGGCAGCGCCGGTAGTTTGCGGTGTGATTTTCTCCACAATTACAACATGTTGGGGCTTGATCGAGGGTTTTTGGGCAGTCTTTTGCTGTGTGTTCTCCACTGAATTTTATGCAGCGAAGTGGGTGGTGGCAGTTTTTGGACCCGTGACCAAATCGTTGGCATAGGAAGCACTGTGATGGGCCAGTTTTTTTAAAAGATTCGACTTTTATATTCATATAGAACATGTTAGTTATGTCATATATTGTTGCCGCTGTGATGCTTGACTTGATTATTACAAGGCAGATTGGCATTGGTTTATCGGTAGTTCCAAAGCGTTTGACCAGAACGGTAGTGAATCCGCGATTTTCCAGTTCCAATTTAACCTCTTCTACTTGGATATCTGTTGGAATACCTCTTAGGATTACTTTTAATGAGCGATCTTCAGGTAAGTTGAATGTGTGGAACGGTATACTGTGTTCATTTAATATGTGTTGCGCTTCTCTGAAGATTGATGGATTCGCTGAGTGTATGAGTACATTGTTGTCTGTTGAAGTTTTGGCGGTTATAGAGTCGGGATTTATGGTATCGAAGATTTTTGGGGCAATCTTGCGCCAATCGATGGATTTGAGTATTATAGGTGGCGGCTTTTGAATGCGTTGAGTTGGTTGTTCAGCAGTGGGCGGTAGTTGGTCGTTGTTTGAGGCGTCATCTGAGTATGAGGAATTGTTAGAAGTGTTTTCGTGACATTCAGAGAAGCTGCTTGAGGTGGACGAGAGAGTTTCAGAAGGTGTTGGAGTAAGCAGATTTCTTTGCAGAAGTTGTTTACCCTTTTTAGGAGGAATTGAAGGATTAGAGGACGGAGGGCGTTTCTTCCCTTTTTTTGACATGATGGTGGTGGAGGGAGCTTAGCGGTTGCGGCGATGCGGCTGTGACTAGTCCGCGACAACTTAAGCTGGGGGGTATAAGCGACACCGAGCGAAGGTGACGAATGTTGACGCGACGACGAGCGTAGTACGGCGAACTGTACTTAGACGGCGGACGGACATGCGCTTAGCGGAACGTGTGTATCGAGAGGCAACTATGGTAGAAGTGTTGATTGTATAAAAGTGCACCCGTATATATACCCTACGGGTGCCCTCTCATTCGCTGCATGTGTTCAGTTTACCGATGTAAATCCGCACGAAACTCATGCGGGTTGATATCGGTAAATGTTATTTTGTGCTATTTGTCGCATTTCGTACCGTTACACAGTTTTATCCCGATTCGATGGAAATTTCAAAAAGACTTTGGGCGCCAACCGACTAGTGATGCGCATTAAAATTCCCGTTTTGCGTTTCCCTAATAGTTCTGGTGGCGACGTCACTATCCCGTCGACCCTTTCCATCGTTTCCCATTAGAATCGCCCACAACGAAGCGTATACGGTCCGCCACTCCGTACACACTAGCGTTGTTTCGGGCACACTTCACTACCGCCGCGGCGGTATACCGGGTCGCGATCCATCGCAGTTACTGTGCAAAGTATAAACGAATAAATATACCGTTACAACACCAGTTAGGCTGGTACAATATACGTTTCGACGGTTTAAATACGAATATTAATTATGTCTCGTATGTTGAACGGTTTACCTTTACGTCCGAGCATGGCCAATTGAATTGCGATAGCACCGGAGCCACAGAAAGGGTCTAATACAGTCTCCATATATTTGCAACGAGAAGTAATATATTTCGCGAGAACTTCTGGTGGTCCGGAGTACAGCGTGTCTGTGTACGAATCGTTATATAATAAGAACACAAATAACAACTTTGCACTTGCAATGACTACAAAGACGTTCGTCTGACGTCTAACATACCTCGGTCGGCTATGATCCCTTCATTGAACCTAGTGAACAGGGCGTATCGACCCTCCCACTGCTTGAACGTCCGGTTCAAGTCCTGGAAAAAGTACGTCGGATTAATCAATGGTTAAGTGTACACATGTCGTTTAGTATGTGGTATTGTATGTAAATATTGAAACGATGCGCAGCATTCAAGAATGTTACATTTTAGCGTAATACAATTAACAATAATGACTTTTTCGAATCTCAATCAGAGAACACTGTAAAAATAAATTGAATGGTACACCATTGCCGTTAGCTAGGTAAAATCTCATAGAAGACCACTTATGGTAGATGAACTATCTCGTCATACCGCCCTGCATGTATAATACGTGGAGGCAAGGATCTCTGTTGCAATTCGTCGGTGCGTGCACGCCGACTGTTGGTTATCATGTTATTCGTTGCAAGTCACGATTGCATCTGCATCGACTGACAACCAACATGTTTGACCGCTTAAAATAATGGAGCTTGGTCGTCGGTGCGTGCACACGGATATATCACCGCTCGAGTGCACCGCAATTAACTAATCTAAATATATTTCTGTGCTAGTGTCGAAGTGACACTATAGATGCTATAACACCACTTTAACAAAATGCTTAGTTCTCATTTTAAAACCACCCTACCCATATAGTTATAGAAGCAAGTGATTCACATTAAAGTGACACACAAATAAGCCCGGGGTGATTTTTAAACAATGTTCACCCCCTATATTGGCCATAAAATTGATTTAATTTAGATTTTTTTTTTATGTTTGAGTTACCATTTATAAAAGCTATGTTTTCGATAGTTATATTTTTTATGCCACAGTAAAGGTGTCCCTAGGTGATACAAAGTATTTTTTCAAATGGAAACACCCTTTATTTAAAATGGTATTTTCTTGAGCTTGTTACAAATTATGGACTTAACGAAGGAAATGCGTATAAATTAAAGTGCACAACGAACAGAGTACTCCGTTAAATCGAGTTTCGTATACGTGAACAATTGGTGGAATCTAGATGGTGGACAAATGTTTGGATTGATAACTTTACTGTTGATATTCAATTGTATTATGATTTTGCACTCACTTGGGCGCGGTTCACTTCCATTACAGGTAAAACAAAGGGAACTGCATCGCTTTCACTTTCTATATCTTCCGTAACTACGTCCTGCAAAAAGTACGTCGGATCAAAAAAAAATTAAGTATATACATATCGTTCACTATGTGGTGTTCTATTGTTCTATAACTAAATTACTGTAATTACTGTGTTAATACTGTAATGATGTGCCGCATTCAAGAATGTAACACTTTATTATTTCACACTTTATCAATGATTAACGGCTCTTTCGAAACTCACTCGGAAAACACTATTCAAATAAATCGATTGATACACAATTTCATAAGCTAGGTCAAATCTCAAAGAAGACTACATTTGGTTGATGAACTATCTCGTCATACGGGTTATTGAAAAATGCGATTTAAAACAAAACATAGGTTTTTTTTGTTGTACCTATGTCACTAAAATTAAAATACCCATCTTTCTTTTTTTTTACAAGAAAGCGCTACAATTTTTCATTCCAATTATCGCTACCTATTGATTAGAAGGTGGATAATTTTAGCTTCTGTATTTGAACAATAAATAAATGTGTATGTTCGATATTTAAAATTACTTCGGATGAAAAATAAGTTAAATTCTGAATTTTACAAAAAAATTACAATTAATATCGTGTTTAATTTAGAAATTATAGTTTAAATACCATATGAGATGTTATCTACTTGTTTTATTTAAAATTAAAATAGTTAGATTTAAGAAGCTTTTATGCAAGCCTTAACTTCATCTGCTCGACTTCCTCTTAGTATAACTGGTAGAGTTTGCCTAAGGTCTCCAGTTAAAACAACAGTTACTCCTCCTATCACTTCATTATTATTTCTTATATCTTTAAGAGATCTATCAGGTGCCCCTAAACGGCCTAAACCTCTTTTATGCGCCATAGTGCTTTCATCCCAAACAATAAACTTACAATCGCGCGTTTATGGGTCACTCGCTGTTGCAAACGATTAAGTGACAAAATTGAAAATCAACCACAACACCTTTTAAATAATTAAAGATTCAAATTTGTTTTCGTTTTATAAACACAACAGTTTACTGTCGTATTTGCTCGATATGGTAATCAACATTTACTTTTGAACGCCATTTTATACAGACGCACGCGGTTCGTAATTCGTGTACCGCACGAATAACTAACTAACCAAAAAAATAAACTAAATAAAACTAAATAACTGACCAAACCCAATGCGTTAACAATCTGTGAAGCTCATGTCGATCAGTTTTCCTAGCGTATTCGAATAAATACGTGTTTACCGCAAAATGCAATTGAAGTGAAATACGTCAACGGCAGCGGCGACAACGGCGGCAGCATGTATTCACTGTTTCACATTATCTATATCAATTTTATCTTAATTACCACCGCCGACGGGAGCGACGCAACATTCTACAGCAAACGTGTACACATAATTTAAAATGTATGGTTCTTTGTCGATTGATAACTCCGGTGCGGTGTTTATCACGTATATATAAGGGTATATAGATGTAGGATAATATAACTGTAAGACAGGTGGTAGAAACAGTGGGGGATCGGTTGGGCGTGACCTGTCCGTCGCGGACGAAAACTGGTCGCCGCCTGGGTCGCTTCTAAAAGTGTATACAGTATATATGTATATTTAATCTATGATAATAATAACTGCAACAACGATAATAACAATCGATAACGATAATATTGTATACTTACACGCGTGAGTGAGTTCGCACGACTATACTCTATTCAGTTAAGATTGAACCGCTTTCGCGCATGTAGACTGAAGGTGGGAACAGACTATTGTCACGTCACGTGAGCTCACGTGCTGTCACGGGAAAAAAGTGTGGGATATAGATTTATACAGTATTTTAATGTATCAGTGCCACACTTATGTCACCTCACGCGTGTCACGTCACATTTCCTAGCTCACGCGTGATATCACGTTTTTATTTTCTAACATCACACACATTTTCGACTCACGTGTCATCACGCATTTGGTCTATTTGGAAAAATATATATAAAATATTAAAATTAAAATTTCATTTACCTACTTTAAATTAATTAATGTTAAAATGGATGAACTTTTAATCGAAAAAGTTCGTGAACATAAGGCTTTATATGACCATGGTTCCACCGATTATAGGGATCAACAAATAAGACAGAATTTCGTTTCGTAGTTCTTGAACTAGATGATGGAATTCTCCCAATTTTTGACCTTTTTTTATTAATATCGTGTACCCAGCACGGGTGGATTTTTTATTTTCTTCGTCTAAAACTGCAAAAACAGCTGCAGTTTCTAATTCCTCTTCCCACTCTGAACTACTTGAAGTTAATATTTCTATAAAATTTTTTCTTAAGAAAAAAAAACTTGCGTAAGTTCACACCAACACAGTGACTACTGACTTAGTACTAAATTGTGACATGATAATGTGACGATAGTTTATTTCTAAGCATGATATCACGGATTAAATGTGCCAACGTGACAGCACGTGAGCTCACATAACGTGACAATAGTCTGTTCCCACCTTGAGCCGCCGCATACTGCCTGACCCCCCGGTGATCGCTATGCGTTACGTGATTGGCTGTTGTGATCGACAGCCGTCGTTTATCGTCGCATGCATCACATGCTACCGTGCACTTACAGAGAATAACGTAACGACAGACACGGTAAAGCGCGGGCTTATGGTGGGGGGTGCGCCAACCAGACGAGTTTTCAGTTTTGTCAGCGGTTCAATCTTAACCTGAATAGAGTATAGTGTGCGGCGGAAACGAGGGTTTATCACGGAACTATGCCGAAACTTTCGCCACGGAATAATTCGTGACGAAACCGTTTTAAAACGTCAGCGGATACAATTAGCGCCTAACGGTGTCGCGCGTGCATTCGATGCATCCTGCAGCTCGCCCGCCGACCACGGAGAGTCCGTTCTCCCCACGTGAACCTTGACCCCGTGGTCATTTCTCATCTGCACCTCCTTCCGCGTATAGTCGCACGTTTATAATATCATTACAATAGTAATACGCACGTCTTCCGCGACATGCCGTAAAAAAAAAGGGTTGCCACATCTCCGAGTTGTCATAAAATTAGTATTATTTCTATGTGCTACGGTATGTCAATGTTTATGGGGAACAATATTTCGCATTTTTCAACAATACAATTTGTGTAAATATATTTTTGTAATTCATATTTTCACCGCAGAAGCTGAGATGTGTACATATGCGTATAGGCACTATTTATTTTGCCGATGGCTTTTTTCTTTCTTTTGTTTTGCTATTCTTTGGCCTGTCTCCGGGTCTGCCATCTTTCAAAAGTGTCAAACCTATGTACAGTCCTTATTTTTTTTTTCACAATTTTCTCTATAACACATTTTGCGCGACCAAGAGCAGATACACAGAAGTCCTGAACGAGGGTCAATTTATATAATTAATAAATTAAATAAATCATTAGGAATAGGCATAGGAAGTGTCTTAATTGTGAATGTAAAACTTACTTAAAATTTAAATCAATACCAACTAAACGATATAAAAAAAAATCATTTTGATCAACTTTTAAATAATTTTCTTTGTGATCAGTGGAGGGAAGAAAGAAATTGGCCCTATTGCCTCCATCCCTCTTGTAACCACCCTTGCACACGGCAACGTTTAGTTTCCGTGTCGTCGCAAAAAAATTCCCTCGTATGATGCAGTCCATTATACGATCCTTTTAATGACGTTTCAGCTTCGTCATTTATATGCGTTTGATTTGAATCGCTGCAAGCAAGGATATTCTTCAGACAGCACTCAGAAATTCTGCTTTGTAAAATTTGTATCTTTCAAGGAAAACCATTTTCTAATCGTTTATACACTATAGTATTATGAAGGTCCATGTTTCTTTATTACGGACCATGTGCAAATAGTGGTCTGCCCTTACGGGCAACGTTGCGAATTATATTCATCACAAATATGTGTACTTTCAGAAAATATAGAGCTTTCATTTCAAATCATAATAATCCGACGTTGATTAATGTTAAAAACAGTGACGAATAAAAAAATTTCTAAAAAAAAATTACAATAAATAATACGTAACCGGGAATCGAACCGAGTACTTATCTCGAATTTCAATCGATGGCAGTAATACGGACTGTATGTTTGAAAAATACGTATATGTGATAGAGAAAAAAGAAGACGTGCCTACCTATCTAACGGCCCGAGGCTTTCTCGTTCATTTCTTCTGATCTTGTCGCCTCCAATCACCAGTTTATTAGTTCGACACGTCTTCTACGTTATACGGTGCCCGAGCGAGCCATCTCGGGCACACGGTTTTTAAACAATTTTTACTACTATTTAAGCTTATGCGGTTGCTATGGGTGTTTTGAATTTTAAACATACCTGTTGCGACGTCTTGTGACTGATAACAGTCAGAACTTTGCTTTGCTTTGTGGGGGTGGACTAGTCCGTATACTATACCAGGCTTATGCCTCTACTAGTGGGTGGATGGTGCTGGGTTATGTTTGGTTTGGTGGGTTAAGAATGTTCGTTGGTCAATGTCACGGGGTATGGTCTGAGTTTGTATTTAGTGGATGAAGGAGAGTGGGTTTTGGCAAGAAGTCTTATATGTTTGTGGTCGGAGAGAGAGTTTTTGTAAAACATGGATTTAGATTGTGATTGGATTGATTTTTGAATGGAAATAAAATTTGTGGATTTTAGGAGAACTGAATTTCTGACGAAGGTGGGAAAGCTTGTTATGGTCCGGATGCCTATGATTTGGATGGATTCGATTTTTTTCCATTGGGTGGGAGTGATGTAGGGGCCCATGAAGAGCCAGCGTATGAAAGGATCGGAGAGACGTAGAGTTTGAGGATGTTAAGTTTTGTTATTGTTGGTACAGGGCTAGTTTTGTTGAGTATGGGGTATAAAGCATTCCGTGTGTGCTGGTTGCTTTTTTGGTGATGTCGGTGATGTGTTGGGCGAATGTTAGTTTGCGTCCAAACGTTATACCTAGGTATTTCGCGTGGGAGGACCAGTTGATGATTTGGTTGTCGATTTTTATGTTTGAAACGTGTGTAATGTTTTTGCGGCCAAATATATTATATGTATTTTTTTTTTCGGACGAGGTTTTTGATATTTGTATAATAGTATAGAGTGAAATATAGTAATTTCAACTCAACCGCGGCCGATCGTCAAATGGTAACCACTGCGTCATAAGTCTTCTAAATTATTTGTTTTTTTGTGAAACCAGGAATGTTTGATTTTATCATGATGTGTTTATATGATAGGGTGCCGATGATATTCAGTCGAAGGACTTTCGCGTGCGTTGTTCGTGCATACCTTGTTTATTCATAACATATTAACATGACGTTCATTGGTCATCTTTGTGCGTCCGTCTGTATATTATGATGCTAGGTGAGAAGAATGTCGAAATTAAAATATACAATATACATAAAAAAACTCGTAACACGGTAATGACGAAAATAGATTTAGATCACTGTACGCTCGGATACGACTATCGCTCGTTCATATTATATTGCAATGATATTGTACTAGGTTCACCGAATGATAAAATATGACAGTCGAGAACATGAATTATCCTCTTTTATCGATAACTGCAGTTTGTTATGATGAAGTCCATTATACGATCCTTTGAATGACGTTTTAGCTTCGTCATTTATATGCGTTTGATTTGATTCGCTGCAAGCAAGGATATTCTTCAGACGGTACTCAGCAATTCTACTTTGTAAAAATGTATCTTTCAAGGAAAACCGTTTTTCTAATCGTTTATACACTATAGTATTATGAAGGTCCATGTTTCTTTATTACGGACCATGTGCAAATAGTGGTCTGCCCTTACGGGCAACGTTGCGAATTATATTCATCACAAATATGTGTACTTTCAGAAAATATAGAGCTTTCATTTCAAATCATAATAATCCGACGTTGATTAATGTTAAAAGCAGTGACGAATAAAAAAATTTCTAAAAAAAATTACAATAAATAATACGTAACCGGGAATCGAACCGAGTACTTATCTCGAATTTCAATCGATGGCAGTAATACGGACTGTATGTTTGAAAAATACGTATATGTGATAGAGAAAAAAGAAGACGTGCCTACCTATCTAACGGCCCGAGGCTTTCTCGTTCATTTCTTCTGATCTTGTCGCCTCCAATCACCAGTTTATTAGTTCGACACGTCTTCTACGTTATATGGTGCCCGAGCGAGCCATCTCGGGCACACGGTTTTTAAACAATTTTTACTACTATTTAAGCTTATGCGGTTGCTATGGGTGTTTTGAATTTTAAACATACCTGTTGCGACTTCTTGTGACTGGTAACAGTCAGAAGGCCGTATGACGGAGGGTTATTCGAGGCTTTGGAGGCACAAGCAAACAATGAAGACATTCACATGTTCTTGAAGTTACGACGAATGTTTCATTTTACAGCGTCATACTCGTTCGTCATTTGATTGGTATAGAATAGTCCGCCCCGTTACATCCACTTCACTCCGAGTAAGTTTTTCGACAACAATGGTACGTTGGTTTCAAGTTTAGATAACCCATCCACAAATACAACCTGGCCTAGGAGTCTCGCCCGTTTTTGGACAAAGGTTCTTTAGCGTCGAAATAGCACCACTGTAAATCAGCGCCTGCGTGAAGAGCATAATGTTACTATATTGGTATGTTTGTCAACAACGTCCGTGGCCGGCGTCCACCGCGGTATTTTCTTTTTATCGAAAACGATGCGTTCCCATGTACGACGCACAGTTTAAATCAAAACGTCGACGTATATTATAATATACGTATTACTCGACGGGATTAGCATACACAATGTGCGGTGCTTAGGCTTGCATCTGGAGTGCAGTGTACGTCGCGTGTACATGTACACACGTTTCGCTTAACAATATAGATATTGTCAAAATGTGATTAATGAATAACTTTGGCGCCCGGGCGACCTAAGCTAATTATCTATTGGTAAAACTTGGAAATTACTTCGGTGCGCCTCCGCGCATAAAATATAATATTATTATGCTCTGAGTGCTCGCGCCTGATGCTATTTCGAATAAATTATCTCCCCCCACCCTACCACACGCCATACGTCATGACTACACCGTTTTCTGTTACAGGGTTTTTCTTTTCCTTTCGGTCGTTACGGCACAGCGGTACACGTGCGCACCGCAGTACCCTGTATATAATAATGTTTCCTGCGTTATATACGATGAAATTTTCGATCGCGTATTATTCTTAAGGCTCATCGTTGATTTAAGAAAATTTTACCGCAGAATATACACCATGTTATGAAAAATGTCAATGGTTTTCGGTTTTTGAAAACCTGTTTTATCGTTTTGAAAAATGATGAATGCAAACGAATACAGCGACATCTACTGGCTGCGTCCACGTAGGCGCTACCGATTTAATCTGTGGTAATGGCCATTATCTTCTATTACCATGTCCATTTGCAGATAAGATCGGAGCGTATTATTTCGGGGAAGTCACACACACTAATAATCATTTACTAACGCACACACTCACAAGGCATAACATCGAGTGTATAATGTATTGTCTATACTCAACCCCTTAAAAAAGGGCCGCTTTCAATCCCGGACACACTAAGGTGGTATGGATTTTTTTATATTATATAATTTAAAAAAATATATACCATATGTTATAAATGGTTTTATACTGTAATAGTACTAGTTTTTAATAATAAAATCATCATACACAAATGACAAATGTGTTTTATAAAGACAATCATGCCTAAAATAAAAATAAACTGTTCGACTTCAATTGGATATATTTAGGGGCATTTTCAGAAATGTTTTGAAATAATTCTAACTAAATATCAATACGTACATTTTAGATCAAGGGTATCTTGATACAAAAATATAAAATTAAATAATAATAATTATAAAATATGTTCATGATTGCTAAATTGTAATTTCAAACACTTACATAATATAAGCTTTTCATAATTTGTAACACGTAATAAACTAATAACTAATAAGTAATGAGCTATTATTTATTTGAAGTACTGACATTGAATTTGATGATGACGAATAAATATCAAAATACCGGCGGTATTGGTAAATGCGAGCACGCTGCAGTGTTGTCGCAAATCAGAATACATGTGTACAATTTTACCACTACCATCGCAGTGTGTGTGGACCTTATTTATTCAGTTTGTTATATTTTCATAAAATAGGTTCTTACATAGTACCAATGATTTACAACGATACAACCCTTAAATTATAATCATTGCCTCAAGACATTTGTACAATATACAGTCTATACCAGGGGTGGCAAACCTTTTGAACACTACTTGCCAAAAATTACCTTTTTTATTTTGCTCGAGCGTGCCATAAAAAATATTTTGTTATATTCAACGAAAAAAATTATCGTAATATGATTGTGTAATTAACTACTAGTATAAAAAAGGTTGGTTTAGGTACATACAATTATAATTTTTTTTTATTTATTGATCTATTACAACTTCGGCTGCTATGGCCATTAGTTACATTTTTTTTTTAATTTTTGGTAATTTTAACAATTTTACATTTTTTTTTTTTAATAAATTTATTTTTAATTAATTTGTCCAGTCCGGAGTCTTTGAGGAAATGAATGAAATTGTCCGTGATGTATGGTCCAATTGTTTCGTATACATTTGAGGGAATATTATGTTTGGCTTTTTCAGAGGAGAATGAGTGGCAGTCTGTTATGATGTGTTTTACTGTAAGTGTTTCGTTGCATGAAATGCAAATTGGAGGCTCTTTGTTGTCCATCAAATGACCGTGAGTTAGACGAGTGTGGCCGATTCTTAAGCGGTTTATTATTGTGTTTACTTTTCTTGAAGATTGCATTTGTGGCCAAGGTTTGATATTTTGTTTGATTATATTTAATTTAGTTGATTGTTTGGACCAGTGATTTTGCCAAGTATTTTGAGTTATTAAAGCTATTGATTTTTTTGATGTTTCAGTTGAAGTTGCTGGGTTTTTTGATCAATTTAGCTGGTATGATTTTGTAATAAGATTTATATGTTTAGGTATTATGTCTTCGTGGTTGTTTTTTGTTGATTTTGCAGCAAAAGTGAAGGTGGTTTTTATTCGACGTATCCAGAGTGGTGGTTCATTAGCTATTATGTATATACTTTCGATTGGGCTGGATTTGAAAGCTCCAATGGATAATCGTAAATTTGTGTTGTGAACTGGGTCAATAATTTTTAGAGTTTGGTTTTTAGCTGAAGAGTATATTTCTGAACCGTATTCTAGTTTAGAAAGTATTAGTGATTTGTATATCTGGATGAGTGTTTGGGATTGTGAACCCCATGTAGTGTGTGATAAAACTTTTATAACATTTAATCTTATTGATGTTTCTTTTTTTAGATATTTTACATGTGTTTTCCAAGAGAGTTTTTTATCGAATATAATTCCTAGTAATTTGATGGTATTTTTGTTAGGGATTGGAAAATCATTGATTTGTAGTGTTGGGGGTTGTATACTTCTTTTTTTTTGTAAAACAAATGCTTTGTGATTTATTTGGTGAGAATTTAAAACCTGTTTGATTAGCCCCATTTGAAATATTGTCAATTGTTAGCTGAAGCATGTTTTGTATTGTCTTTGTTTGTTTGCTTCTTAAGAAGATATTGAGATCATCGGCGAATAGGGTATATTTTACAGGGTTTGATATACATTTGCTGATGTCATTTATGGAGATTAGAAAGAGCGTGGCCGAAATACTAGATCCCTGTGGTATACCGTTTTGTTGAATATATGTGTTGGACAATTATAATATTACTAGCTGAATTAAGGTCGGGACACACATAACCGCACCGTACCCGATCCGTGTGTCGGCCGAGTGTTGATTGAAAAGTGATTCGTCCTTCACGAATGCACACATATCCATACCTTGTCCGTAGCTCGTCCGTGGCGCCCATGCCGTTTTTCTACTAGCTTCAGCTGTTTCAGTTAGTTTCAGCATTTTGACAAGGAAGGACGCGAGAACTATGTTTAAAAGTTTTAAAAACAGTGAGTTAGCAATTATAGCGCTTGCGTTAGAAGAAGAAGACGAGAAATGGAGAAGTCAACATGCAAGAAAGAAAAAAATGTGGATACACAATGCATTCCGAATTTCTATATTTTTCGCTGGTTTGGTCGTATAGGACTGGAAACTTTCGAATTTCTACATCAACCATACTTGATTGGTAAAAAAGCTAGAAACTATAATAAAGACCTGGATACTGGAAACTGAAACTATTAATTTCTATACTGACTGCCGAGTGCCGAATGTTGAAACGACGCCGAGCCCGCACCGTCAACGTCAATTAATAAAATATTTTAATCGCACTCGGTTCTGTCTCGGTACGGCGACAGCGCTCATCCGTGATACGGTGATGTCAGAACTACAGTGTTCCAAAATTATTCATCCGATTACGAACTGATATAGTTCGACAACGGTTAATCGCAGGTTAATGACCAATGTATTAATGGAAAGATTAGATAACTAAGTTTATTTTAAATTATCTAGTTGATAAATTTGGCACCGTAATGGTTAGTGAACTAGGAAACGTATTATTGAGTTTTTATCGATTGCCGATAAGTCGCGCTAATGTGCGGTTTAGTTACAAGATGGAGCACCACCCCATTGGTCCTTAGAAGTACGCAAATTTCTTAACGATCAGCTACCACAGAAATGGATAGGTCGCTGTAGTGCTAATGACGCTACATTTTGTCCATGGCCGCCCCGTTCGCCGGATCTTACAATCTGTGATTTTTTTCTCTGGGGTTACATAAAAAGCATTGTTTATGTACCTCCCCTTCCAAAAGATCTTGACGAATTTAAAAGTCGCATTACAGACGCCATCAACTTGGTTACAGTCGACATGCTTCAACAGGTTTATGAGGAATTTGAATATCGCTTAGATGTGTGTTGTGCAAGTAAGGGGGGTCACATTGAACATTTATAAGCGTTGTACCTAAAACTTAAAATAATCCATTAAAATGTAAAATTAATTCTAACATGATTAATCAAATTTTACAATAAATATGATTTTTTGAAATCGGATGAATCATTTTGGAACACCCTGTATTGTTATTAATATCATTGCACTATTCATTCACCGAGTGACGGTCAACACTCGGCCGACACGCGGATCGGGTACGGTGCGGTTATGTGTGTCCCGACATTAAAGGTTAGCGGGGTACGGTGCGAAAAAAACAAATCGTTGAATATTATAAATTATAATATTATAATTGTATACTCGTATTATAAATAAATATAAAGATGTATCATGTATATATCGTTAGAATAATGTGCAATTAGTGCAATTAAAGGAAAAACATATAATGGACAGTAATTTAATTTCTTAAGCTTTAATTACATTTATAGATAGGTATGCGCAAGATATTTATACACGGGAAAACTGTAAATATTTCACCCAAAACAATATTGATAAACAAATGATTTTCAACGATGTATTGTTATAGAATTTCTTTATAAATTATATTCATTGTATCTTTTTTGTTGTTTGGTAGTATTTGTATTTTTAACTTTTCAAAGGATCTAACTCTGGACATGGCAACATAAAGTTGACTATGGCTAAACACAGGTTGGGGTAAATACAATCCTACTTTATCCAATGTTTGAACCTGCGCTTTGTTTATTGTCATAACTCATAGCAAAAGCTATTCTTATCGGAAATTGACGTCTGGTGAATGAAAAGGGAAGGGTAGAATCTCACGGGGTCAGATCCAGTAGCGGCTCGTGAGTAAATATTCTGGGGAGACTTAAATTATATAACATAAATTCCATATAACAACGAACAAAAAAAACCTTTTTATTGAAAAAATGAATTATATTGAATTATTAATTAATATTTCATTTAATATTTAGTTAATATTTTTAACTGAATTTAATACTAAATTTGTTTATAAACTAATTCAATTCTGCGATATTTTTTATCTGCAAACTCATGAATAACATTGTCTGCAAAAGTTGGATCCTTTGCCATATAACCCAGTAGATTTATTATACCAATCCTTTTGAAATGTTCTAATATATTTACCGTCTTGACATGTAAATAATAAATGAGGAGTTGGGCGATTAAGTTTAATTTGATTTTTTTGTTCGTACGTTAAAGCATTAAAACCACTGGTTAGTAAAAATTATATTAAATTTTCTTTTTGCATTTTAAAATACGAACAATCAACAAATGCTGAAATGCTTGTAAAAATGTAAAATTGTAAAAACGGGCTACACGGCGCAGCGCCACGGCAATTACTATCGTGAATCCAGGTTCGAAAGCGTCTATGTTACGCAGCTTATTCTCTCCGGCTCCCTCCGACCTACCAGCCTTGTCATTACATTTTACGTTTGCAACTGACGGGCTTCAGTTTCACTGAACCGGCGGCGACCGTCGTAATGAGCCGTAATGACCCGCAAAAATGACTGAAATAGTATTTCTATCGAGATAGCTATTAATAGGTTTTCGATTTTGTGACTTTTAATCTACTATATAAAAATAAGTCGTTTAATATAATAATAAACAATTAAAACGATATAATAATATATTTTAAATACAAATGAAAATATTTCTATTCATTATTATTTTTAATTAATTATATTATTTACAAGTAGCTAGTTTATTTTCAAGGGGAGACGCAGTCTCAAAGTCTCCCCTGACGAGCCGCCCCTGGTCAAATCAATTCTAGGCAATAAAATACGCTGACCCGTTCCTTGACCAGTTATAGATTCCAAGTCTAAAGAATGATCGTACATATTTCGTACAATAAATCGTGTGCCAATCATTAGATTGGAGGTGACATTTAAATTTCTCAATAGTATTACAATAGTACCTTTCTTTAGTACCAAACTGTGCGGTGGTAAACCACTTAAATGTAAACTATCTAAAAATTCTGTAGGAAACAAAAAATCGTCACAGTCTTTTGACACTGTACTTAAATACGTTTTTTCTGGCCCTGGCAACATATTGACAGTTGAGTTATTTATTTCATCACAATCAGTGCCGGGTTATGGGGGGGGGGGCAAAGGGGGCAGTTGCCCCGGGCGGCAAATTATTAACGGTGAAAACGAAAGTTTTGAATTTTTCTAATGTATTTTAATTTTTAGAAAGAATTATTATTCATTGAAAAATGTGTATAACAAAATATAAAAACAGTTATATTATATTAGATATTTATATCGAATCGCCTACCACAGAATTATTACGTGAATTAGCGTTCAGCGTATTATTAGTAAAAAGAAAGACCATATTATTATTATAGCGTAGTATAGTTAACATTGAAAACAACAAAACACGTTATCGATGCCAGACAAAACTGATTCACAGAACCGATTAAAAACCGTCAAGAGAACACCGCAACTTGCTACGGTCGACGGTCGACCAAAAGCGTAAACACACATTTATGTTTGTCCAATCATAGTATCATACCATTGATTAAATATACATAGATAGATGTATATTTAATCAATGATCATACTGACCAAATTTTATATTTTTTTATTGATTTTTATTTTTCACTACACACGATTTTATATAAGTAGGTACTAGGAATCTTTTTAAAAATTATCTAGTATACATAAATGTTAAATGCCGCCTCTAAAAAATGCCGCCCTAGGCGTGGGCCTGGGTACAGGTTTATAAAGGGCGTCATTTTAAAATATGCCCCCAGGCGGCATATTCGTTAACCCGGCACTGATCACAATGATGGTAATGTTATGTGAGAACCAAAGTCCAAAAGAGACAAATGACATCGCACTGTTATATTGACGTATATGTTCTCTAAAATGTTTGGACTCATCATTTTCACCAACAAACAAATCAAATATTTCATTAGGCAAACGGCTCTCCGGTAAAGATATTTTGCCATTACCACAACATAAACTGAAATGTCCTCTAGTCGTTTTTTCACACTCAAAGTGCAACGAATGACAATGCTCGCATTTAAATGTTAAATTACCCAAATTATAGGGAGTAACGTGAACTATATTATGTGATAAAGCGCATTTATAAAATAATTTAAACAATAATACACTGTGATTTCGGGTGTCTTTATGTTTTTTTCTTTCTCGTCTTCCAGTTAAAGAATGTGTTTTACGCTCACTATTAGTGTTTGCAGTTATATCTTTAGGTAGGATAAATTAATTTTGAATATTCATATTATTACCAAAAACTAAAACACTATAATGTCCTGCGTCATCATTGCCAGAAAAAAAATTAATTACACATTATAGCACCAGAACCATAATCTACAAATGCATTAAGATCATTAGATCTATACACACGAAATGTATGACTTTAATAAAGTCGACTAAAATAATATATAATGCATTCAAGTTCGACGTGACCCGCATACTCGCCATCTAGGCTCATCAAATGTTCGTAATCATTAGAATTATAAATAGGTAGTTTATATGAAAGATTACCAATGACAAATGAATGTCTTTTACCAAAAATATTTTAATTTTTTGCGTGCCATGGATTTGCCATCCCTGGTCTATACTATAGACCAGTGGTCACCAAATGGCGGCCCGCGAACACACTTTATCCGGCCCGCAGACGAAGAAAAAAAGTAAAAACCGATAATAAAATACGAATAAACTTCGATAGCAAACTTACTTGCCATTTTTCCCACTAATTTTACCCTGACTTTCTATTTATATTATAATTTATAACATTGCTGTTAATTTGTATTTTATTTTATTTTTTTCAATTTATTATTTTTTATTTGAGTTAAACTTTTGCTTCCTTACATAATATGTTAAAAATATTTGTTTGGCTATTTTGAAGGCCCTCCAAAAATATTAATTGGCGACTCCTGCTATAGACTTTATACTCCACATATAAGAATTTACCAATTTTTTACCATCACTTGCAAACAATGTCTGCGTGAACTAAATTAAGATAACTGAACTTAGCTTACCACAAAAAAAGATCGTAAATGTAGTTAAATAGTGTGGATGCTAACATTTTTTTATAAATTACACTAATAAAAAACTAGGATAGTCTCATGAATAGCTGTGTATACAATACCAAGCTGATATGAAAAACCTTTAAGAACATACATAATAAATTGTGATAAAAATACAGTCATAATATAAAGTAATTAAAAATTATCTTTCACTACTTTTAATATTTCCTTGTTTAATTCATAATAGTTTATGCATTATATAAAACATAAAATATTTACCGAAAAGTGGTCTGTGCCAACTATAATATGAAATATATTTTATATAATATGTGCATTAACTTTACCGAATACCTGTATAATATAGTAGTACCAAAACCTCATAAATGCAAGAAAACAAAAAACGACGATATAAAAATAATTTTATTCGTGAATAACAGAGCAATGTACAAAATGTATTTTATATATCATATTTTAATTAACTGATTACACAGCAATAAATAGAGCCATGTTTCAAAAATGTGTAGACTTAATTATTTTGGGTGAAAAGTTTTTTAATTTATATTTATTTGTTAAATGTGAACAGCTTTCAACTCTAGGGTTTACTGCTGTTTACAATCAGCAGGGTTGACTTGTTGTTTCAACAGTTTATCTTGACGTGGATTATATTCGGGATCATTTACAGTTCCTTCCTCCTCATCATCGTCTTCTTCATCATCATTTTCAGATTCTTCTTCTTCATCGTCTTCATCATAATCATTTTCTTCCAACAAAGCTTCACCTATAAGGATATATTAACATAAAATATCTAATGTCACAGAGAACAGAAATTATCTCCAACCTGTATAATAAAGAACAGCTCTAGGAATTATCCTTTCACGGATGTAATGGCCAATTTCAAAATCTGTTGTTAGCAAACTATCAATTTCTTCATCAACTTCAGTTTCTGGGTCATCAGGAACTAAAATATAAAAATTATAGCTTGCTAATAAAGGTTGATAAGCTATCATATTTATTATTGTTACAACTAGATAATAACATAACCTTATACAATCATATTTATTCAATTTAAAGACAACCCTAATAATTTAACACATTCAGTCGATTTATAAGAATTATAACTATTCAATAAATATGAGAAAGTATTTTTGATTTATAGGCTGAGTATAAAGCCACAAATGCACTATTTGTCACAGTGGTAGTTGTGATCAGTCAATTTATATAGCATTATGTAAGAACAAAAAATTAATTAAATTAATTGTCAATTAATAACCTAATGCTTTTTTTATTATAAAATAATCAATAAAAACAGGTACTTTTTAAGATTAAGGATTAACCTTCAGGGGATGCTCATGATTTTCTTTCTCTTTTTATTACATTCATAACATAAGGATTTATTTTGAGGTTTTCTATTTCCAACGATCAGATCAATCTGATGCAATAAGGATTTTAAAAACGTACTTGAATTTGCATAAACTTTTCTTTAAAGCTTCTTTAAATTTTAAGCTATCCCACATATTTTAAATTTTGTCCATAACATACCAAAAAATTTAACTTTTGTTGAAATTAGGTTCAAATATTTCGGACAGTTCAGAGACATAAAACAACGGAAGTTGTTCTAAGGTAGACAATACGACATATTAAAATCAATTTTCTTAAGTCTCATTGCATATATAGATTGATTGGTTGGAAATATAAAACGTTTAAAGTCCTGTTGTGAGTATGAGAAAGAAATTTAAAACTTGCACTCCCATTATGCCTTATATTATAAAAATTATTTAATAAAACAATATCTTGTTTTGAGAACAATTTTGTTGATTTATAGGTTGAATTTAAAGCCACAAATGCACTATCTGTCATAGTGGTAGTTGTGATCAACCCGTTAATCTAGCATTATATAAGGACAACAGATTATTTAAATATGTTGTCAATTAATAACCTAATGCTTTTTCAACTTATAAATTATAATTAAATAATGAGCATTACAGAATTTAACCTTTTAAGTTGGTAAGTACCACAGCCATCAATTTTATTTAACATATTAATAATTAAAATTCACTACTTTTATTTTAACAAATTTAAAAGATACAGAAGAAATACTAGAATAATAAACTTACTTTGGCACTCATGGATTAATTTTTAGAAACCTACACAATTTTTTTTTTTTTAATTAACAAATTTTAGCATTTTTAATTTATACTCTGGCTGTAATTCATTGACTACACATTCCACAAGACCATTCATATTTAATCCCCTCCAGTATTTTAAACAGTAGAAATATGGAAGGCTATTTTTAGTACATAATAACCAAAGTGCAGAGAAAACATGAATACAATCCATCTATTGCGCAATTGAACTTAAAGATTTATAGGCAAATGTCTAACATGTTATCTCCCTGATTACCAAAATACTTTTGGAGTATTTAAGAAATAAGTATGACATATTATTTTAAAAGTTACAAATCCAATGATCTAGGAGAGGCTATTAGAATATTTATTTAATTTTAATTTAAACATACCAGCAGGAGGGCTGAAGAAATGGAAGAATGAGACATTTTGGACAGTTTTGTTAACAAAACGCACAGCACCCTTAACCTTATGCTTTTGTTTCTTTTTGACAACTTTAACTGTCACATTCTTGCCTTTGTTCCATTGAATAGTACAACCCTAAAATAATTATTCTTATAATAATTATATTTCTTTACAAGAGATAACAAAAATTTAACATACTTTACACTTGTAAATTTCAGGACCTTCAAAACTCAATGGATTGTTCTTATCAGGAACACATTTCATTTCATACTCCTTGGTCAAAACTGTATTAGTGAACCATTCATTTGGAGAAAAATGGAACTCCAAAGCAAAACCCTAAAATAAAAATAAATAAAAAATAAATAAGCAAATATAAAAATGGACTAATATTTCACCATAGGTTCATCCAAGAGATAAACTTTGACATCTGTTAAATGACTAAGGATAGGTTCATCATGGGGTTGTATCATATCACTGATGAGACTTGTGTTCTTCAAGATAGTTAGCCAAAAGTCTGGAATGCCTTTGATTTGTTCATTAGTACTGTCTACTGTAGCTTCACTAAATAATACATTTCAAAAATTAAATTTTAAAAACAAATGTAATGATACTATAAAAAATAAAATATAAACTTGCAGTTTATTATCTTCAAGTTTAACTTTTCCTTCCATATCTGTTGATAGGTCTTTAACATCGTCTTCATCATCAGAAGGAAAATCACATTCTTCTTCAGTAGGCTCATAACCTCCTTGCACTATATCACTTCGCTAGATAATATAAATAATTAATTAATATATTTAATAAACAAAGAGTATGTTATATTTTACCTTATTATAAAAATCCGCATAAAGTTTGTGGTATTTACATTCAAGAATATGAAGCTCAGTGTAGAATTTTATATCAATGTCGGTTTGAGACACAAGAAGTTTTTTCAAGGCCTTCACACGTTTTTTTACTACTGGCGGAAGATTCTAAAAATATTAACGCAAATAATTAAATTATCAATGAAAAATGTGTACCTAATATCTAGTAGAATAACTGTTACTATTTATTAATAATTTATAAAACATTTAATTATAACATACAATATTGTATTAATCGTTGCATATGATAAATTTTTCTTTTCATTATGTTTAAGCCATATAATATCATGAATATTCAATACTTCTTAAATGAAAACCTATAATTAAATATTGGTAAAAAACATTTTATCTACAGCAAATGTCTTTACCAATAAAGTTGTCTATACATATCTATTCTTACAATAATAACCCTAATGCTTATTACAAAAATATTTTAACATAATATGTCATCGTATAGTTTGCAAAAAATATAGCTCTTCTGTTTATAATTATTTGAATTAGGTAAAATAACAAAAATATATTTTATGCGGCGATTTGAATTACATTAAATTTATGTTATCTTATTTAAAATCACACAGAAGTGTAATATACTTATGGATTTCCACAAAACTTTGGCAAGAAATGGGAAAACATTAAGTTGCTAAGATTGTGAAAAATGTTAACAATAATAATGGCTTACTAAAAACCTGCTGATGACATCAGATATATCAATAAGAAATATATAAAAGTCAACCAATAAAAGGTATATCATGTACATTCAACTACCAGTAATAATATTTCTGCATGCAACACAAAACTTCTTGATTTCACTGTTTCAACTTTGAGAAATTAAAATTGATTAATTGGTAAAACAGAACCTTTGCAACCACCCATACATTTTTTTTTTTGGAACTTACGAAAGTTCAAAATTTACTCGGATCAATAAATTGGTATATACTATATTCAATTTATAGATTAAACTTTTGGTAAGTTTACGAGTTTGATAAACAAAGAATTACTAAAATATATTAATTTTCCATTTTTAGCTTATAATTGGTATATTAAAAAAATAGATAGCAAGTTAATTTTTTTTAACAGATTTCTTTTCAAAAAAAAAAATTTATTTGGTACAAAAAATTACATGACCATGATAATATTAATGTTTAGAAATAAAATAATAGATACCATTTTTTTAATAAACATTAACTGCAAATAGGTATAAAGAAACAAAGTGATTTAAGAGATTGTAGTGGTGAGTTAATCACATAAATTAGACTGATCATCAGAGTATAAATTACAATTAATGTCTTACCGGTAATATATCTCCTCCCTCTCCTCCGAGTCCTCTAAATTTATATTGTTGAGGATCCTGTTCCATATCAGATTCTGCTGATGAAGAAGCTCCGGATTTGTTTTCTGCAGACATTCTGTGAACACAAAATTAAAAATAACATTCCTAGTTTAATTTAAAATATCAGTTGATTATGAAGGGACCACTATTGGTTAGTTTAAACAAGGTCATTTATAGTATTATTATGAGTCAATTAACATGATACACAAGTATATGTCTAGTCCACTCGACTATTCAAGATATTAAAAATATTACAGCATGTTGATAAGATTTTAAGGATAAAATACAACAATTATTATTGTGTTGCTATTGAATAAATTATCACATACAAAATGTTGACTATAGAATAAAAAATATTTCTGTAGTAAGTACCCATTAACCATAACTAAAATGACTAAAAAGACGTAGGTACTTACTTAAAATAAAATATTTATTTAAAGGAGGTAGGTGAAAATATTAAACATTGGTACCTGTTACGTGTAAAAGGGTATATATTCCGAAAAAAAAGTTACAAAACAGAAAGTCGCGCGACGAGGATTAGTACTTATGACGGCACTCAAGAAAACAAAATCGAGGTTTCCAAAAATAAATGCACATACCTGCGTGACAGCTTAAAAATAAATCGGTAAATAATGTGAAATACCGCGTATGGGTTACAATAGCGGAGATGTTACTTTGCGCTCTCGGAAACCGTTGAGGCACACTACCTAACCTCTTATCACCGCTCAAACCTCGATGCGCGTAGGCTGCGAACGAGTACAAAAAATTACTGCGTCGTCACCGATTGAACGGGAAAAATTAATTTTCGCAGAAACTGCGTCGCGGGATTAAAATCTAAAAACAATCAATGGAATGATCCGAGTTTTTTCTATATTGCCGGCCCATACACCAATTTTAAAAGAAGCACATGGTCGGCGTGTGCATGACGTAAGTGCCGGCGGCGAGGCTGTGCTCTAGAGACGGAAAGAATATCAATTAATAAAACAACGTCTTACCTTAAAAGAGTGCAACGAGCCGGTCAGAAAAAAAGCGACGGATCCTAATTAAATCGATTTGCCGGATAGACGGCGGCTAGACGAACACTATAGTCGCCGATCGTTTGCACAGGATCCCGACAACAAAAAAATATCGAATGCGGGTAATCACGATACTGCGAGCAGAACTACCGAACGGAAGAGAGTGAACAAAACGTAACCGTAACGACCGTTCGCCCGTACCGTCGATAACAATGGACGCGTATAAACCAATCGCGTCACGACGTTGTGACCGTAGCCAAAGACGCTCTAACGGTACGTCTTTCGAATCCTCCGTGCAACTATATAAACCGCATTGTCGAACTGGCCGCCGGCCGGTGGCCGATTCACGACTGGAATAACCGTGCACCGTACACCATCCGGTGTATATTAATAATATTATATTTATAGAATATTATAATTAATAATAAGCAAGTCAAGATCACGGCCGTTGTTCGCGTCCCGCGAATGTTTTGAAATGCTTCATGATCACGGTCATCGGGTCAAAGAACATGTTGTTCAATGTTCTACGTCACGGTCAATGGTCAATGTTAAAATACGAAATCATAATTCATAATCAAGGATGAGATATTATATGACTATTTTATGAATTAATAATTATCTTTCAAACCGTGATTTATTAATCAGTAGCCAATGCCGACTAACTAAAATAGTATTCCAATCGATTTAATTTATACAGAGTGGGGCACTGAAACGGCCGATTTTCAAAGATAAATTATAAAATAAAAAAAACGAATAATAATTAATTATTATTTAGTATAATGAAGTATATAACTTGCCATTTATTTTTTAAAAATTATGTCCTCAAGATGATGGCCATCTCTTCTCAAACACCTTTAATTCTGTTTTTAAGTTCATCAATTTTTTGAGGTTTCTGTGCATATAGACTTTACTTTTTAAATACCCCACACAAAAAGAAGTTACATACTGATAAATCAGGTGATCGAGGTAATGCACCTTATATGGGTGAAAGTTTAGGTCACTGTGTAAAATCCGACGAAGACTTCTACTGGTTAAGTTTAACGATAACGCATGTTTTCGTGCAGAACGTTTTGGGCTCTTTATGAGAGCAGCGATGTTTTCAGGTGTGCGAATGGATTTTATTCGTGCGTGCTTCTTTTTTAATGCTGAACCCGTTTCTTCAAAGTTGGTCATCCATATTTGAATAGCCCTAGCCGATGGTACCGAATCATGGCGTCCAAAATTAAAAAATGAAGACGATATGAACGCTGTACGGCCAGGGCGGCATTTAGGGGGGGGCACTGGCTACAACTGCCCCGGGCGCCAGTATATTGGGGGCGCCAAAATTTTTGGTCAGAAATTTGTTCATTTGTAAAAATTAAAACTTTTACAATTGGAATTATTTTAATAACAGTATTACCTATATACGAGTATAATACATACTATTTATAATTTTAACTGTCGGTGTATTATGGTGTTTGAAGCTTAAACAACTAATGTAATATATATTATTTTAATATATTGTAATATATAATTTATAGCAATATATACTATCAGCGATCGAGAATTATAAATATCCCAAATTTGTTGTGATTATGTCAATAGACATGGGTTATTTATAATAATACAGCATATTATTTTGTTATCGAGCGCGGCGTGCCTTTTTCTTACAAAAATACAATTATTATTTATTACTTATTTGTCAACGAACTCAGCGTTTCTGGCCACAGACTACAGTGTTTAGTACTGGTAGTAGGTACTTATGAGTGATACCAATGTGACTACTATTAAATTTACTATTCGCCATTCGGTGCTGTTAAGTATTTATTTATTATTATATTTATTTTATACTACTTTAACTTATATAATGAATAAGGATAAGGTTGGCCCTATTTTTTTCTAAAACGTATTGGCCTGCCTTTATTTTATACTGTGCCAGCACAGCTAAAATGTAATAAATAAACTATAATAATAGTTTTTGAAAAATATTTTATAAATAATATATTGTTTTATTATTATTATTGTAGTTAATATTTCTTGATAGTTGTAAGATTATAATCAATGGATCAAAATTAAAAAATATATTTATCAGTCTTATTATAATAGCTTCTTAAGATTGTGAGATAAATATAAATTATTAAAAATTTGTAAAAATCAATCTTACACTATTCATTACTCTTAATTTAAAACTTCAAATAATTTAATGATACAAATAACTGCATGCTAATAGCTTACATTGATTTTTTTTTTATAATATATTACTTACAGCTTTATTTGTATAATCAAAAATTTGATTTGACTGAATGATAATAGTCATTATTACTCATTATAAATTGAGGTTCTTAAGTTAAATGTATGAATTATATTTATACACAATGACAGTATGATCAAGATTCAAAGTAAGAGTGTGTAGGCTGGTTGTGAGACTTCTACAAATAGGCTAAAATGTATGAAGAATATCGTGCGCCCTATCTTTTAAGACAGTAATATATTTCAATAGTTTTACTATCTTCTGATGTGGTAGACAAATTTGGACTGCTCAATAATTTGGCAGCCCTATTTTAAAACTGAATTGGCGCCCCTGATAAGCATGGTACATACATTCAAAAGAATCCAATGTATCTGCAGGAGAGGGGATCTGCTATTATTCAACAATATTTTTAAAAAAAGTACTCATTCTTTTTTTTGCTCAACATCTTAAAGGTTAATGAAGATCTATTTCTCGTGGGTAGGCCCCTTAAGGGGGCGCCAATTTTCTTTTGCACCGGGGCACAAAATGTCTAAATGCGGCACTGTGTACGGCTACGTAACTGTAATTATTTTTGTAAAACGATTTTATCGCATAAGCACGTTGTTCACCACTCCACTGTTCCATAATAATTACTAAAGTCTAAATGGCATGTTGTCTTTGAACCAATATCTAGCGGGAATTCTTATATTAAAATATAAAATATGAAAATCTATTTTTAAAATCGGCCGTTTCAGTGTCCCACCCTGTATGTGAATTTCCGATTGAATGTAGGACGTTAGTTAGAATTCCAATTAGTACCGAACCAGCCGAACTGCCCAAAGCAGTGGGATTATGGGATCCTCATATAAGGCTGGATTTAGTGCTCGACCGACGGTCAGCGCTGACGTCGCTCTAGCATAGATATATTAATTGAATGCATATGAACAACTACAGTGCAGCGCTGAAAAGTTCATACGCGCGTACAGCTACGTCGCGCTGACGAGGACCGTCGGTCGAACTCGTCCGTCGACCGACGGGCCATATCGGTAAATGGTCAATAAGTAATAACGAAATAACACAATATGACCGATATAGTTGCCGATCAGCTATGCACTAAACGCGATGACCGTCGATCGAGCACTAATTCTAGCCTAAATTCATGAGTTGTTCTTGTTAAAAGAATTTATTTACCGTGTTGAAAGTTCTAGCCGACATTCGTTCAATGAAAGTGTTCAGAATTAATAATTATCTCGATAAACAACAATTAATACTATACAATTATTAATAAATTATATTAAAAATGAGTACTATTTAAATTGGAAAATGGTAAGGTTTATTGAATTAACTTTAGAGAATAGTAATTTATAGTATAACTTATAATATTAAAAAATAAATTGCTATAGCATTCAATTTAATTTAAAATTATTTGTTCACATATTATCTTTATAATACACAGTAAGTAGTAACACAGGTTATATAATCTGTGGTAAAACCATTTCAAATTGAGTAAAGTATATTATCTTTTACTCTTGTCTAATATCTATTTATAGTGAATATTTTTAAATGGAAGATAAGCTTCATTTCAAGTAAAATCATGTTTTTTTACAATACAAGATTTGTATTTTGTAATAAATAATTAAAAGAATAAGATGCTATAGTTAACTTGAAGTTTAATACATAAAACTATCTTTAAACGAAATTGAAAAAACCATACAAAATGTAATGTTATTTATGTAAACATACATTTAAAATTCAAATAAATTTTAAGAATTCTAATAGTATAAGGATTAGCTTAAAATTTAACTCTTTAAATTGTAAGTTAAAAAAAAGACTAATTATGCATTTTGATTTGAAATTTAACATCAAATAAAGTATAATTTAAAAAGATTAAAATTGGAAATTAATGTAAACTTAAGATTAATAACTTAATCATAAAAACAATGTCTTTAAAATATTTATTATTTATGTTAACTTAAAAATATAAACAATATTTGAAATAATAATTAATATTATTACATTTATTATTGCAGTTAATTGTCTGGCATAATTTCCCCACAAAATAGATAGATACAATCTATTATGTGATTCACATTGTTCAGTCCTATAAATAATGTTCTCGAGTTCAACAATCACATCAAAAAGGTCAATAAAAAAAATGAAATCCATTTTTCTTGTCTTCATGAATTAAGTACTGTTTAACAGTTCTAAGTACTTTTAAGGCACCTTCTATAAACTTTATAAATTAAAATTTATTAAAAATAATTAATTTATATACATTAAATACATTAAACTTAACTAAAACAATAACTGGAATTATTTGTTTTGTGCATAATTCAGTCTAAAACTAGAACATAAATAGTTATAATATATAACAATCATACCAATAATAAATCACTTTTTTCAACATTCCCAAATCATGTTTATCACAATCATTATTATATACAAGCAACAGATAGAAAGGAATGAGTAAAATCATGATTTTTGTTTTGATAACTTTAACGTCTTATCATTGTTTAAATTTGGGCTATCAGAACTTTGATTGGATTTAGCTGTTTTACTTTTAGCTGATAAAAATATGGGGAATAATTTGTGTCGTTTAATGCGTTTCACAGACACTTCACTAGGTATTGGAGATACTGGACCAGCATCAGTACGGCTAGTTACTTTTGATACCTTTCTATGCTTAGGATCCAAACTAGAATCTGAATTTGAATGGCGGAATGTATCAGGAGCGATCTGTGACATAAATGACATAAATATTTTTATTATACAAATTTGAATAATCAATTAATACAATAAAATATAATATTTTATATCTATAATATAGGGTGTTAAAAAATTATAGCCATTAATTATTGCAAGGTATTAATGAGAATTTCTATACAGTTCTGGATTAAGATAAGATACTTAACATTAAAAAAAACCTTTGAATTATTATTAATTTAGCAAAAGTTGCCAAAGGAGGAGTGGAAGTTGTAGTATTCACTATCATTATATTGGATCACTAGACACAATGAATTATGCTTATAAATTTTAAACAATAATATTCCTTCAATCACATTCAAAAAATGTCTTATTAGAATTAGGTTTAGTACTTAAAAGGTAATGTATAGTATAGTAATGAAGTGTGTACAATTAAGTTCTTATGAACAAATGTTCAATGTGTCACAAATAATTTTTTGACAATTAATATACAAATTTCATAACTTTTAACACAAACAAAAAATTATGCAGGTATAAACTAATTAAACATTTTTTTGTTTTTTATTTCTTTCTCAAGTTTGGAATAAACCCTTCCTCTAAGGCAGCGGTTCCCAAACTGTGTGGCGCGCCTCTCCTAGGAGGCGCGAGCACTTGACAGGGGAGGCGCGAGCTGCGTGGTAAATAGTGATATTTCATAAATAACAATAATTTCGCATACAGTTACAATGTAAGATTATACATTATTTGGGAATTTTTGAGTTATCTATATTTTCATATGATTCTTCGTTAAAAATGAAGTTTTCTTCATTCTCACCGTTAGATTTAGGTTCAACATTAAAGATGAATATCCTGAAGTAGCCAATAAAGCTTTGCGTGTATCATTTGCACCATCATATTTATGTGAAGAAGGATTTTCTGCACTTGCCGTATTCAAATCAAAATATCGGTCAAAACTTAATGTTGAAATAGAAATGCGTGTTGCTGTCACATAATTTTGAAGAATTATTAAACGTGAAACAATCGTATTGTTCGCATAAAGATTGAATTTTAATAGTAATTGTTTTTTTTTCGTAGGAATTAAAAATTTTGCAGTAATTTAAATAGAAATTTAATAATATTTACTGTTGATTTATTTTTTCATAACAATAAAAATATTTGTATTCTTAAACAGTGTACACTTGTTATTTACTTATTCGTGGGAGGTGCGATTATTTATTTTGATTTTTAGGGTGGCGTGAACTAAAAAAGTTTGGGAATCGCTGCTCTAAGGTACTTTATAGAAATAATGGTAAACTTACAACTTGGTCAGATGTGGATTGGTTTTTGTCGAGATTATGTGATTTCAATACTATTTCCGATGTTTGAATAGTTTGTTGAGATTGCTTTACATCACATATGTCTTCGCCGAGTATGAAACAAGGTTTTGTATCCAAGGAACGGGTTTGTTCGTCGTCCACGCATTCTGGTTGATCGCTCCCTGACGAGTCCTGGCCGTTGTCCCGCCATTGTCTGGAATTTTCACAAGCACCAAGGTCTGGATACGACGTCCCTGTAATTATGCATAATTAATAAAAATTTAAATCAAGTTTAATATAACACTCAAGCCAATATTAAGTATATAAATATAAACATACACTAAAATAAATAAAATAAAACTACAATAAATCTCATATAAATTTGAGTTAAGTCACATGTATTTATGAGCATTAGTACAGTATAATAGAAAATTAAATTATTTTTGAATTCATAATATGGAAAATATCAATTAACAATTTGGAATTAAATTCTAAAAATAACATTTATAAATACAATTACATTTTACAATAACTTAAATAAATAATTAACCAAGCTTAATTTGTAGGTTGATATTCTGATGATTGTTTCATACTTATATAATTATTATACAATTAAGCTAAGTACAAGCTCCTATAAATTTAATTTCAAAATTATTTTTACAAACAGATTACATTTTTTTTAATATTAAATGCTTAGTTTAATGTATAGACATATTTAGATAAATTGTATTGCCAATATGACTAGAATTTGACTTATTTTTTAACAATAATATTTCTGTTTTCTTATAATAGTATTGTTATATTTTGCTTACCACAAAAACTCATCTTCATGCAGCAGTTAGGATAAAAAAATAATTAAATTAATAAAATGCACCAATAATATCTTAACATATTAATGTATAGGCCAGATTATATCTAATAAATCAAATTTAAAACATCTAATAACTATTACAAATAAAAATGTGAATTAAAACTAAATTCTAAAACTAAATAAAATGTGTAAAATGAGGCAAAAAAGTAATTTGTGATGTTAAAAATAAAAATAAAAATGATTAAGAAGAGCCAATTTTTAAAACTAAAAATAATAAGATACTCTACTAGTAGTTACAAACAGAGTTTCAAAACTATTTCTTTAGAAAAGTAAAGAAAAATACTATTTTACAATATTGAAAACAATTTTAAACAAATTTTTTTAACTTCGGAAGTAAAAGCAAATATAATATTTTTTATTTGTTCTGAATGTTAAAAAAAGAATCTAGTTCTAATAACAAATTTACAACACAAGTAATATATTTAATTTAAGTTATTGTATAAATTATAATTATTAATATTATTGTTTAATTAACTGAATAATAATGAAAATTATTTAAATAATGTTTTTTAAATTAAATTATTAATGTAAATGAAGTACAATAAAATTATTTTCTTTTTTAATAGTGTATTATAAAAAAATAATTTATGTATACAAAACAATGTAAACCCAACATTTATAATATAAAATAAATATCAATACTTGGTATTTCAGTTAAAATTTGTGAATCCACTTCTAATGTAAATAAGTAAATTATAGTAATATATCTAGTATTTAACAAGCACACTCTTATTTCAAACTAATTGAACAATAATGAAATAATATTATTGCAAGCAATAGGAAACACTCGAAGAAACAGTATCAAACAAACAAGCAGAGGTAAATTTCAACCAATAGATTCATCGTCTCTTCCCTTACCTGGGCCCACGCAAACTGAATACTGGCTAGAATCGTCTTCAAGATCATCTTGGCTACTCATGCGCCCTGAAACATAGAATAAAATTGGATATTTCATTACCCACTTCAACTAATATTTTTAAATTGCGCTAACCTCGCAATGAGAAGTTTCGCCCATTCGCTACATTTCTATATAATATGTTCTCTAAATGTGACAGACCATTATTATTTATTATGTTGAATCCACATAAAGTTTCAATTTGTTTCCATCTATGTACCCTTTCTGCGAGCTCTTGGGTTACTTCATTTAATGATGTTCTAAAGAATAAGATACAAATGAGGTTCATATTATTAATTAAAAATGTAATATATGTTATCACCTTGCTTCAACAATACTGCGATCGACATCATCAATTGATTTTCCATGAGTTGATACAAATGCACCCACTAAACTAGATCTTTTTTTACGTAATTTTTCACACTGCAAAGTTAAAAATGATATGATACAAGTTAAATATTTATAAATTTTTAACAAACGTATGATTTCTACTGTACTAATTATATTTTATTAATATAATTTGCATTCAAATTTGTAATTTAAAGTACACAAAATAAATTGATTATTTTTCATTTACATATTATTTTACTTAAAATTATAAATTTTGCATAATATGATTCACAATTAAAAAAAAAAAGAAAATGTCTCAATTTATAATTATTACTTTTTAAGTTCCGGTTCATCTTGAATTTATTATTATGTTTAAATAATTAGCTTAGATTTTAGAAGTTATTTTAAAAATATTGTTAAATATTACTGATATGTATATGTTTGTAGATAATGTAGGTAATGTTTTACATTTCAATTAATGTTTAAAAAATTCAAATAATGTTAAATATTGATAGTAAATATAATATATAAATAAATAATGCAGTCATGGATTTTAAGTATAAATGTTAAGTGTACTCAATAAATTGAGAAAATAGAAACTAATAATTTATATCCCTGGAAAAGCTGTTTGCAATATAGATTTCAAACAGTATACAAATGATAAACTTACCGCTTCTCTTGCTTGTTGTAATTGTTTTTCTGCACTTAATTTCTTTTTAATGTAAGATTTATTTTCAATTTCATGTGTTAGTTGTAACCATTGCTGTAATCCATGTGGTGGCGTCCAACAACGGTCATCTAATTCACCTTCTGCTCTAGCCAATTCATTTCTTAACATCTATAAATTAATATAAATATTAAGAAAGATAACATATTTACAAATATTTTTGCATATTTAAAAATTTCCAAATTACTTCAACTTCATTTTTGAGCTGAGAGATTTTTTCTAAATCAGAATAGGATGATTTCAGTATTAATGAATTTTCATCTTTAATTTGTTGTTCTTGTAATTGCTTTTCTAAATTAGCCTTTTCAGTAGTAACATATTCTTGTTCTTGTTTTGCTTTTTCAAGTTCTTTCTAAAAAAATATATTTAGTAAAATAAAATAAATATATTTTAAGATTAAAAAAGATAAAATGAATATAAATTTACCTGTAAATCTTCAAGAGCAGTTTCAGCTTTTTGCAAACTTTCCATGTCCCTCATCATACGTTTTAAATGTTGTGATGAATTTTTATTTTGGTTATAAGCATACCAAAAACCAATCAATGTTCCCAACAATAATGTTATTAAGACCAAATCTTTCAAATGTGTGACTGTATCTATCAATAAAATAATTATAATACATTTTTTAATTTTTAAGCCTTATTAAAATGAATATTAAAAATCATATATTATGAAATATTTAGGCGCAGACAAATTATTTATAATGAAGATATAATAAAACTAGGTAGATATATTGTTAAAGTCACTAACCTTTAGGAGGCCCAAATAAAACTACATCCATAGCTTTCAATGCAATTTTTTGCTTATGAATTGGATCCTTGATTCCAAGTACATTATTTAAAAATTGCATATTAGTAACAGCTAGTCTGAAATTATATTTAATGGTCGTTAAACATTTATCAATGATTAAGAAGCATAATTAAGATTTCAATACAGACAACATTGAATATTTTAACATCCAGAAAAAAAGGGGTAAAATTTTTTTTTGTAGATGTACGGTATTACCATTAGATAATTTCCTAAATCAAGTCAAACATGCTATATAAAAAATATATTAATACATCAAATTTACTTATTTTAAATTCACTATTAGAGATTGTAAATAAGAAATAACAAATAATTAACTTATAAAATTTGATTCGTTTTTATGTAGGATGTTTTTTCAATATTCAAGTTACCATAAAAACTATGTTTTCCACTATGATTTTCTATCACCTTAAGTATGTCCTGTAGTGATACAAATTTTTGTTTTTCAAATAAAAACACCGACATTGTCACTGCGGTATTTAATTTTTTTGTAAATTTTGATGTACCAAAATCAAAACTTTAAAGAGTAGTTTTTGAATTATTCTAATTTAAGTATTAAGGAAAATAGCATTTTAATACCAAATAGTATATAATTTTTAATTACATGTTATAAGTTATAACACATATTTTATAATGTTTTTGTCTATATTCTATCATTAGTACCTAAATTAGATAAGTGTATAAAATAAAACAATGTTTTTTTTTGATTTTTTTAGCATTTACGTATATAGTATGAATCAAGGGTAATAAGTAATAACTAATATAACAATTAAATATACACGGTATATTTTGAAAAAAATGAACTTTAAATTGAGAATTGTGAATGCGAAAAATATTTAGGTTTTACCTTTATGTATTTTTTTATTTTGTGTTTCTACACGATTTTGACCAAAAGGCTTACTCTGGTCATCAACTGTTACATTTTTCTGTAAGCAAATGTTGCTTGGTTGTTACTTTCAGAAGTTAATTTTTTAAATTGTTGAATTGTTGAACAGTTTTCCAAATGATTAAAAAAATCCGGGAAAATTTTTTAAGGACACTAGAGTCGACAAAATTAAAAAAAAAATGGCACAACTCAAAAAATAATAATGAGAGAGACTTGAAATCATACATTTTCACCAATTGCTAATATTATCGTTTTGTAGAGATAATTATCAAAAGATTTTGACTCTTTGTGCGCTATTTATAAGCAGCACTTGAAATAATTGTCTTTTTAATTTGGTTAGTAAATAGTTTGATAACATTAAAAAATGTAGGTCTTAATGTATGAAAATGTTATGTAAAACTCTTCATAAGTTGGTCTTATTTCAATATAAAAATATGAAAAAAACATAAGTCTAAATTTTTTTTTTATAAGCCTTTAAATTTAAAATTTTAAGAAAACTCAACAGAAATTATGAAAATCTGATTCAAAATTGAATATAGGATTTCCATTAAGTTGCTTCACACTAAAAATAAAAAAAAATTCAGAAAGGCGCAAACATTAATTATAACTTATAAGCGTAAGAAAATCTAATTTTGGCGAAATTTAAAACTGCAACGAATTTTGAGTAAACGATAGTGTTATTTTGTTATTCTAATTGTATAAATCGACTTGAAAATTTACCAAGTGTACCATGTTCATACCATGTATGAAATATCTCCGTATTTTCTTTGTAATATTATAGTTTAATAATGTTCTGTTAAAGTTTAAACACTTATAGTCAAATTGGTATTTTCATCCTTTAACCCCAACTGGAAAAATAACTTTTTAAATATCAAAATAACCATTCTTTTGTATAAGTAGGTATGAAGTTTTCTGACTATCGCAATTTAAAATCGAATAATTGGTTTCAAAATTATAATTTAGAGCTAATGTAATTTTATAGAAGGTAAGTGTATCTAGTATATCTTCATCGGGCATTGGCTAATTATTAATTAGAATATATTAATTAATCTTTTCAACGACTCAACGTTTACTTCTTTACACTGATAGTATGTTTAAAGTACTATTATAATACAGCCGAATACATAAATACATTCCTCAGTATATACGATAGTGGCGACCTATCGCGTGTTTATAACAATAGGTAGTCAATATGATCAGTACTAACAACAACTAGATATAGTTACCCACTATATAATCTCACATTTTTTATACATGTGAAACCAATTACTCGATTTTTATTGTTATAGGAACAATTCATCTATATTCTATATCAATCACTCAGTATCTCACCCGACTAGGGTATCTCATACAAACTCCCAGCCCCCCTGTATCCCAGTATTTCCATTTCATCGCTCTTGCTACACGAAAATATTTTCTTAAGATCTTTTAAAATTTTCCTTCGACTTTCAGAAATATCAAAAACAATTTGAAAGTACCTAAATTCCATAATTAATTTCTGAAAAATACTTAAACTTACCTTACTTACCGTATTTAAATCGTATACTACAGTAACCAACTTTATATTATTAATATTTAACACAGGGACAACAATTTACCTACTTAAAATGAATAATTTGTCTCTTATTAACAATGGTTAAATATTTTCCAATAAGAGGTTAAATTCCCAACACAATTAGTGACTATTTTCATACCAATTCTAAAATTATATCAAGTGCACAAATGGATGAATATTTATTTTACCTAGTATAAATAATATACTTTATACAGATACTGTATAAATAAATTATAATTTGAATATTCAAAATTACATTTTTGTAAATTTACTCAGATATTTAACAGACAAATTTAAGGAAAATTTATCATGGGTTAATACAAACCTAGGAAGATGTGCTCCGGTCACTCTATATTTTATAAAAATAGGAACATATTGAGGCAGTTCCACTGATGTAGAAAGCCAATCACAAGTTTGCTCAACAGTCCAATTATGTACCTAAAACATGATATTAAAAAATTTTGTTGACACTAGGTTACCTATTCAATAATTTTTTTTTAATTGTATTATATATTTTTATTGTTGCCAAAATCCTAAATCACTTACTTCAGACTTCACCCAAGCATCCCATAAGTCTTTAACAGATATATACATGTCATCATTTTGATGAAACGCTTTTTGACGTTTTTCTGCGCCTTTTTCGTATTTTAATTCTTCACGTAAAAACTATAGAATAAAAATTACAAAGGCTAATTCAGTCATATTTAAATTCAATTTTTTTTTTTTTTAAATTTATAACAACTTTTTAATTTTTCATTAATTTTTGTTCAAGGTTTCGTCAACACTTAACTAATGTATATTAATTAAAACAATTAATAATAGATATTAAATGGGTGATTAATAAATCATTCGCCATTATAAATACGATAAATTATATCATGCAGGATCATACAAATGTTTATATTATTGTGGACTGTTAAGTTTTCGATTGCCGCATGATTAAGATTAACCTAGTATACAGTAAAACGTAACGCGTATTGTAACTGTTTATTGATCAACCATTATTGTATTACTCGAGTGTCAACCTTGGCCTACCATGACAAGTAGATAAAGAGATGTCCATCTCAATGTGCGTTGTGCCATTCAGTTTATTGCAATGCAGTATGCTGTATGCACCAACATCCAAAACTAGTAAGGGTCAATCGTCAGTGTAAAAACATGTTAATTGCTTTATCCCATAGTCACTTACGAATTATGATTCAATTAATTAACCATCAGTTATAAGAAACATAAATATATTGAACAATAGTCCCAATCAAACTCTCTTTATATTTTAAATTCAAACTTAAAAATGAAATATAATCAATGTGTTTAAATAAGTATTTATTTTTCTTAAATATTCCCACCAGTCGCATTCAATCGTTTTTCGTTTTCACGTTTTCACAAACGTGTAAGGTGCCAAATTAATTCAACACACACTATTTATAAGAATAACAAAAAAATAGTTCTACCTATAATGTCCCAAAGAGCAAACTGCCAAAATCTAGGTTGCCAGGGAGTATAATTTTAATTTGAAGCGGAAATATTGCCGTAGATTTTTTCGCACAACCATAAGTATAAATAAACTACTAACAATTGCGAGGGGGGGGATATAAATTAAATTGTGGTTTATTTTTATGGGCCCTATTACTGATAACTCTATTGGAAAAACATAAAGCATATTATGCTAAGAAAATTTCCTAAAATCCTAAAATTAAAACAAAATGGTTATCCAAATGGAGAAATTTATAATGTAATTTAAAATACATTAAATAAACTAACAAGCAATGGAAAAAACCAAACACTTAATTGAAAAAAATAGGTTGGGTTCAACAACTAAAAATAAAGTACAATCACCACACAGATCACACACGGAAATTTTATTAGGAGCAGAAGATTCACATTACGCCATTTACTGGTTGATGTCAAAGCCCAGAGGAATAAATGTATAATGGAAGGTGCCAGAAAGAACGATATCAAAAGGAACTTAAATAAGGCAAGGGTATTGGGTACCCAATATGAAACATCTAACAGGAACAGGCAAATCCTAATATATTATTTAATTACCTTTAATTTATTGTGCTGTAATACATCAACCTAATTTTATACCAAATCACCACATATAATCTAAAATGTATAGAACTGTAAGCCAGTAGATCAAATGCCGATTCTAATGCAAATAACAAAAAATATGTGTTTTAGTAGAAATTAGAGATGGGCCTAAATAATACTTCGATTATCGATACTTATTTCAATCAAAAATTGGACTTCAAATTATTTAAATCTACCCACGGCACACCCTATCGGCTATCGACTAATAAAAAAATATATTGTGTTAAGGTCAGGCACTTGGAAGTCTTAATTAGTATACCAATAAACAATAATACTTTCGAAAATATGATAGGGACATCACTGAATACATACATATTACATTATTTAAATATAAATTAATACAATTTCTATTGATAAAACAAATAAATAGGTGATCAGTTTATTTTTGTCAGACACGTTATTCTTATTACATATTATATATTATATAAATTAAAAACATATTAATATATATATTATCTAAATGATACAATCGTTTACTGCAAATATAGGACACGTGGTTTGTAATATTTTTTTGTTTATGATTTCGAATCAGCCTATATTATGATTCTGTAATTTTTATTTAATTCACCCCTACTAAAAATTGATTGGCATAAAAGTGGTATTTATCCTTTGAAAAAAAAATCCTAGCTCCGCGGCCCGCCATTGAACATTTAGCAATAATGATAAAATTAAATATTTGAATATTTAAGTAGGTAGCCAGGTAGGTATTAGGACTAAACTACAAAATAAAAAGTGTACAATTTTGTTATAAAATATTTAGTTATTTTCATTACAACAGCTTATTTTAAATTACCAAATATTCATTAAATTAATTTTTTATAATTGACTATCTTATTCGGTCAAAACAAACAACACAAACTATTATATTTTATTTTTTTTATATTTTTTATTTTCAGAACAATACTATCTATAAATAAATATAATAAATATAATAGTATAAAAAGCTTGAAAACACCAACTTTTTTTTTTTTTGAATTAGAATTTAAACAATCTGTACTCGTGGCTTATAATACATTACAATTGTAATTAGTTTCTTACTTTTGTGGTATTTAATCAAAGACTACTTAATAAACTCAATATATATATATTATAGATATAATCTTAATAACTATCAATTTAATTATTTAATACATTGATATGGTAGTTATGATATTAATTATGATAAAACGATATTACCTAATTTAACATAACTATAATATACTTATTTCAAATAAATTTCAAACAGGATGTAAAAGATATATTAGCTAACACATTTTTATTTTAACACATCTAAAATTTTTTAAATTCACAAGAGATTTTATAGTCTGATAAATATCAGATAAAATAATATAAATAAATATATTAGACATTCAAATAAGCTTTATTTAAATTTATTGAGTTTTGAAATTTCCAAATTTTTTTTTTTAAATATCATTTACTTTAGATGTGCCATTTGAATTTATTGAGTTTTGAACACAACAGATATAAATTAAGAAAAAACTAAAAGTTAATACTTAAAATTATTGTTAAACAATTTTAAAGAGAAATGAGTCAACAGTTTGTCATAATTGTATTTTGTCCATGAAAGTGAAGGTCATTGTTGTTTCTATTTAAGTTTTAAATACATAAGAATGTCAAATCATTCTAGAACATTTACTCCAAAAATAAAATATACTATAACAAAATGTTATATAGTTACTATAGGATTGGATCTTAATTTTAAGGCTAGAACAGAACCACAACCAAATTTATTATTATTTATCAAAACTCCAAACAAACCTGACTTTTTAAGTAATTTAAGAAAAATGTAAGAAAACTAATAATTTAATTATAAATATAAAATAATATATTATGTAATAAGGTACTTGAATACTAAATTATAATTGGATTATTAAAAACAATATAAATGTAAATATCCAGTTTATTGTAGTTGAAACTTCAAAATTTATATTAATACTATAGTATTCCAAGTTCCATATTATTTCCAAATTTTTTTTTGGTAACTTAATTTCAGAGTGACGTTTAATTAATATATAAATAAAGTAATTTATGTTTCATATTTGTTCACATAAATTATTCACTTTGAGCTTAAAATGTAATTTTCACACAAATTATAAAAGTACCAATGGTTTTCTACGAACTCAGATCCAACCTATTTTTAATTTGGTTAATACCAGCAGTTAAGTTTATAAAAATAACTAGGGGGACTAGGGGACCTAATTTTAAACATTCAGTCATTGGTTTGTTGATTAATAAATATAATATTTAGGTAACTGTAAGTCTTAGGTAGGAAAAAGTAAATGTATTTTTTCTTCTCAACATAAAATTTAGATAGGTGTGACAGACTAATTATGCAAATTTTGTATCAATTAATTGGGACATATTATTAAAGGAATATTATTAACTCTAAATAGTTCATAATAAATAATGCAATCTACATTTTTTTCTATTTGTCATTTCCGATTGATAAGATGAAAGTTATAGAGAATTTGTAAGCTAATTTTTTTTTTTAAATCTAGGAATGAGTAATAACAAATGTAAATATGTCATTAAAATAAAAAATATATAAATTGTTTTTATTTATTACACAGTTCTGATTTAATTTATTTTTATTATAAGATCATAATCAAAAAACAGGCAATAGGGTAGAATGTTACCTTTATATGTAATCCATCTAAATCCCCCTTGTTTCCATAATAGTATATACACAATTTGCAAAAATAAATTAAAATTTTGATATAAAATCAACTTTTAATTTAATTTTTAATTATTTCATACCATCTATTATTTTTTCACAAGCAACATTAATACATTTAGTGTATGCAATTTTAGTACACAGGAAATATGTTATTATGTTGTCTTACGATTGTTATAATCAGATTATATTTTCCTTTAAATGGTCACGTCAATCGTTAACATTTTATTGTTATATGATGTCAGAGTATGAAATTATCATAAACATTAAAAAGTTACTCTCTTATATACTTATAAAAATAACCTTGTTTCCTAAATGTTCGAAACAAAAGATAAAGAAGAAAATACTGCATAGATAGTACCTATACAAATTAATTCTTCTCAATGTTCATGGCATTTAGTATTTTATATTAAACTATAAGATATAAATGTTTTAAAGCTGTAAAAATTTTGTTTTCAAATAAAAAAAAAATATTTCAGGCGTTTTGTGGTCTTGTGGGCTCTATGTGAATAGGTCCATATACATTTTTAGATAATCTTACAGATATTATATATTTATAAATAAATATATATTGAGATTTATTCCTTACCCTAAGTATTTGAGTTTTAAATAATGAATATCACTTTTAAGCTGAGAATAACTGGATTTTGGTTTAATTACAGATAGATTGTTTGGGAGAAATAAATGGGATTTTCTAATTTTTTTATATGATATCTTTTACAATAATAATAGTTCCATATTCTCAAAAATTAATTTTTATATTTAGAATTTAAAAAAAATATATTTGGATCTAAATCATGTTTAGTTCCAAGTCAAAAATATAATATGAAACTATGAAAGTGTTTGGATATCATCAAAATCATTAGTAAATACTCAACCAATTATCACTGAAAACTCACTGCTAGGTATGACATCTGTTGCACCTATCTGGCTATTTGCCCATTTTCTTCAATTTCACAGTAAATAATGAGTATTTATCACCTCAATTGTATACAATAGATAATCCAATGAATTTTAAAAAGTGTACATCCGACATTTCAAACATTTTAAATACAACTATCTAATAGGGCTGTACTTTTTAAATTTAATATATTTTATTTTTATGATAAAACCTATTATGGTTATACAATTTTTTATATTTATATAATATTATTATTTTTAGATACTTACATCATCAGATTCTGAAAGATCAATAGCACCATCAGCATCATCATCAAGTTGTCGATGTAATGATCGAATTGCTTCCAAACCTACCCTGTCTTGTGTAGCCATTGTTAAACATGCAATATCATCATTGCAAGAATCATTTACACCAACTATAAATAAAATATTATTAAACTCTTTGTTTTTCAAACTAAATTACTTATTGCATTGATCTATACCAATAAATTTACATTTTGTAAAAATCTAAATAATTATATAAATTTTTTTGAATTGTAAGTAGGTAGTTTTTAATTTTGTTAAAAAATTATAAAAACCTCTACTATGCTTTGAAACAATTCCATGCACTTTATGATATTTAAAAAAAAATCAACATTTTATAGTAGATATAATATATTGTCCTGAATAATTTTTCCACGAGAAATGGCCAGAACAATTAACATGATTATTTTTCAAAAATTTAAGATAAATAGATATTATAATAATCATTAGTTTGAAATTATTATGACACTGAAATTAAAATTAATAAAAATAAATATTGAAAAAATTACAAATAGGTAGATGTTAAACATAATAACTATTTATAAAGACATTTTCTAAATGTACATATGAGTTACAGTTTGTACATTTTCCATTTTAATATTTTTACATTTTATGTACTTATTCATACACGTATGAAAAATAACACAGCTATACTTCAATATTTTTCAATAAGAAATTTGGAAGCTCAAAATTAATAATTTCATATATTTGATAACAAAGAACATCTTATAAATTGGTAATTACCTATTTAATCAAATAATGGTCCTATAGGTAGCTATAATAAGGTATAATAGGTAACTAAAAAAAAATAGTTATTCTGTTAGTACCTAATCATGTTTAAGTGTATAGAAATTCTTTATACTCTTAAACTACGAGTAGGTATACACATGTATGATGGTTTACTATCATTTTAGGAAAATAAAATATAAAAATAATTTAGGTTGAATTCTCAGTTGAAATATTACTATAATTTATAATTTGAGTAAGTTAATTTAAAGTATAAATATTAAAATATAATACAATTTTTTACCAATACTCTGATAAGTTTTGGATTTAAAAAAAGAAAAAGTTTCTATTTGTATATAATTTTAAGTAAAATATATTAAAAGGGATTTTAATGACACATATTTTTATTAAAATATAAGACTATTTATAAATAATATCAGACTTCAAATTTACCAAGCTTATAGATATCATTGTGTTATTATTTATTAATAATGGTACATTGCTATTACTAACCAGAATCTGTTGGTTCTGTGACACGGACTTTGGCTGAACTAAAACTAGATTCACTAAGTACATCACAGAATACAGGAAGCACTGACATTAAAACTATGCTACTCCATAATGAAAGTAGCAATGATCTTGAGCTCATGATTGGAAAAGGTACAAGATAGATCAATGTTTCCAGTAAGAAATCGATTTGAATTGAGTTGAACAATATATAGTACGAATTTTATTCAGATACCGTGAAGTTTACATCACGTAAATGCAGATTTTGTTGATTTAATTTACAAGATAATTCAAATAAAAAGGTAACTCAAATTGTCATTAATAAAAGGCTACGTAAAAAAAGAAAACAATTTACACCGTAAAAAAAAATATATATATATAAATTACTAGTAAAAAACAATTCACGTATGGAGCAGCGGAAAATAATTTATGATCCTAAAAATCACGACAGATAAAAATAATAAATATGAAAGCAGAATGGACATTGGACACTGACACACTGATAAGAATGTTTTATGTTCGTATTGTGTAGTTGAATTTGGTATAGTAGGATTCCGGTCGTCCTTGCCACCATTTCGATTGTGCAGATTTACAGCTGATATCAGTAGAAACATAGTTCCTCGACCAAAGGAACATGAGTTCCCCTTGTACTATATAGAATTAATGTATAGTGTATACTCGTATGATCATGATTCGTAAGCATTAAGCAGTAATAGTCATTAATTTAACTAATTATTAATAAGTGTGATTATTGTACATTTGATACTCATACTTCACTACTTAAAACTCATACTCGTAGTACACCGTAGACGCATGATCCGAGGGCCCCATGATAGTTTTTACGATCTTACGATGGATAGTGGATACTTATAGTATATAGTCTTAAATAATTGCTGAATAGCGAGTGGTCTTTACTATTATTGAGTTTATAGTTTACATAATATATTTTCTTAAAAATGAACATAATTCAACCATATCTAATATATTATTACAGACAACGCGATAATACAATCATAACTCTTAAATAGTATTAATTTTGTAGAAATAACAGTTGATATTTTAAATTTATAATGGAATATTATAACATAATGTCAACAGAATTCGATAACCATTGTCCGCCGCAATTGCTATAATATATTGATTATAGTTAAATTGTCAATAATGAGGTACCAATAAAATAAGGAAACCGATCTAATTTGATTTAAGAAATAGGATGTGGCTAGTATTTAATATGTCACTAGGTATTATTTATTTAGGAAAAGAACATTTTCCTTTTCGTAATACAGCATAAGTTTACTACTATTAATTAAAATGTACTTCGTATCCATACACATTATAAGCAAATCGTCAATACGTCTTAAGTGGACAAGGAGGGTTTCAGAAAATACCTACGAGTGAAAAAAGACTGTTGGCGAGGGGATTATATAGTATGATTTTGTAATCCCTAAAAAATAAAAACATGTTTTTTATGGGTTGTTTTAGTCATTATTCTATTATTAATTTAATTTATGCACTATTTGTATAGTAATTTGGTAATTAATTTAAAAAACTTAAAAATACAAACATAGATACAGATCAGTTTCTTATTTTTATCGATTTAATTTGCTTCTAATCATCTAACTGAAAATATGTCTCAAATCTCGTCTACTTTGTTGATTGTACTTGCTCAAAATATTTTAATATATTATATTTATTCCTACATTATTAAGTCATGTGGTTTACTGCAGCTATTTGCATAACAAGACAATTCAAGTCTGAAGTCTACAATTAGTTGCTTCTATATATGAGTGCTTTGCGTCATTTTTTATCTTATACATGACCGAATATTATGTATTTAGAACACAGCCAGAAAATGTGATAGTTACTCATAGTTGATTTTTATGTACTTTACTGATGACATTATCTTCAAACTAACCCAAAAGAAATATTTTCTGTGGAAGTTAAATGGATACTATTCACATTAACTACTACCATTGATTATAAATACTAGTATTTATAACTAGTATTTATAATCAATGCTACTACCTACTATGCGATATTATCCATTCAAGACATTTTTTCAGTTAGATGATTAGGAGCAAATGAAATCGATAAAAATAAGAAACTGATCTGTATCTATGATTGTATTTTTAAGTTTTTTAAATTCATTACCGAATTACTATCATCAGGCACTATTTTGTACATTTCAAGAGGTACTTACCTGCCTATAAAAATAATAAATAGTGTATAAATTAAATTAATAATAGTATAATGACAGAAAAAACATGTTTTTCACAATAGATTACAAAATCATACTATGATCAATCCCCTCGCCAACAGTATTTTTTCACTCGTAGCCCGTAGGTATTTTCTGAAACCCTCCTTGTCCACTTAAGACGTATTGCAACGATTTGATTTGCTTATAATGTGTATGGATACGAAGTACATTTAAATTAATAGTAGTACACTTGTGTTGTATTACGAAAAGGAAAATGTTCTTTTACTAAATAAATAATACCAAGTCACATATGACATCAGACATATCATATACTAGCTACAGCCTACAGGAGTATATTTAGGCATATATCATTGATTAATGATTATAGCCATTTATAGGCAGCTTCTCGACACATTAATTCGAGTTTGTGTATACATAGTTCATACTATAACAGTATAATAGTTTCGTCTGTTTATATACCTACATTTTATTTCATATTAATTAGCAATTAGCATTATAAAACAATTAAGAGTTTTGAGTTATAGTAAAGTTCTCATGCGGTATTTCTCAAATCAAATTAGATCGGTTTCCTTATTTTATTGGTACCTCATTATTCAAATGTTTGACCAATTTATATCATGAAAACAGACCTAATTTACATATTTTGTCATTATTAATCTTTTGTTCAATTATTAAATACATTTCAATTATTCAAATCAATATACTCAAAAAAATTATTTTAATTTAATGCGAGAATTTTTCGACTAACGTCCGGTTCCTACTCATTTGTTTTTTACTCATTTTTCACTTGTGTCTCATATAGGTACTTTAGTCCTCTTGGTTAATTGGTTCAATATAATAAAGAAAATGAACGTTTATGGTGGTTGATATATTATTAAGAAACTGCTATAGTTATAGCATAATCAAGAGACTACTTTTATAAAGGTATACAAATACATCAATTTATCAGTTTAATATTTTAGAATTTAATGTTTTAAGCCTTAAGCTATACCCCAATATAACACAATGCGCACAAACTAAAAAATATATTTGAGGCCAGATTGTTTTAATAATAATATAGGTGATGCGTATATAATTACATAGTTATAACTTTTCACATTTAAAACATAAACAAATACGTATATTTAGTTATTATAATGAAAAAGTTCAACGGTCATTTCCAACAGCAGTTCTTAAGCGTGTATTTACATAAAACATTTATAAATTTGCATAATTGTGAAAGAGGCAAAACAAATACACAAATTACTTCGTTGGATTCTAATAATAGTATTAGTAATACTACTATAATATTTACTGTTACACCAGTAAATGTTCTGTATCTATGTATATCATATATGTATTGTATATATAATAATTTTTTAACTATGCTAACCCCCTTTTTTGGCTGTATAATATTGCTTTAATTTGAATTTTTTCTATTATTTATGTTCAACTGACCATAGAAGCTACGTTTTTCTCAACTTTCTTTTTTAAATGGAAACTCTTTTTTCACTGAGGTATTATACCTTAATTGAGGTACATTCACTGTGCATTTTGGTGTATTAAAATCAAAATTCAAACGCGTAAAATTTTTTAGCTACTCTAATTTTAGTACAAAGAAAAATAGTCTTATTATACCTTATATTATGATATAATTTGTTATTACAATACCTGTGTAATCGCTAATTGCTACTGGTTCAGGATAACGCAAATTTCATATGCAATTTTAAATTCGAATAATTCCGAACGTATTGGTTCGAATTTTGATTACGTTATATCCAGAAAAATGAACTGAATTATATTTCGCGTGAAAAATATGATGTTAGCATTTGAAAAAACAAAGTTGGTGTAGCCCCAGGACTCCCTTAAGATGGCATGAAAAAAGAAATTATAGACTACATACGTAAGTTATATGGTAACTTGAACATTAAAATAAAATCCTAATTTAAGCATTCTTACCGCCAAAAGAGGGTATCGTTAAAAAATCACCCTGTATATATTACGTACAATCGTATTATATACGCTATGTAAATGATGTGAAACGAATATCAAGTATACAATTTACTACTTACTAAGCAACTAGGTTTATGTCAATACTTAAGGCTTAGCGTTAATTTTTTTCTTAAAATATTTTAAGTATATTTAGCAACTCTTTAACGTTCAACTAAATGCAAAATTATAAAATTAAATTAAGACTCATTTTTGTAAAACTTGGCTATAGGTACGCATCATTTTCAACAAATAAAAATCTAACTTTCCCATAAGCATACAATTTAATAAAAACTTATGTCACTAGTCTCTACACGGTCTATCTCTACGCGTACAATGTATAACACAGGCGTGTATTTATAAATACTAGTAGCTTGAATAATCCTTTTTTTCTGCCCAGGAATTTAAATTTAACTGCCTTAGGCTCATAGCCATAATTAAGATACTATATGACAAATATCATTCATTCTATACTATAATAACATGAGTCTTATATTTTTTAATTTATTCATGAGAGGCACAATAATTTTTTTTTTTTTGGAAGACTTAATGAAAAAAGTTTGGGGACCGTTGCAGTACAATACAATTTTATTTTCAAATATGCATATACAATAACATATACATAAACCAGATTTTTTTTTTGACGCAAAAATGCTTTAATTTGAATTTTATTAATGTTCAAGTTACCACAAAAACTATGTTTTCCACTTTTTTTTTCATGCCACCTTAAGATTGTCTTGTGACAATACAAACTTTTGTTTTCTAGTAAGAACATCATGTTTTTACGCAAAAATGATTCAATTAATTTTCTGGAACTTTTAATATAACGTTGTCAAAATTCAGACAAATACTTTCAGTCATTCAAATTTAAAATTGCGAATGAAAGTTGTAAAATTCGCGTTACCTCGAATTAGTAGCAATTAGCGATAACATGTAACTATAAATAATATCATAAAATTATATATATATTTTTTTTTTAGTTTTTATAATACTATTTTCCTTAATACTTAAATTAGAATAATTTAAAAACTACTCGTTCGACTTTTGATATTTTTAACGTACATAGTACATGCATATACGAGTAGTACAACCATTTTTTTTTCAATATTTATCTATTTGTTTTATCCGGCAATATAGTAGGTTTTTTAATTGTTTACTGTTTAGAGTTTAGATTTCAGAGGTAGGTACTGTGGGGGGGGGTTAAGAACGTGGGTATGATCATTGATTATAAATACTAGTATTTATAATCAATGATGATAATTATCATCTACTTACAAAAAAATCAAAAAACTTTCGAGATACGAGCCTCGAGGAAGTAAAGAATACCTCAATACCTATATTGGCTAGATATATTTTGAAACGGACAATCTTCAATTTTTAGCTTTTGGTTTGGGAGGCCCCTAAGAACCGGAGGCCCGTGTGCATCGCATACCTTACACACCCAATTGTTGCGGCACTGGGTATAGGTATAGGTTGCTAAATACTGAGGATCTCAGGATTTATCATATATTTTAACAAAACATCCATATAGGTTTATTCTAAATATTCATTTTAATGTATTACTTATAAGTTAACCAGTTTATCCGTGTCACTTACTCATATTTATTTGGCGTATTGGTGATCACTGATCATCAATTTATGGAGTTCTTATGATATCATTTGGTAAGGGGCATTTTAATCAAATAGTCGATAGTTTTTATTAAGCAATGATTAATATTTTATACTTTAATAGACGGTGGTCCAAACGATTCAGTTGTGCCAACGCGATACTGCCACCGCTGATAAATAATAGTGTTAAATTCTATACGATATACTATATAGAGTCTGACTGATCTGAATAGACAATAGTGACGGTTTTACAGGCAAAATGAATATTTGAACCCCTTCTACTGCTCGAAAAAATCATATACTTAATAAAATAATTTATTTTTATAAACCTATTTTACTTTTACTACTTAATCAAATAACTTTATATTCCTTTAAAACTAAATTGGAAAACGTTGTAGAATATAACATTATAACGCGACCAGCTATCCGTTAGGTATTATCTATATAAGTTATAAAGAATATCAATAATATTTTGTGACCTGTAAAATAATACAATAATATATTATATTAAATATAGGTACTATAATACGTTACAAATAAGGCTTCATGGACTAAAAACTAACAAAATATGCAATTAAAATCACTAAAACATATGCTAAATATGCATTATCAACAAATTAATTTGAAATTACTCAACTTTGAGACTGAATTGTTTTGTTACAAATAATATACTGTTATAATGATGATGTTTTTTTCTTCAAATTTGATTATAATTTAGGTACAAATTAAAAATTCAATAGTACATTTTAAAGTTTGTTGAGATTGACATCGATTATTTCGTACGAACTATACTTCAAGCGACACATGACAGTAAACAAATATATCTTTCTACAGCAGTTAATTAAGTAGAAAGTGGGGTGACTATTCTCCTTCGACTTAGAAGTTAGAAGTAATGCCGAAAATTAATTTAAGCAATTATTTATAGAAGCGCATCAAGTTGCCACTAATTAAGACTTGACTATGTCTAGATCTAGAATTCTAGACTAATAAAACACCAAACAAAGCAATGTAATACACCGTAAGAAAATATTGAAGGATACTATAGAATCTATTGGATTGCATTTTAAAAATGTTAATTTTAGTAGATTTTTAGTAAAAATGGACTTAATAGCTCAACAGTTATGAATGGACTATTTGTTTAGTAATAATGTAAAATTTCAGTAATACAAATATTTTGTAAATGTTCTAAAAACTCTTAAATAATGGGTTCTCCCTCTATTTATCTGAATTTGGTGTGAATTATAAATTTTTTTATAATTATTCCTTGACATTGAGTTAACAGTCTGTCGAAGTTAAAAAACATTGAGAACATTAAAAATATAACTTTTAAGTGTGTGAAAAATAGAAAAATGAAAATATGTAGTGCTGTAAATAATAACTTATAATGTGTATTAAATATCGATAATATTATCATCAGCTTGTCCGTTATCTCGTTATCAGTGTGCCGAATGTTTACAAACGAAGATAAAAATCGAAATACGCGTAGATTGTAATTTTAAGTTTTTTGAACTTTTTGACAAATAAATCGCAATAACCAATTGAAATGGAATACGAAAACCGAGGATCGCAGATTAATATAACACTTGGACGCAACTCGGAAAATAATGGTCTGTTGTTTATTAACCATGTGTTAATTTTATTATGTCCGAAAAGGCTAAAACGCTATCAAGTCTGTTGTCCACCAAGAAGTCGTGATATAGAATATGTTAGAAGAGTTGTAAATTGTCGTATACTCTAATAACTTCGTACAAGTCGTACAAGTCTGCACGTCAAGACAAGCGCAATGCTCAAATGAAAACTAAGGTAATACTTGATTTGCCACAATTGCCCTATTGTGATCAGAGCTTCATCTTAGAATACCTATTTTTCTATCGTGTTTTCACTATAATATTTTCATTGAAGAAACATATTGTATCCAATATTCGGAGAATTATGTAATTTCTTTACATTTTTACACAATAATAGACAATACTACTTTAACACGATGATAGCACTGTTCCCCCTTTTATTTTTGTTGTATATCATTAATATTGTTGAATGAGATTTTTAAAGTAAAAATACAGGACAAATTTAAATACACTTCTGTTTGCTTTTCTTTATGAAAATAAAAAATTATAAAAAAAATAAAATTAATAAGAAAACTTTAGTTGTCAAAAGATATTTACCATTTTATGCCGTAAAAAATTCTTATATAAGTTAATATGTATCTTACATTTTGTTTTCAGATGTTTTTATCTGGTGCAAGGAATATCAAAAAGTAATATTTGAAAACTTTGAATTGTAAATTATGGAAATATCAAGTCCGACTCCACCAGGACAGTGAGTACTTTTTTGTGTTTCGAGTATTTTACAAGCAAAAATATGTCATATCTTATTTTTCTGTTGAATTATGTTAAAGTTTGTCAAGATATTGGATTCGGGTGTTTCAACTTGCCAAATTTACACACCTAAACATTGCTGCTTTAAATCATCAGATATTCAAAAATTATAAATTGCCAACAAATGTTATCACTGGTTATATGCAAAGTCTTATCAACAGAATACTTGTAAGTATTGTTTGTTGATAATTTTATTTGTAAATTATTCATAATCTTGTCTTTACATTTTACAGATTTAACTGCTTCAATACCAGACTGCTATCTAAAGATCTGTTGTCAACAGCAAAGAAGCTTACTACCATACATATTAAACTGGAGAAAATAGAAGATTGACGTTTTGAAGTCTCATGTGTAACTGTTGTATATGCCAACGAAAAAATTGCTTTTGTCAGAAACCATTTTATAGTAGTAGAATAGGCCAATGAAGCAAATGAGCTGAGGTTTTGTTATTATATTTAAGGCCCTCAGAATCACTTGTCTTAGGAGAGTATCTGTGTTTTGGTCAAGTATGCATGTGTTGTACAACTATTAAAACTTGTACCATAAATTGAGAAACTTTGTTATGGAAAATATAAATTTGTACCTGCTAGGTTCAATAAGATTGTTGTCATTATTGGGATTAAATGAAATATTTCACTTTGTAATTTGTCATGATCGCATTGTATACATTTTACCTAATGTACGTTTTGTTAGATATCCCACATACGGTAGGCTAAAACCAAAAACTGATTTGTGCAATTTTCTTTTAAATTTGGTTTTTTTTCTTTAATAATTCATTCCTATGATATGAAAATACTATTTTATTTATGTATTGGAAGGAGTTTAGGAACTTTTAGCTGCATTAACTAAAATAAAAAAATTTCACAAAACTGGTATATGGACTGCGATCAGTAGTCTTAAGTGATTGATGGATACTTCATAGGAGCATATAAAACATATTTCATGTGTATCTGACCTTTTAAATTGAATTAAATCAATTTTTGGAGAACCCAGTGTTAAAAAAGTTTTATTTAATCCAAATAACTTAATATTGCATAAATGAGGTATCAATGACTGTTAGTCTATTGCAGCGGTTCCCAAACTGTGCACCGCGGTGCCCTAAGGGCACTGTGATCAGTGATCACTTTCTAAGGCTACCAAATAGTTTAAAACATATAGATTTTTTTCGTTATTATTTTCGTAAAAACTTTATAGCAAATAATGTAATATTTTCTATTGTATATTTGTTTATTAAAATGCATTTGTTTATAATTAAATTAGCTGTGTAGCTTAGAATGCTTAGATTGTATTAGGTTTAATAAAATTGGTTATCAATGAGTAATTTTTATTGTTATGTCTTTCATGTATATACAGCAGGGCACCGTGGCTAACTTGGGGCCGCTAAAAGGGCACCGCGGAAAAAAAAAGTTTGGGAACCGCTGCTATAGACGTTTAATTTTTATTCCATGAATTGATTAATTTCTTATCTTTATGATCGATTTTTAAAACATAGAAATCTACTCACAAATTTTAAATGCCTTCTACCTACCAGATATATCTACAGTAGAACTCCAATTATCCGAACGCCAATCATCCGGACGTCCAATTAACCGGACGAGAAAAATACGGAGCATGGAAATGTGTACAAAATTGTACTTTAGAAAGGTCATGGAATAAGTTACTGAAGCAAGTTGAAGATACCCAAAATACATCAAAACGACATTAATTAGTCCGGATAATTGGAGTTCTACTGGATATCCTATTCCAACAGATGAACAAATTTCAAGTTTTGAAATTATTTTCGAATTTTTTGATAAATATGTCGCAAAGGCTGAATTTGATTTGTGGTATGAAAAATTCAAAAATAGTTGCTATACGCAATTGATGATTTAAATTGATGTTATTTAAAAATATTTTTATCAGTATTTATTCTTTTGAAAATATTTGCATCGTCACCATACTATACAAAGGCGAGGGATAGTTTTAAACACTACGGCCATTCAAAACTTACCTCCAAAACATAATGAGACAATCATAATTAAATGGAATAGAAAATCTTCACTTAGGTACATAGAGAAATAAAAATGAACCGTAGCTATGTTCGCCCTAAATCGAATTCCACCCAAGGCGAGGTTCACAGAATTTATACAAAATTTTTTTTTATTTGGCCATGTACACGGCTTACGGCTATGGAAACTTAGTAGATTATACCTTATCAATTACAAATAATAATTACGTTTGTTATCTATTCTGTGGTTTTATCACAATTTATCAAAATATATCAGAGATAATCGTACGGTATTTTCATGTTATCTGTGCGACTGTGCCTACATTATGCTTTTTGCGAACTCGGAACTGCTATATTTTAATTCTAATAAATAAATACAATAAATACGGTTCATACATTTTTTCTGATCGATTATAATTTTTAATTCGACTATGTCAGTCATTTCGTGTAGAGGATTTGTGTATGCTAGTAAAATTATCAAAGTACCTTTTTTTCGATGTTTTAATGCACGTTGTGCATCTACGAAGAATGAAGTTCAGGAAATTCAGGAAACTGTTACAACAGCTGTAGACAATGCGATGTCTGAAGATGAAATTGAACGAATCTGTAACAAGTCTCGCTTGAACTACGGTCATCGGAATTTGGTGAATGATAAACTGCCATATATTAAGCCTGTGCATAGATTCCACCACACTGTGAAGTACAAGAGAAAAATGTATGGCAGGTATGGAGATTCTAGTAATGTTGATCCAAGTTTGGCATGGCCAACAGGCGAAGACTTGGAGGATATTCGAGAATATGAAAAAGTAGCATATCCATTAACTATCCAAGAAATGCAACAAAATGCATGGAACCGTCAGGAATATGAAAACCAACAGATTCAAATGCGCCAACAGAAAATTGATGATAACATGAAGAAATTAAATGGATGGCTGAAAGAAGTTAAAGATAAAACTGCAAGAAAAATTCATGATGCTCAACAAGCCAAGGAGAAGAAAGAAAGACTCATCGAAGAAGTGAAAAAACATTTTGGATACAAGATAGATCCTAGAGATGATCAGTTTAAAGAAATGTTGGTAAAGAGAGAAAAAGAAGAGAAGAAAAAAGTCAGAGAAGAAAGGAAGAAAATACGTGAAGATAAACTTCTTCAACAGTTAAAAACCAGAGATTGAAATAATAGTTAAAAAAATGTTATACCTATAAATATTATAAACATTAAATAAATTAAAAAATAATTATATTTTGATATATTATTAGTTATTAGTTATTACAATACAATCCAACTTGATAATTATTTCAAAAACTTCCATCAGTTGTTACTTGGTAAATATATAGTATAGTTATTAATTATTATCAATATGTTAACTTTCAGTGTATCTGGGATAATTTGGAGAATTGCAACATTTAGTTGGGCCCAGTTTCTATACTTCACTTATTAAATGTGTGAAGCACCTTTATTAACCAAAGACTATACAGTGCATGAGTATATAACCAATTAATTTATAGTATTCACAGTTAATAGATAAGAGATGTTATCTGTAAAATGTTATTTTTTCTCAATTTAGGGTTTAATGTAAGTCCACATTCCCACATTTAGGACAGCAACCAAACTTTTTACCAGGAAATCTACCAGTTACGACGATCCACATAGTTTTACATTTACAGGATAAAAAAGTCTTTCTTAAAAGCCAAGATTTGTTTATTACTTACTACTTTTTGGTTAATAAGATATATAACTTGATTAAAAATAATTATACAAAGAATTATCATAAAATAGTTTACAAACCAGTCGGCAATTTTTGAGATTTATAATATTTTATACTTACATAGTTTATGTTTAAGTATACTGAGTATACCAGGATTTACAAAAAGCGAAACCTCCAATGTTAATAAAAAAATTCAATTTTTTTTATGAATATGCCTGGGAAAAAGCAATTTTCTTAACAATAGTTTAGTAAATATGTGTATTATTAAAATTGAGTAAATAGTACACTATTTTCTTGTAAACTAAAAAAATTATTAAAAATCAAGAAGTTAATGGAAATTGAAAGTTGTAGTAGACATTTTCAGAAAAAGAAGACATGTTAAATGGCTTTATTCAAATTTCACAAATATATAAAATAAAAAGTTATTTTTTAACTTCCTTAATAATACGCGTACATTTACCAAACTATTGTCAACAAAATTGCTTTTGCCAAGGGATGTTCATTAAAAAAAAAAAAAAACAGAATTTGATTATCTCTATTACAAAATGAGATATCGCTCTAGGTAAAACCAAGTGGGGCACTCTTATACATACTATATAATTAAAAAGAACATACACTTCTTAAAATTGACATAATTGAAAACCTCCTTGCAACCCACCAAAAACAGACTCGCAACCCATAATTTAAGAAACGCTGGTTTAGAATATTAATATAGTTTTATTTTTATTACGAATAATATTTTTATTCAAATTTTTTTTTAAACAAAAAAATGTGTTAACATTCTTCTTTGTAGTGGGTGTCGAAAATATTTGAACTCATATAGTAATATTATATATAAATTAATTTAATTTTAACTTACAAGTATTACTAGTAAATGATTATATTTATAATGAAGAAAAATTATTGTTCAATGAAATTAATTGGAATACTATATAGTATATCAAAAAATGTTATCATTTTTAAACTAACACAAAAAAAAAATAAACACAACTATAAAGTAATGAGAATTAATTTTTTTTAGAAAAAAAGCAATGCCAAGTATAATATCTCATTTACTATTATGTATTATTAATATAACTATTATTTATGGTGATGTTTTAAGTAGATTAGACATTACTTAGCAATTGCTAAACCATTGCAATAGTAAATATGACTCAATTGTTTATTTTATATATAATATAAAATTACAAATAAGTTTCAGAACTATTTGAAACGTGTACAATAATTAGGAATAACGACACCACCATGGTAATAAAATGTTAATTGTTAAAAAACTTCTGAAACTTTTTATGGTGATTCATTCCATGTTATAGGCTTGCGTTCATTGGCTGAAGAATCACTAGTCACACCACTAGGTCCTGCTACAGGTGATTCTTCTCTAACAACTTCATTATCTTTGCTAGGCGATGAGCTAACTGATATTATTTCAGGATCAAGACAATCATTATTTTCAGTTTCATCTATATTATAACAACAAAATAAATAATCAAATACATTTTAATGTGATATTAATAAAGTTTTTATTACCAAGAGTTGATTTTATTCCAATAATTTCTTCTTCATTCTCTGATGATAAGATTTCCACTGTTTCTTGTTCTAAAATTAGTGTTTTATTTTTAACTAATAAATTGAAAGATGGATGAAATACATAACAATAACTTTAATTTTTTTTAACACTTGAGAAATTAGGTAGTTTGTTAAAGCAACATTAATATGAAAATAAAATATATAATGAAATACATCATTATTTACCCAAATCGAGTGTATCAGTTTCACCATTTTCAGTGGATTGAGAAACACCAACTGTGTCCATATTATCACTCGATGTTCCTATAAAATAACATATGGAAATTATTATTTTCAATAAGTAATTGTTTTTAGTAATATAATATAGCTAATCTAGCTAATATAATATCTGATTAAATACTAAAATAAGATATTACAAATTATATTAAATGATAAACTAAGTTAAATACAATAATGTTTAACATAATAGACATACCGGCTTGAGGTTCAATGGGAGTAGAATCACTTTCATTCTGTCTTGATTCAGCATCTGATGTTACATTATCAGCAGTCTTTGTTTCTTCACAACTCTTTTCCATCATTTTTAAATTTTTTTTAGTAAAAATACAAAAATTAATAATAATAATTAAAATGTTTGTAGATATGTATAATTACCGCAGAAGACACAGGTGTGTTTTGAAATTCTTGGAAGCAAATTATTTCAGGAGAGTCTTCTTCAACAACACTCATTGCAGTAGCTTCAGCATTTGATGAAGAATGTTCTGGTGTATTTTCACCAGTTGCTACAAAATAAAAAGTTTAAAAATTATTTTAATTAAGTATGAAAAGCATAAATATACCCTGTAATAGTCTTAGAATTTAAAAACATACTCTGTTCAGTTTCTTCATTTTGCATATCACTTGTTTCATTCATATTATTTGTATCTGCTGTACATTCTTGGCTTGTTAGGTCAACTTCATTATTTTCGTGGGTTGCTTCACTTGTAACTTCCATATCAGTGTTTGCCTCAACTTCCTACAAATATGAATAATAAAGCTATTATAAATATACTTTCTTTTTGCATTTTATTATTATTCTCAAATCATTATTTAGTATTTATTATTTAGGTATATTATAAGCATGAACAGTAATTACACACTGAAAATAATTTTTTTTTAATGTATAATATAAATAATCCATCCGAACAAATAATAAAATAACAAAAGTTTTTAGTTGTAATAATGCAATAGTTATTTAAAAATAAAATTTAATGATTAAAATAAACCTATAAATACTTTCATTTTATAAAATATTTCTTAGTTTGATTTAGCTTTAATCATATTTTTATTTTAATCATTTATTTTAAACTTAATTGGTTATACTTTCAGTCAACCTGAATAATTTAAAATGTTTTATTGTTGATAGTATATCGAGGCTTATATACTTTCTAATCTTAAATAATCACAGTATTATCGACTTCATAAATCTATTTCGCAAGATTCTTGAATTAATTAAATTAAAAACTTAGAAGACATACCTGATTATCTTGTGGATTACTTTCTGGACCAGTATAAGAATTACTAACTTCTGAATCTCTTTGTGAGGATGTTGGTGCTTCATACTCCATTTCTCTCCGGTTTTCTTCTCTTGGCATAAAAGATTTTGATCTTTTTAACTAAAAGAAAATAAAAACTGTATAACATAATACTTCATATATTACATAAATACTGTTATGAAGCAAAAATAAAAAAGCAACTAATTTGTTGAATTTGTTTTCTTAATAAAAATTGTACATCAATGTAATCATAAAAGTAGAATTTGATTTGATATAATAACATTTAAAAACAACTAATATGATGAAGTAAAAAACTTCAATAAATAATATTGAGAATACTGACTAATGGTGAATGTTTTTGGAGGTTTTCAGTGAAAATAAACATGAAATAGCAAAGCCTATTTGTGATGTTTAAAATTTGAATAACAGAAAAATGTTTTTACTTCATTATATTACTTTAATTTAGTTAGATTTTTTTATAATAGTTGAATTTGAATTTTTTTTTTGTTGAATTATGATATACACTTGCAAACATATTATGCTGTACTCATTTCTGTTGCCCAACCACATTAATTAGTTGTCTTATTTAAAATATGCTTATGTTATAAGCAACTGTTTTTAATTAATTTAATATATAGTAGAACATTTTCAATAATTTTATTTGAGTTGGAACTAATTACTATCATGCTTTAAAAAAAAAATGTTTTATTTATTGAAATAAATTATCAATAATTAATTTTTATTTGAGGGTAAACTCTCAAATATATTTTTAAAGTTATTATTTTTAAAGTACTACAAGCAATGATTACATAAGAAGTCACAAGAAGATCCGCTTTTCGCTTTCTTTGTGTATTGTTAGAATGTGTTGTTGTATCTAAAGAGGAGCAGCTGGGACCACTAGTGCAGGCAGTTACAACTGATGGTTCCGATTCTGTCAAAGGACCAGGAGCTGTAGAACTAGCAATGTTGCTACTGCTACTACTACTACTTTCAGTTGCCAGCCCATTTTCATTTTGAACACTGTATCTAAATTATATCAACACATTAAATTTATACAATACATATAAATATACAATTATATAATATCTTTCACCTGTCTATTTGACTTTGGGAAGGAGATACTGTTGATACAGATACTGTAGTTGGTTGTGAAACAGTTGTTTGGACTTGTTCTCTACCTTGTGGTACCACCAAAGCAATGCTAATAGCTGGACTTGCTTGTGCAGCAGCAACACTAGGAGTAGCTGCACTTCCTATAATTTGCTGAAGAGGCAAGATTGATGGGGGTGCAGCAGCAGTAGTTTCATTAGAATCAGAAACTGTTGCAGTAGATTCAGAGCCCTATAATATTCCAATATGTGTTTATAAATATTTAACTTTATATTTGTATAATAAATATTAAACAATATACCTCAACATGTTGCACCAAAGTACTGCTAGTTAAATGACGACTTTGTGCAGTGCTATTGGCTTCAGACGAATCCAAGGCATTACCTCCACTGCTACTTATATCTATTGACTGTGGTTGTTGTGGATGAACTGTAATAGTTGTACTGCTACTAGTTCCACTCATTGAACTGAAATATCAAAATTAAATTAGTTATTAGTATTATTTCATTTTTATTGGCAATGTATTAATGCCATAAGACAGCAATTCTCAAACTGGAGTTTGCGGCTCCCTTGGGGAGTCACCGACAATTTTTTCACGGTTACCAATATATAAAATAACTAGTAAAGTGTTTTTGTAAATATCATCACGATAATCATTGTTCAGAATTAAAATTGATAAAAGTTTAGGATTGCCAATAAAAACATACAATTTATAATATGAAATTTGGGACATGAAATTTTAATTGTAATACAATATTATTCATATAAATTTATCACTACTTTTTAATGTTATCATAATAAAATGGTCACTCAAAATCTTGGTTACATTATAGGGGGTCGCATCCTTAAAAAGATTAAGAACAGCTGCCATAAGAGACAAAAGTAATTCTCAATTTAGTTTTAAGATAAATAAATAAAGAGTTATTACACTGTATGAAATATTAACATATATTTAATTTCAGACTGTACTTTTGGCTTGATGTAGATGATGTTTGGCTAGTAGGTAACACTACCACACTTCTAGGTTGCATAGTCATAGGCTTAATACTAGCCAATGGAGTTTCTGCAGCTGCAGATCTCCATGGGTTAACAGTCACAGAATGATGTACCTATGTATAACATATCATTGTAGTTAAATTTTTACAAACATTAATTTAAAAGTATACAGAATATAAAAAAATATTCTTACAGGTTGAGGTTTATTAACTGTAGGTCCTAAAGGCTTTATGTTGGCTGTAGGAGGATCAACAGAAAGTTTATCAGAACCAGTACTAGTTGATGGTTTTACCTGGAACAGAAAATTGTTTTCAAACTTGTTAATATAATTATTTTATTAGTAATAGTAAAATCCAAAATTAAATCCATTCATTATACAATATTCAAATCTATTATTTACAGGCAAACATATTTATCATACCTGTTGATTAGCAAATTGTTTCATCAAAGCTGTAACTCTACGATTCAGCATTTGTATATCATTGGATAATCGATCTTTTTCTGATGTAATCTGTTCTTTTTCTAATACAAGCTTACGATTTTCTTGTTCTAGATTTGTAATTTGAACCTGGTATTCTTGTATTCGAGCACCTAATATAGTAAGAAAACATACATAAATGATCTTGAAAATTTAGATAAAATTTACATAAAACTTTATTTAATATAAATAATTTATAAGCTTATATTAAATACACATAATCTTACCATTTTCTCCTTCTATCCGAACTAATAAACTATCACGTTGTCTTTTGGTACTATCAAGTTCTCTAGAAACATTTTGAATTCTACTTCTGACTTGCTGCAATAGTTGTTTTGCACGCATCTCTTTATCATCACTCTTTGCTTTTGTCACTTCTAATTCAGATTTTGCTGCATTTAAACCAGCCTCAGCTTCTGCCACCTAACAGAATATAAAAATAGTATAATTGATTCTAATTATTGATCTAATTATTATTCAAATTAATTTTTTTTTTATTTCAAAGTATAAATATTTAATAGTAATAGAAAATGTAATTCATTTATTTTAAAACATTTACCTTTGAATATTTTCATAGATTTTTAAGTGGATATGTAATATTTACAATTTATTATAATTTTTAAATTATCAAATTAAATTACTAACTTTAGCTCTGAGTTCAATTATGAGAGATTCACTTTCAGTAGTTTGCTCTTGCTTTCCTTGTTCTATTAGTTTTTTGCGTTCATCAAGATCTATTGACATTTTACTGCCTCCTTGCTGTTGTTCATCTTGCTTAGTTTGCCATGAACTTCTTTCAGAACTTAATGTATTATTTAACTCTTCACTTTGGTGTTTATAACGTCTAGCTAATACCTTAACCTAGTTGCAAATTATAATATATAACTAGAAATAAAATATATACAATAATAATAGTTGATAATAAGATTGTTAAATTATGGTATACTTTAAATGTATAGAAATATTTTAGACAGAAAACATACAGACTTTTTTTAAAAAACTAATATATGAGAAATAAAAAAACCTGGGCAGGGTAGTAGCAAAGTAAATTAACTACCGTCCTATTTCTCTACTAAGTAACAGTTACAAGTTACAGGAACAGTACAAAAGGAATTTTCCCAAAGATAAAGGCCAGTTTCTTTCCTGGGAGAACTTGTTGTGAGCAGATGAAAACTCTCATTCTCTTTATCGAGTCTGGCTTTCAAAAGAAACGGAAAACAGCCATAGTCATAAGCTTTACACTAAATGATAAAGTTTGGTAGAGGTAGTGATGTCTTTAATAAAATAAAAACAAGAATTGAGTGAGAGACCTTCAGAGCAAAGGGTGTCAACTTAAGGCCATATAAAAATATAAGAGTTAAATAAGAAACTATTATATTGTATTAAAAATCAAAATTTGGTGACAAGAAAGCCATAGGGCATACAACTATAGACTGAAATTAACTAAAAAAAATTAACTAAAAAAAAATCACTAAAAAAAAAAAATAGCTTTAAGAAACAGACAAGATGATGGAACCAACCTAACACACAAAATTTAAAGTAAATAATAATCATAACTTCACCAGACACCAATTTTTGTGTGCATCTATAGACAATATCCAAAAATAAACAGTTATACATGTACATATATAACATAAACAAAAAGAAAATACCAGCCAGGTTTTTTGTATTTTTTTATTTTACTCACTGGATTTTGATATTGTATATGGGGTTAAATGATGGTTTAAATAGTAAAAAATAATCACTTTTTAAATATTGTACTTTTTTGTTGATATTTATAACTATTTCTTATATAAAATGTTAATACAGATCTTATAATTCATTAATACTAATTGTAATTTTTGGTTTGAGTATAGCATATGCCATATTATATAACTGTATATATATATCTGGGTTCGGATTTAATAGCACCAAAAATCCTAAAATATGCGCTATAATTTGACCAAAAAACCCGTAAATCATGTTCTATAAATATGCCTTAAAAACATCAAAAATAGCAACAAATAACATAGAATATTTGTAAGTAACTGCTGTTTCTTTTCAATTTTATTTTGCTCTCGTTTAATGGCTTTTAAATGTTTATCCGTTTTTAAGTATTTAGTAACGTTAAACTTTTTGTCACTATTTACCTGACACAGAATACTTGCGTCAATCGAAAAAACCTCATCGCCAAACTAGGACACAAAATATATAAGTCTCGAATAGTTCGATTATCTTTCGGCAATTTATGTCTAATATCGAAACAGAAAAACAAATAAAACACAATCGAGTAATGAACGAATATGAAACGAAATCAAACGATACGGAGAACCGACTGACGCTGAAATGCGTACGACAGTCGACGGTATATTATAGAATCTATACAATTATGTGGAACAATAACAGATAAGAAGATAAGATACGAAATCGCCGGCTATTTAACCTCTTCATGCATGTAGGTATCATATGATACCGCAACTAATTTGAGCTGGCTATAAAGTTTGTGTTAAAGATTTTTGGTTCATTTATGCATATGCATTTATAATACATTTATGCATATATGGGTACGCTTATTGTTATTGTATTTAGAACACATATTTACATCAAAATAGTTCATTTTTATCTTAGGTATAGCGTAATAAATGCAAGTATACAAGGTATCATTTGATACAACTGTGCATAAAAGGAGCTTAATTTTTTTATCTTTTCAAAATAGTTTGTATTTTATAATTTATTATAATTAAGTATGGATAAACTGAAAAATGATGAAATTGAAATTTTTTTGCATTTTGAAATACCAAGTGACTCGGAAGCCAGCTTTTGTAGTAGTGATGATGACGACATTGATGCTGACAATAGTAAAACCATAAATGACCATCAGGTAGAAAATAGTCAGGAATTATTAGTAGAAAATATTAGTGACTTCTTAGGGGATATGGGTAGTGACATTAGGTTTACTGATAATAATATTAAATCTTATGAGCCTGATGGCGACATTATAATAGATGAAAAATATGTATATGATTTTGATACTTTTTTTAAAAATGTATTACTTCAAACTCAAATAGATAATAATAGGCAGACTATAACTGAATCAATAGTTGATTTAGTCCAACCAACATCAACACAAACTTCCAATCAAATTCTAAATCCAATATCACTACCTCTTGAAGCTTCTATACCACCAACTAATAACAAGTTAAAAACTTCATCATCATCCAATACTGTTGGTAAAACTAATTTACAAAAATCACATTCATCTAATCTGCCTTACTACTATGTTGTTGTTAATGATGTAATCATAATAATGTTTATTTTTAGTTAATGAATTTATTAATTGTAATACTATTGTTATTATTCTATAACAGGGGTCGGGAACCTGCGGCTCCGGAGCCGCATGCGGCTCTTTAACATGCAGCCTGCGGCTCTTTGGATAATTATCAATACATCGAGATCCGTAAAATATATATTATTAACCATTTTTGGATCTACTTACATTTGTGAGCACACATTTTCAATTATGAACTTAATTAAGAATAAATTAAGAAATCAACTGAATGTTATCAGCCTTGATGCTTGTTTGAAGTTGAAAACTACAGATTACTCTCCAGAATTGAATAAGCTGTCCGGAGAAATGCAGTGTCAAAAATCCCACTAATATTAAGTAGATACGTTTTTTTGTGTGTTATTGTGCTTAATTAAATAATATTATATTTGTATAAACAATAATAATAATAATGAATTAATGAAATAAAGTTTTTCTATATTTTCTAAATTTAAGACGTATTATGTTTTTATTGCCTACCAAAAAAAAAGGTTGTTCAAACCTGTGCGGCTCCCTGGATATCATAGTTTTGTAATTTTTTGAAAAAATGGCTCTTTCCTACGAAAAGGTTCCCGACCCCTGTTCTATATGGTCACAAGATGTAAGAGCTATTATTTTTATTTTATATACATTTTTATTGTTTTATGTTTTCGCAAAATTTAAATATAAAATCTTAACGTTAAATTTTTTTGTAGACATACTACAAATTTAAAGGGGATGGGGTGATCTCCCATAATGGTCTCCTCTCAAGTAAGTATATACATAATATTTGTATTTAAAAATTTACATATGTCAAAATGTAAAATTTTTGTATTAAATTGTACATCTAAAAACGGTTCCGAATATGCACAGAAGTATCATATGATAACATTGTTGTAAACTAACTTAACAAGATAAGGGTAGGTTCTAGAATTTTTTTATTATTCTTATCATTTTTTTCAGCTCATTTTTATAATATGAGATTTTTTTTTTGAAAATCTAAAATCTTGTGCATGAAGAGGTTAAAATAGATTTATTACACGAATAATATGAAACGAAAATATTTGAATTTTTCTTATTGATTCGCATTAATGAATAATTTTTGTCATTCAATATAAACGAGATTTATGGAAAATATAAAATAAAGCTTTGAATTAAGAATATTAGCAAAATATAGAACCAAAACTTTAAAAATAGCACTACAATTCTAAGATTCTTCAAATATGCAAAAAATAGCAAAATAAAATTTCATATTTAGAGTCCCTGGTGCATAAAACAAATGTATATGCCACTCTGCTATTTTTATCTCTATCCTATAATAAGTAGCAAATGCTATGACATCCGAACCCTGTATATTATACTCTAATAAAATTTAAGGGATTACAACTTTTTTTAGGTAAACTGACACCAAAATGTTCCTCAAGAAATTTGTTGGATCTGTTATGATAAATTTGTAGATACTTAAAGTGTAAAGCTTTGTAATACTTACTTTATATATTTCAGCAGCAACATTTGCAAATTTCTGTCTATATGATCTGATTATATTTTTAAACGTTTCCATAGACTTATTATTGGAAACAATTTTTGTTTTTGATTTAATTAATTCTTGTTTCAATGTATTTATTTCTTCTGAGTGATCAGATTCTAGTTTCTTTAACTAAGAATTAAAAATAAAATTATTATCAACTATAATTATTTAAAATTGTTTAAAATAACTGTCAGCATATTACCAATTCTTCTAGACATGATTTATCAGATTTCATAGATTTTAATTGATCAAGTGCAGTAGTCATTTTTCCTTTTTCTCGTTCCAGGGTGTTTAATAATTGTTTATATTCTGCATCAGAATGGGTACCGTTTGATCGTTCTTTCCACCTTGCAATATTCTTTTGTACAGATATTATCTAACAAAATTATATTTTAATTGTATTGAAACTTAAATATACATCAAAAATATTAATAATACTAATAAAACATTAAAAATGACAATTATTTAAGAAAATTTGAAAATAGTAATAATTAATAATTAATTAAAACTTTCATAAGTTGATATAATATTTTCAAACAGGAGATATTATTAGATAACCATGTTAAGTAAAAAATAATTTTTTTTATTTAACTATCAACAGCACATACGTTATAAGTTATAACCAAATTAAAAATACCAAAATTTTGATAGATCCTTAGCTTAAATAAAATCACAACACATTTCTCGTTGCCATGATTCATTTAACATCACAGAATGAATTCATTCAGAAAGCACTAATTTTTTTCATCCAGATTAAACATATCAATAATTTGTCTACTTTTAAAATTAAATTTAAAAATATTTAAACTTTTAGCTGACAAATAAAATTCAACTTTTTTTCCATCAAACTGTGAAGTTATCAAAGATAATGCCAAACCCGAATGGGTTTTTTTCCATCTTACAAACATACAATATATCAAATTTACATTCAGTAGAACTAGTTTTAGGTAATTAGTAAAGTATTAGAGTAAGCTAACCTATTATCAAACTTAAAGGGAAGAGTGTTTTAATCTTTAAACGAATAATGATAGTATAAAATATAACAATTTAAAAAAAACTTATTACTAACTTAAAAATTAAAATGCGAAAAGACACAAACAATGTTCTTCATTTTAGGTCTGATAACAGGTAAGTTTACTTTAATTTTAAATTTAACACTCAATTGGTTCTACTGAACACATATATTCTATGTTCTGTTTGCAAGACAAAAACAACACATCCAAATGTGGTGTCTACTTAATCAATAATATGTGAAAACTAAAATAAAATCTTGCATATTTTTAAGAATAAGATAGCCATCCAAATACATTTATTTTTAATAAGTTTAGTAAATATAAACCTCCACAACTCATTGAGTCATCATGTTATATTATCAAAAGTTTCAAAGATCAAAATATTTTAATTCAAAACATATACTGCAGATTTTTTGCATACATTTTATTAACAGACAACACCATTTCATAAAATAAAAGTAAAATAAGTAAATTTTGAACATATATAAAATCATACCTCTGCTGTCTTTTGATCAATTAAACTTTGCATTCCTGACATATCATCTTTTAAAGCAGTAATCTCTGCAGTTTTTTTTACATCTAATTCTTGTAACTCTTTAAGTTGAATGGTTAACAATGAATTATTTTCTTCTAGAATTTTATTTTTTTCTTCAATTTGATTGCAGAATTCTATCTGTAAATGTTTTAAAATTAAAATAAAACATTACTTCAAATAATAATATAAATACATTTATTAATGCAGTATACATACCTTATCTAAAATTTTAGAATGATCATTATTAATTACCAAACCAGACGTATGCAACTGTCTTAGTTCTTTCATTTGTGCTTGCAAATCATCAATTATTTTTGATTTGTATAGTAAATCAGATTTCAGTCTAAATTTATTTATAAGTTATTAGATTATAACTAAGTTTTATAATAATTAAAATATTTACTTATTAGATTCGGTGACCGTTTCATTTAGTTCTAAGATTATTGTGTTTTTTTCTTCTTTTAAAATATTTATCAAGTTGGCCATTTTTGTAAGCTGTTTATCAAAAACATTTGTATCTACAGAAGATGTATTCAAACTGTCATCTCTGTTTGATACATTACTATTATTCTATAAATGAAAAACATGAGGTTATTGGTTTATTTAGGAAATACATTGTTTTGATTCATACCAAACGTTCTGAGTTCATTAATTCATTAGTTATTAATTTGTACTGATCTGATAATAATTCATTTTCAAACTGCCAGCGTTTTATTGTTTCTTTTAGACAATTTATTTCATCATCCAATTTCGTTAATTGTGTTTTATGCATTTCTTTCATTTCTTCAGTAGATTTTTCCATAGAAAACTTTTGGTTCTTCAAATGATCTATTTCTGCAGATTTTGTTTTATTAAATAACTCCAATGAATCTAATCTCTAAAAAAAATTAAAAATTAATTAAAATGTAATTATAAAATTTTAATTTACTATTCATTAACTAACTTCTAATTTATTTTTGTAATGAGCTACTTTATGATTTAGTCCTTTTTCTAATTTATCTTTGTCATCAACCATTTTTTTTAATTCTTCTTCTAGTGTAGTTATCTTATTAGTTTGTTCTGTAATTTTTTTTAACAGTTCATCTCTATGATTTTTAGTAATTTCTAATTCTTCTAACACTTTAGTACTATTCTGTTCATATTCTAACAACTGATTTTGTAATTTATTGATGTTATCCTTTTGAGATAGGTTAAATTCACTCAACTCTTGCATACTAAATTTTAGATAAATAATAACATATTAATAATTATTAAATATGTTAATTTAGTTTTAAATTATGCTATAACCACTCACACATTTACTAATTGTTGATCCTTTTCAATAATTTCTTTTTTTTTTTTTTCACGTTCATCCTCTAACTGAGAAGAGTACTCACTCAATTTTTTCAAATTCTCCTCTAATGATTTGTAAAGTTGTTTGGTCACATTTAATTCTGACTTCAGTTGATTTTTCAATTGGTCTGCAAAAGTAAAAGTAAAATAACTCCAAAAATTCTTTAAAAATATTTTTTGTAACTGTATAAATTAATTTAACTTATAAAATATACAAATAAAATAAAACCCTAAACTCTAAAGTATGAAAGCTAAAATAAAGTTTTCTATTACAAGTCATTTACTGTAATAATGACAACAAAATAGATACGACATATTACATAAGACTATAAGAGTATTAAAATTAATTTATAATAATTACCGCTTTCATTTAGTTTTGATTTCAAATTTTTTACTTCATATTCAAGCTTAGTAACAACATTTTGGAAATTCGATCTTTCATCAGAACATAAACTCAATGAGTTTGTTCTAGATCGAGACATTTCTTTATATGTACTCAAGTCTTCAATTGCTTCTAATTTTAATAGTAAATTATCCCGAACATCCTATTAAATTATAATACAATTTAATAAAATATAAATATTATAAGTTCATATTTTAAGTAAATTATTTATTTGAGTAAAATACCTTTAATGTTTTCGTCAATTTCTTATACTCTTCTTTAAATTTAACTTTATCATAATCAGTCTCAGCAATATAAGCTAAAGTAAGATTCCAATTAATAATTAGTGAATCTAATTGAGAAGCCAAAGTTTTTTCAAATTCTTTTTGTAACTCAGATTTTTGTCTTAATTCACGAGAATAATTCATATTTGATAAATACATATGATCATTATCTTTTTTCAAATTATTGTACTGACTTTTAAATTTATCAAATTCAAGTTTTAGCTCATGGTTTTCCTAATAATTATAATTTAAAATTAAAAACTAATTCATACATTTTCATAAAGAAACAATGTTGAAACATTTAAAAGCCACTTACATGTTCTAATGTAGATATCTTTCTCTGTAGAAAAGCTTCAGTTTCTGCATTTTCAGTATGTTTAATGTTAGCGGTTTTTAATTTTCCGAAAAGTTCATCAATTTGATTATTTAATCCTTGAACGTGTTGTTCAAGTTTCATACGAGCAACACTATTAGATTCAAGTTTTTCTTTAAATTTGTTTATTGTAGTATTAGCAGAAGTAAGTTGATGTTTGAGATATTCTATACTCTCTTCAGACTGTTTGAAGATGTTTTCTTTATCATTTTCTAATACTAATTTAGTCTAAACATTGTTTAAAAATAAAGTTGTTTTTATTATATCATTTTCAAAAATAATGAATTTACTTACAGGCTCAGATATCTTTTTTTGTTCAAAATCATTGGATTGTTTAAGTAAACTTGTCTTTAAATCTAAAGATTGAGTTCTGAATATTGTTTCCTAGACATAAAATGAATAGTTGTACACATTCACATAAATAATTATTATTATTCTTACTTTCTCAATCATCAATATTATACAAAAGTGTATGAGATAATTATTGAATATATTAAATAAAATTACAAGGGTTGAGCACGACATATTAAAGAATGAGAAAAACTTAGCCCCAAAATTGGGATTAGATATTATTTTATAGAAATTAAATGTATAGATACTTAAACATGGTACACAATTGTTATACCAATTAAACTACCAACAGTAAAAACTAAAAAACCAGCAAAAATTTAAAATAGATTTGAGAAAAAATAAAAGGAAGGAGTTATTATTTTGAAATATATTACAACCCAACAAGGTTATTTGCACAGAATAAATATTTTAATTAATACATTTTTTGAATATATAATATAGAATTTCAAACTTTGGGAAATGGACTGATTTTTCAAAATGCGGGAGTCATATAATTTTATATAACATGCATACATATGATGAAACTTCTCTTTAAAAAAAAAATAACAAACTAACCTTTTGTTCTGCAACTAATTGGGTCTGTGTTTCTAGTTTTTCTTCTAAGATTTTAATATTTTCCTAAAAATTAATATGATAAATAGTACATTAAAATTAAGGTACAAAACTCAAATTAAATGTATAAAAATAAAAAAAGTAAATATAATATTTATAAAATAATGGAACAAAATAATACATGTTTAACAAGTATATACAAACAAATCATAAGAATTATAAATATTAACTCTAAAAGGGTTTGGCTGAAATGTAGTATATAGTATAAGAGTATAAAAGTATGTATAGTTGTGAAGTAAGGACATTACGGAAACCAGATTAAAACAGACTACCAATACCCGAAACAAAAATATTAAGACGAATCTTCGGACTGTGTATAAATGAGACCAAGGGGAAATGGAAGATTCGAAAAAACTAAGAGCTTAAACAGTTGTACCAAATGCCTGATATAATTAAAGAAATTAAAAAAAGGAGACTCCAATGGACAGGACATGCATGGATAAAAGAAGGAACTTTAATTGTTAGAAATACTTTATACATTTTCAAATTTCAATAACATTTTAATTTTTAATCAAAAACGTATATAACTTGAAAATCTTAATTTACCTTTAAGTCTTTAATTAATTGTATCTCTTTTTCATCGTTTTCTACGGTTAAAGAACGAAGAACTTCTAATAATTTCTTATTTTGTCTTTGCAATCCTTGAATGTTTTCAAATGTCACATAATTTTTTGAAATAATCTAAAAAAAAATTTAATTACATAAATTTACATAAATTTTTACTTTTTTGTAATTATTTTAAACTAATACATACCGACTGAGGGCTCATATCTGCTCCACTATTTCGATTTTCAAAACGTTTATTACACTGACTATTTCGCAATAAGAAACATATCTACAAACATTTGATATACAAATTATTAATAATACTATGTATAAATTAATAGCAAGTAATATATATTAAATTAAATTTACTTGTTTGCTCAAATCCTCTTCAATACCACGAAGTTTTTCATTATCTTTTGATAGCTGATCACATTTTGTATTAGAAAATTCTAATTTCTGACTAACATCTTCTAACTTAGACTCTAATCTTGAAATATTTTCACACAAAGATCTTACTTTTTCATTAGATTCAGTTAAATCTTTTTCTAATTTATCAATAGCTGGTGAAGCATCCATAATTTGCTGTAAAAAAAATTTAGCAATTTGAAGATTTATTTAATATACTCTATAGATAGATTATAGTAATTTTCTCTAAACATACAAAATAAATTATTTATATATTTTTCAATAAACAATATTAATATTGAAATAAAGCACTTAAAATAAAAATGTAGGCTCTGTATATATACAGATATAATTAATAACTACATAACAATATTTTATCAAATAATGCAAATTTAATTTCACTTAAGTGTAAAATAAGCCTTTACTTGTTTCAAAATGTTAAAGTTTCTTTTGCTGTTTTCGAGATCTCGAGTTGTATCTTGCAAATTTAAGCATGTTTCTTTATAAATAGCATAAACATCAGTAATTGTTGTACCTTGTTTAATAAGATAATTGGTAGGTCCTGCATTAACTAAAATAAAGATTGTTATAGTAATAAAATTCATATTGTATCAATTGTAAAGACTTAAAAGTAATTATTTAAATTTAGGTAAAATTAGTTTTTTTTTACTACATTCTAATATTAAAAGTAAACATATTTTTAGCTTCTCATCTTAAATAAATAAAAGCTGAATTTTTGAAAAATGTATGTATATTTCTAATTTTAATGTACTTAATTGAATATTAAGCCCATTAGGCATTAATATGTAATTAATACACTTTAATAATATGTAAAAAATAAAATGTTTACTGTACAAGCATTTAAAATTAAAATAAGAGAAATATTATTGAAATTGTCTCATATACTCTTAAATTACACATATACTCCCCCAATTAAAAATTAAATTGATTAGAAATAAATGGTTGTCTTTAAAAATAAAAAATTGATATTAATTATACTATGAGTACAAAATTAAAATGAGTATTATAATATTTATGATAATTTTCAATAAAATAAATGATGTTTAATTTTAGTACGTTATTAACAATCGTCTTGAATTTATTTAGATTGTTTTACTTTTTAAATATTAAATGGGAAATACTATTTAAAAATAAATATAAAATTATTCAACTTAAATATTGTTAATTTAACTATACAATTTTCAGAATGTAGTTACCAGGAAGTAATTGTTTAACTATTTCTTCTGAAGCATTCAACTTGTTTGATAATGCAATTATTGTATTTTCCTTGGCTGATTTATATTGTTCAAATTCATTTGATAGTATTGAGAATTTTTTTTCAGCATCATTTAAAGATGTTGTTAGTGTGCATACATAATTATTATTTTCAACA